>OY856410.1:374043205-374510705 GCA_963693085.1 Alisma plantago-aquatica | reverse complement strand
GTGTGATCAGTCACCATAGAACCTAAGATATCTACACTTTCTTCACAAGACTCTATAGCTGAGCACAAGATGGAGGAAGAAGAACAAGGGTTGAAAAAAGGAGGGCTTGAGTGGGGAAGGGAGAGGTTATATACTCATAGAGGAGGGTGGTGATGTTGGGATGAGGTGTCTACATTCTAGGGCTCATAAGGGACAATTGTCCACCAAAGAAACACACATGTAAGCCTTCCCCACCCACATGCATCGAAGGGTGATACTTCAAAGGTGGTGTAGCTACCCTCGCCCCTTATGTTGTGATCGCAACACTAGGTTAAGTGTAGCGGGCGCTACACTTTGTTCACCCTTCATGCATGTGGTCACAACACTCACAAAGCCTATGTATATGGAACCCTAGAGATCCCATCTTCACTCTAAACCATCCTAGGTCACAACACACATCTCTAGGGTGATGTGTTGCGGTCGCAACACAAGTGTTTTAGTCACGACACTCCTCCCATGGTCGCTACAAGCTCATCCATGCATGGGTACAAGGAAACCCTAAAAAACCCTAAGATGACCACCTTTTATCTCTCCTCAAGATGATGTCAAGGCATGGGGGCACACTCTGGAAGTTACAAATTGCATGCTAACCCTCCACCTTGGGAAATTTGCAATTTAGTCTAAAACTAGCATATAAAGCACAAACATTATCTGACAGATCTCAAACTTGAAACAAAGCTGCCCCTTATGATTATAAAAAGTCTCAAGGGTCCAGATTAGTATTTTAAGCATACTCTTAGGCCAAAGAAATAGGGTTAGCCCCAAAAGATAGGTTAGGGGTCTTCCAAGTCATTAACCCCTAATAGGGATTTTTCCCTTGAAATCCTACTCAAAGGAGATGGTAATTTCCAACATATCTCTTCCTCAATATTTCATGTGACTCCATCTACACCATAAGGGTACCATAAAACCTTCACTAAGACTATAACTCTCCTCCTTTACTTCTTGTTCCTTCTATAAATGCCAATCATAGGGCCTTCAGCATAGGATATGTCATCCCCTAGCTCAACCCTGCCAGTTGCAACACCAATACTGTCTTTGAAGAACACTTCCTCAACATAGACACACAAAACACTAGTATAAACCATGCACCTTAGGTGGAAACTTCCAAATTATAGGCCATCTTCCGACGTATGCCATCACAGGGTAAGGTCTTGTATACTTGGAGGCTAACTTATCCTTTGTCCAAGCAACACTAGAAGAATCAACATCAACTCCCCCTCTCTCTACAAAAGAGGAAAAACACTAGCAACTTATCTGATAAACCTCTCCCAACTTCACTTATTCCTGGAGCACCCAGATATTAGGATATGCCACTTTGGTATCCCTTTATGTGATATAAGGATCTCACATCTCTTCTTAGCTTTCTAGATCATCTCAACTGACTATAGTCATATTAGAGGAGGGTTCCTAATACTTGGAAAGCTCAGAAGGTATATTATCACATACATCAAGATCATGGAACCATAACACAATAAACCTTAGGTTATAACAACTTACCTACTTCCCATGATCACAACATATCTACACATGCCAAGAGGCATAAGGCCCTCTAGAGAGCTGTGTCCTTGATGGAAAGATATAAGAAAAACACACATCATCATTTCAAGGGTTGTAGTAAGGGGTTATCAATTCTATTTTATCATGGAAGTTACAACTTTCATGTGTGATTTTACCTTTTTCATTTGGATTCTTCATCAGTAGTATAGGAAACATCATGATTAGTGTATCTCATTGTTCTCTTCTTGTCAACTACTTATCATGTTTGTGTAAGTTCTCATGTTTTATTATATTATTCAACCATTAGCAAGGGGCAGATCATCATGTTTCACATTTCTTCATTACGTAGGGATCTCCTTCCTTAACCCTTTTCCATGTCAAGTGGATTATTACATTAATACCTTTTTTTTACTCATAGGCTGGTCTGAGATTAACTCAGGTTCCACTTTATTTCTCAGTCATTGTTCTCACTCATCTTTTCACATGATATTTTTCATAGGAGTTCATTCCATCTAAGGTCGTTTTCATATCCTAAACCACTTCATTATATAGACATATATATCCTTTGTCTTAATTTTGTTTCTAAGTTATAGCTTTAGGGACTTCTCTTTACTTATACTTAGATATAGGTTTCATGGGACCTTATCTTTCTCTTAGGATTACCAAACATTCATGTTTTAATAGATTATGATGTAATTCTTATTGCAATTAGTGTGTGATAGAGAAATCTGTGCCACATTTTCTATTTCATTATGCTCTTTAGATTGTCTCAAAATGACTACTTGATCAGAGTAATTAGAAAGATGACAATCTAAGAGTCCCACACTTCCCTTCTCTTTAGTAGTTAAATACCTATCCAGGGCATCCAAGCACTGAGATTAGGTAGTATGCATCTAATTTTTATGTCATATTCCTTACTTTAAAAACCCTCTAGATCCTAAGTCCTAGTGTCCTTTGAGTTCTTCTCCCTCTCCTGCATAGGAAAAGGTGACTACAAAGCACACTAGAGGACACTAAACCGAACATAAACCCTAGTCCTATGTCCCTGTAGAATCAGCGAACCTGGAGCTCTAATACCAACCAAACTATGACACCTCATATCACAAACCAGTGAGATTACCCAAAACATCTGTGGAAAACAAACACTAAACATCTACATTACCAAAAACTAGCGGTAAATTAAAACCAATTTTTCATTTATTCCAGCTCAAGAAAACTTTGTGAATCCACAACATTATTATTTGTATTACATTTCCTCATATGAGAGCATACATATAAACGGTGCCTATCTTTTACACTATTACAAACTTGCCACAATGACAAGGAGAACATGCCCACACATCAAAACCAAAAAAATACATGAGAACACCTCCCTAGGACCTAAGTGTACAGGAATGACACACATGACTCTACTATAAGGAACTTAAAACATCTACAACCTTCATAGCTACTTTTCTCCTTTCCGCTCCTTATTGGCTGCACGTTTTCCACCTCTTCATGCATGACTACCTAAAAGATGTGGAAAACCAAGGGGTGAGACCAACGTCCCAGCGGGAGACATAACTCTCTGCAAGCCATTATTATAACACAATTATGATAGGGAAGAACAAGAAGTAAATATATTAATCATGCTAAGCAGATTCAACTAAGTGATATGAGCAAGGCAGTTATTACCATATAAGTAGTTAAGGTAATTGTAACAGAGCAGTAGAACATCTTATCATTTTAGAAGGAATTTGAAGAACATGTATATTTTCTACCAACTAACATGTACAAAATCAAGGAAAGGCTTCAACCAATATTTTCTTATTTGATCTTAAGAAAGTATGCTACATGAATGATTATGTATTTTATTATGCCCTAAGGATTTGAGCTGTACCACCCAAATCCAACCGACCACTATTAAGTCAAAATCGACGCCATACAAGGTCTATGGAAGAGAAGGAATCCACGAACTCACCAAACCTCATGGTTAGTACATGAGTGAACAAAAGAGATATACTAGTCAACTACAACTTGTGGCATATAGTCAAACAATGAAAGTCCTAACCCACCTTGGTATAGGTCACGGTGCTCATGAAACTGAGCTACGGCCTGCAGTTGTACGCATACCAGGGTATCCCACAACCAATCTTGTGAAACCTCATCAACATCAAATCACTGAGCTAGGGCCCGTAGCTGCACTCCTGCTAGGGTATGGCCCACAACCAATCCAATGAATGCATATACTCAACAATATATGACTCAAAGCTTTCAGTAGGAAAAGCATGTTTCACCATCCAACAAGTACTGACACCGATATGAATATATGGCATAGGGCAAGGATACATGATTAAGTTCCACTTGATTAGTTAAGTCAATTAAGTATATTTTAGCACCAATCAAGTTACAACATATAAAGTCATAACAAACTCTACAAAAGTAAGGCATAGAACAACTTCAAAAGATATAAAACATTTGGAACATAAACTTGTTACCGCATCATGTAATGCTACTTCCATTCATAACCATCACCATTGTCACATTAGATATGGGATATCAATCCCTCATTAATCACTAGAGGTTAACATATCAAGCTAGTCTACAAGCCTCTGCCAGATCACAAGACCCTAATTACATCATTCATGTATCACATGTGTCTCAACATGCCTTATAGGGTCTCAAGCCCATCATCCTATATCACATCATATCCACCATAGCATATACTAGCTATGGTATTTCATATGTACATCACCTACAAGGTTAGAGGTTTATATACAGGAGAGTGAAAACATCATAAAACAATAACCATTCCAAGAAAGAGAAATAAAAGTATCACATGGCCCACCGTTAGGGTTAGGGTTCCACACAGAGTCGATAAGGGATTTGTAGATATATACCATCCCTAAACCCTAGGGATGTCACCTCCCATAATCTTGGAAAATCTTAGGGTTGAAGAACATATATTAGAGTTGATTACACACCCACCAATAAACTCCATACATAGTTCATTGTGTCAATAATGCTAGGTATCACTATTATATACGTGTATATGTGTATAATATCGTGGTGTTATGCACGCGTTACAACCACACACTAACTAGGCATCACGACCCCATTAACTAGGCGTCGTGACCACCATCCCACCCAGTGTCATGACCAAGATAGGGCATGGCATTGCAATCAACACTCATCATGGTTACAATCCAACGTCCCCACATCTTGACCAGCGTTTCTAAAGAAGGTCATGATCGTGATGCAACAAGGCGTTGCAAACAACACCGACACATATTTCTCAACTAGAAACACTACATAGTGTCACAACCCCAACACGACACAGTTTTACGATCTCTACTGCATAGCAAATGTTCTGCCCACGATAGAGCATGGAACAACCAGTGTTAGATTAAGGCATTAAAATCAGTTATTTCGACATGCGTTAGATCAATATGAGAACATGCAACCCGACCATGACTGAAAGCAATGAGTTTCGACCCCAAAGCAGCAAGAAAGCACATGACTCGACCCTAAACATCAAGGCTCAAAACTATCTTGGCCAAAACAAGATCGAACAATAGAAGACCAAGTGCCATCAAGGTTTAAACTCAAGGATACAAGGCCATCAAATCCTAAAACAAGCTCCATGAATATCATCCAGGAAAAACCACTTAGGTGAGAGAAAGTTGAACCTAAACACATGAGAAAAATATAAGTTTTCCTCGACTAAAATAGAAGAGAACACCAAATAAATCCATCATCAACATGGAGGGGAAAACCTCACACAAATCAGTTACCCAAAAACCCTAAAGCAATATCATGCAACCACCACAAAAGGACTTCATGCAAGAAAGATAATCCACGTTTAGCACACCCAAAATAGGGCCTTAAACTACATGGAACACCAATGTACATGAATCTAAGGAAAATATTGAAAGACAAGATCAAGAGAGGGAAGATCATCACCATATTATCCTCGACTTAAAATTGGGTAAATAGGAAGGGTTTTGGATCATGAGTGAACCAAGCATGATAAACTTCAACATTCAAGCTCTAGAATATGGTATCAACTACTAGAATGATAGGACTATGATATATAGAGAGATAAAACTTCATCACAAAGTAACTATCTCAAACATAGATGGACGAGTATCTCATACACCCAAATTTAGGGTTCTAAAATGTATAATGTCACCAAACATTAGTCTCCTTAGTTTTTCCTCCTAAGGAACATGAGGGTTAAACATAGATGATTAAGGTTGTTTAATAATCATTACATCCCATCATAGCCACTGGGATGATTGAAGATCACATACCATATCCCAAACTTTAATTTAGGGCTAGGTCCTGTTTCCTTTAGTCAAAATTGGGATTCAATCTCTCTCTTAATACATTAGGCTTTAACATATCTTCTCTATTTTAGATTAGAGTGTAAAAGGATTGTCTTAAGCATCTTAGGATCACCCTATCATTATTGCATCACCTCATATATATATCACATCAAACCATGATAGCTAATCATCACATTACCCAAGTGTAGGGACCTAACATATAAGATGTTGTAACCTTGGGGTGTAGGGACCCAATTGTTTCAACCTAGGGGTGTAGTGACCTAGGTGTTGTGACCCCAACCCATCTCCAAAACATGGTCACAAGAGAACACATATATGAAGACAAACTTGCACCGACTATGGAAAAAACTCCATATGATATAATCATCAAAACACTATAGAATTTTGTCACATACATCCATCATACAGTCATGATTTCAAGAGATGAAAACCAAGTGTTGTTTTAATGAACCTTCTTGTGCTTAGAATGATAGATATGTTTCCTCTACAACTAATGGTCTTGTTGATCTATTCAAGTGGTTCAATCAATGATTTTCCTCACCCTATCAAATGATGGTTTTACTTGATGCTTTATATCTATTTTCCACCTAGTGATGACATTTGATGGCTACTCTGGGTTCACAAATGATGGCATCACTGGTTATTTGATGGTTCACAACCAATGGTCTCATTGTGTCAAGATTTGATGGCTTTATTAGAGTCAAGATTCTATGATTCACCTGTTATCAGCAAACGATGGTTCACCTAGTGGTGAAATCCGATGGTACCTCTAGGTCTAGGATTTGATGGCTCTTCTAGGTCTATGATTTGATGGCTTTCCTAGATGCAACATTTGATGGCTTTGTATGTGCATGATTCAATGGTTTTTTTACATGGAATCCAATGTTTTTATCTACATAACAATTGATGGTGTTGTTGGAGATTCATGATTTGATGGTGATGTTTTGGCTTAAGTATATCCATGATGTGATTGAGATTGTAGGTCTTAGGATTTGCGCTTTTTCCTATGTATATGTATGAACCAATTGTTTAGTTTTGGGTGTTGGTTTGTAACACCAATCCAACGTCTCTTGTTGAACCTAACCTAATGCAGTTAAGTAATGATGGATCATGACACCTATCTTTCTAACATCCTGTCATGATGAAGGAATATTCTCATAATGCTAGTAGCAACCCCACTATGTTACCTTGTGAATAGCATAACTCTTATGTTTGATGCATTCTTATGATAAACCTATGTACTAAAAGCTTGATGATGATTGTTTGGACCTTCTATAAGGTTTTGAAAGATAATGATGTTCTTGTAGGAAATAATGTGATGGTCTTAAAGAACCTTGGGCATGTCTTGAGCCCTATCAGAGGTGTGATCCTCTTCATCAGTGACAAGGATTGGCATCATGTGATGATGTGATAAGAATTATATATCATACATTTTATATCTCCTAAAGTTATGGCATATCCATGCTTTTGTTGAACTCTTTTAGGGTTTGTAACTAACTTGATTTATGCAACCTTAATTAACCCAATTGGCATAAATTAATCAAGTGAAACCCTAATCATGTAGGTACCTATGTTGTAGAACTATTCAAGTGTCAGGACTTGTTGGATGGCGGAAATGCGTATTCCATAAGGCAAGCCCAAAGTCGTATACTATAGAGTATATGTGGGTGCAAGTGAGAGTACATCCTTGTCATCCTGATCCCAACGTATGGAGGATGGTTGCGGTCATGCCTCAAATTAAGAGCAATTGAGGCCGTGTCTTGGATATTTGTATATGTGATGTGATTGAGGACAATTTTGATTATACCTTGGATGATAAGGTTATTACCCATGTTTTCTAGTAACATGACCTATATACCAAGGGGGAACTAGGCTAATTGCATCTTGACTATATATATCATTGTGGCAGACTTGTACTGACCGAGGGGAAGAGATCTTAGGATTCTAACTCTCCAAGATCTTGTATGAAACTAAATAACACTTTGCAGTTGTTAGTTGGAGTTTGAGTGGTATATGTAAAACTCCCCAGAGCTTAATAAAAGACGTAATTCAGCCGTGTAGCATATCCACTAGGGTTAAACATGATTCACATTGGTTGATAACCCTTGCTTATTTATTATATGCTTAGTTGATATATAATGTGGCAAGAGAAATCAACGGTTTCAAAGATGATAGTTTTATCTATTCCTCTAGATATCATGTTAATCATGATTGTTGTAAATCTATCTTCTTAATTTGTTTAATTATATAACTTACTGAAAGAAATAATCATTGTTGAGAGTTATATCTCTCACTGGGACACATGTCTCACCTCGTGGGCCACCAAATCTTTTTAGGTGATCATCAGCGACATTGTCATGTTTGTGGTGTTGAGGAAGTGCTGCTTGGAGAGTAGCAGGAGTAGAGGGTTGGCTAGTAGTTAGTGTGTCCTAGAGTCATCCTTGTACTATTAGGTCCAAGTAGGGGATGTTTTGTAGATGACATGCACATTGACTTGAGTTTTTTATAGTATGTTGATGTTGTATATGGCATGTATATATATGGGACATATGCTTTTGTATACATGTTGTGGTTGTGGCCACTGGACAAACGTGATATGGTATGTGCTTTACGCAGGTTGCTGGACATATATGTAATTATTCATGAACATGATGGTGATGTTTACTTTGCTTTTAGTTATTACCTTTTCTTCTATGTGGTTATTAGTGATTGATCATGTGTTTTATTTTGAGTAATCTTGTTTAATGCAGAGGGGTGTTACAATTTGGTTTTCATAAGTGCTTTACGTTTGATGAGTATACGGGGACATTAGAGTTAGGCTTTGTTTCTGTTCTTACACAATCTAACATATCTGATCACAACTTATGCTTATGCAAACATGTCTAGAGAATGTGAAGAACATTAGAGAGTAGCAATGTCACACCGGGAGGCAGCGGTAAGAGGCTGGTACATGATGACAAGGTATCTGTGATGGGGCCAAAACAGGATGTGCCACCTCCGTTCGACCCACAATCCATGAACAATCCAACCTTCCAGTCCATGTTTGGTCAGCTCATGGTGATGATTACCCACTTAGCGGATAGAGATCATGTACCTCAACCTGGTGCGGGTGTCCCTAATGTGGAATCTTAGGCTCCTAGGAAGATGTTTGAGAGGATGAAGTGTGTGGGAGATTTTGAGTATTCGGGTAAGGCAGACCTGACAGACATTGATAAGTGGCTCACCGAGTTAGAGAAGGTGTTTAAGTTCCTTAACATCCCTGAAGAAGACAAGGTGAAGCATGCGGTTTACCTTTTGAAAGGCAGTGTTGGCCATTGATGGGCCATAGAAGATGATAAGAGAGCAGGAGTTAGGGTAAGTTGGGGTAGAGTTTTGACACGAGTTTGCAAGCTGCTATTTACTCGAGACGTATCTGGTCTAGAAGATAGATCAATCCAAGAAGTTGTGCCAAGGTTCGATGTCCATCAATGACTATGAGGCAAGCTTTATGTAGATTCTAAGGTTTTGTCCTCATTTGGAAACCACATAGAAGGAGAGGATTGAAGGTTTGAGAAGGGTCTGAATTTGGAGTTGTCTACAACAACATCTGCTTTGGAGAATAGGGAGAAGTTCTCTATATTTGTCGAGTTAGTGAGGAGGATTGAGAGGCATGTTCTGGAGAAACGTGAAGCCAAAGTAAGAAAAATATAAATGCAATATCAAGGACAGTCGTCTAGTGTCTTCAAGAAACTAAATATTTCATCATCGCAGTCACAATTGAGGTTGACTTCTTCTAAGTCGAGGTCATGAGTACAGTCAAAGTGGTCCCATAGTAAAGGGAGTGGTTGTTGCTTTCCACTAGAAGGAACGAATAGTGCAACATCAGTATCAGTGACAAGGTTGTCTATGCCGCAGTATGATACCATAATTTGTTTCAAGTGTGGACAAGTCGGGCATGTGAGGTGATCTTGCCCCATGAAGGATGAGGAAGTGACACAGTAGCTGAGGCAGAGTTAGCAAGGTTCAGAGAAACAACAATACAATAGTGGTGGTGGTTGAGGATGTGGTCAGGCATTGATGGGGCTCCAAATGTTGCACTAAGAAAAATCCTAAAAGAATAACTCATAGGTTTAACTGAAAGCAGTTAACTAATTCCCCACCCCACACAAGAGGAAGTCTTATTGCAGTATATACTATACTATGACATTTGACTTATAATGTCATTTTAGAAATTAAAGTGTATCCTTATATTCCTTACAAAACTTCTTAGTTTAGGATAAATACAACATAGTAGGGTTACTTCCTCTTAATTCTTAATTTCTAGTCATTTCTCAGTTCATACTGATGTGACTTATAGAGGAGACGTTCATTCATGTGGCATTTAGTCATTATTCTTTACATGTGAGTGATAATAGATGAATTCAACTTATATCCTCCTAATAAGATTTCTTATTTTCAATTGAAGTTATAATACATAAAATTGAGCATTTCTTCACATTTACAAGATTATATACAAGTTCAAGATGTATCCCATACTCATTTTAGTACTAAATTTCTAGGGTTTTCTAGAAGTCAACTTAGTTTAATACATCATAAGAACCTTATTGTTGCACTAACCTCATCAGTGTGTATATGGGTTCGTTAAGGACATTAACAACACATAGAAACCCTAGTTTCCATTTCCACACAATTCATCTACAAATTATAAGTATGGATAGATTCATAGGCTCATTTGAGTCAATCCCGCAACACTAACCCTAGACATGGAATATCTCCATTTCAAACCCTCATATTGATTCTCATGTACATGTCATTCTAAATTTCAGTAATATTCAACAATATACTTGTGTAATTAATTCTAATAGAATTCAAACATTATCTATACATGTCAACACAATTTTTAGGAATATCATTCAATAGGTTGGTTTTAGGAAATATTTTTATAGAAAACATAGTTCTATATCTATGGAATCTATTATATAACTTAATCAATAGATCATGAACCATAAAAATACAAATCAATGAGAAAGGATCTAAATCAATATCATTCTGATTCCCCAAAATCTTCACAATTGATAACCTAATTGCATACAAATACTAGAAATGATCTTGTTTATAGTAGTCAGATAGGAATACACTTTCAATTTGATTATAGGAACTTAATAGGAATATAATGTGGGTTATATTCCCTAATATCCATCATGTGATGATTTCAAAAAGGATATTTTTTGCTTGATCTGATTATTAATAGAAAGAAATTTTACTTATTATGTATGCTTGATAATAAATAAAATTAATAATCTCCTAAGAATGTTTTAACTCGATGACATATTGTTTGGGTTGAGAACCTAAATAAGAGACCAAATGTATAATCAGAGTACTCAATCTTATTATATCCCTAGTCAGTTATTGTTGTGGATGGTATAGGACAACAATGCTACACAAGACTCGTAAGGAGTGGGACCCAATAGGGGATCCACTCCCTACTTAATTTTAGGAATAAATCCATCTATTCCTAATATACTAACAAGCACACCAAAATAGTTGTATTTATTCATTTCTCAAATGATTATACACAAAAGACCAAAGTATAGAAGCAGAATAATATTTCATGACTATATTCAATTTATGCAATATTACAAAGTATTCTCCCATCAAGGGGCTTACATGAAAGTACAACATCATCACGATCTAATTATAAGGATATCTAGCTATCTTAAGCTATCTCCCATTAAAAGGCATCTCCATAAGCTAGGCCCACGTCTGCATGTCATGTCCTCCATGTTCTACACTTGTGGTTGGAAACATACCCCAAAAGAGAAGATAAAATGGAAATTATCAGCATGAAAGTCGGTATGAACATATTAATCAGGGATTGAGAAATATAAGGGAATAAGGCCATCAAATATAATAAGGATTCCCATAGAAGAAGAAAAGAACTATCCAGGTGGATATAAATTTCAAATAAAATGTAAATCAGGAATAAGAGACTTATTGCCTTAAAATAATGCTACAATAATCATATTACAAATCATAGTAGTGCATGTAAACAACAGAGACTAAGGTTATTTTAAGCAGGCTGGGACACCATATGATCTCATCTAAAAAGTATCGGGTGGAAAACACACACCTTGGGCAAAATATGTGCACCCTATTATATAATATGAGTGGAATACGCACACTCAGGACAGAATACACACATCCAAAAATATGGTTGTATAGATGTACCACTACAAGAAATAAAATTATTCTAATCCATGCAAAAGGTATAAGAAAGAACAAGTTTAGTCACTTTGAAACAATAAGATCAAAACATGCAATAGTTATCATATGGGGTCAGAGGACCCATAAATAAATATCCAATCATGTCAACAAATAAAGTTTATCAATAGATTATAAAATTCCACCACAGGAAGGTTAGGGTATCGAATACTCAAACTAAGATTTCCAAATGTAATCAAATGAACAAGTTATATATATAAGATACAATAAGATATCCAACAAAGTGAGATGATCAAAAGATCAGAATCAAAATAGAATATTTCTCATGAAACAAATTCACAAAAGAGAGAGAGAGATTGTGTAGGAATGTTTTGTCAATAGGACGAAGAGAAAAAGTGAATATAGGTTATATGCTCAATATGAATCATAGGGAATGCACCATACCTCACATGAAGTCTACATCATACCAAAGCTAACCCTAGGTCTAGGCCAGTGTCATCAAAACACCTATTAAACATGTTATATAGGTTAGGATTAGTTTCACATTATTTTCATATACCCTTAAAGTTGCCTTTTTATTATTATTGAATAAGGTTATCAAATCTTTTTCATATTGGAGAATATATATTTTAATATCATAACATATTTTACTTAATTTTCCTAGCTTATTGTTTATTAGTTATGAAGTTTAAAAAAACCAGCCAATTACATAAATCCATATAAATCATATATTTATATTATCAAAATTAAGTGATTAAAACCATGTCATTGGATAGAGAAAACTTCATGATTCTAAAAGATCTTTTATTACATTATTCTTAGCTATCCATAATTAATTATCAAATTTGCAAATATCAACCAATCGGTAATCAAGGAAAATCCACATAAGCAGACAATATCCAGAAGATTCTGTTTTGCTGATCGGAGCAACATCGACGAGGAGGAGATGACTAAAGATACACTTTCAGTTTGTGATGGTGTCATGGAAGGTGTTGGATCCAATTGAGGGTGTGAGGTTGTTCCTTGTGGATTCAAGAGGTTTTTTTTGGTGATTTTCTAGGAGCTCGACCCAGAGAGGGAGGTTGCACATACCGTGGAAATGATGGTGTGGGAATTTCTTCGTTCGTCAGGTTTACAATTTATGGTCAGGGTGGTTATATGCAGAATTGAGTGAAAATTTTTGGAGAAAAAATCTCCAAGAATTGTTGAGAACCAGGAGAGTTATTGATGAGAAGAAATTGGAAAACAATCCTAGTTACTGATGTTGTGTGTGAACCAGAGAGCGAAGGAAGGAGACAAAATAGCAAGCACATAATTTAGATCCAATGGCCAGGAAAATGCACAACCAGAAGAAAAATCTACATTCGTGTGACACTGATTAATCGAGAAACTATAGGAAATCAAAAATATTAAGGTATTTTGACTTTAATAATATGTTTTCTTTCCACAATTAGTTGAGGGCTAAAAAATCTAATTAAAGTGAAATTTGACACCTAGGCTAATTAAGATGTGTAGAATATGATTTTGGCATTAGTTTTTACTTTTGAAGACATTTAATAGTTTATACAATATTTTGGATCACATCATACATTTTATTTTCTTATTAAATTCTAGGCATCTAAAAACACTCAAAAGATGTGAAACTTAGTCTACTAGAAAACTTATATGTGAGGAGTATGATTTTTCCATTAATTTTCTATTTTGGAATATGTACTATTTTATCTAATATTTTGGACTTCAAGTTATATTCTCTCTCCTAAACTGAACTAGGATAGATAAGATTGTCCAAAAAATGTGAAAATTCACATTTAGACTAGATTTGGTATGTACCATGAATTTGGGGTTTTTATCCACTTGTGAAGACAATTAGTAATTTATCTAACACTTTTGGATTTTTCTCATAGTTTCTTCTCTAAATAAAATTAGGATAATTTGTATTGTTAAAATAAAGTAAAACTTGGCACCCAAGCTAACTGGGACCCAAAAACATGATTTACCATTATATTTGGGATTTGAGATATCTATTTATGAGTTCCAAAACAATTAGGATTTTGGCTCATTGTTATCATTATTACCAACATTCATTAAATTAAATGTTATTATCTTTACATTGTTCCCAAAAGAGTTATCTTATATTACTATGCACAAAATCCATGTTTTGCCCTTTTCTTGGGGGGGGAGCCAGGAGGCTATTTATTCATCTCGCCCTCCTCTTGCAAGCCAATATGGAAATAAATTACACGACTCTAAGTTTGCATGTTTCATAAATGTGGTAGTACTACTACCATTACAATGTTCACAATCTAGAATTTACTTAATACATTCTGGGGGTCGGGTATAATCAAAATAGCCAGTAGTATTCTTTTGGTGATGTTTCGCAAGCTCATCAGCTGCTTTGTTTCACTTCCTTCTTCCAAATTTTATCTCCCAATTGGGGTGTTCATCTATACTCCTTTGTATTCTCTCGATATAGTTTGAGTACTTAGGATCTTGCCTTGGTTGTCTTTGGAGCATATCTACGAGTACTTTACAGTCGGTTTCGATGATTAAGTCAGATAGACCCTCTCTTCTCACAACCTCAAAGGCTAGATCTACAGCTATGACTTCAGCATGGAGAGGTGAGCTAGCAACTATCTATATGGCATGGACGTGGATCCACTTTCCTGCACAATCTCTGACAATCATGGCGATAGTGGCTTTATTACTTTTCCAAGAAGCATCTGTATTGATTTTGATGTGTCCCTCAGTTGGGCGTGACCAACAATGTACCTGAGGGTACGTAGCGGATGAGTTGATACTCTCCCTTCTCCAAGCAACATTATTTAGATATACCTCCCTATGTATTCATTGTGCCAAGAAGACAGACGGTACAATTTTGTCTCAAATATTTGCTCGTTTCTAGCGGTCCATATAATCCAGCATGCTATAAGGAATTCCTACAGCCGAGGTCCACTATACTCCACCATGTTTTTGAACCAACCTTCTTCATTAACTTGGAAAACATAATTTGCTAGATCAACATTCTGTATGGACTTTCACACATTTTTGGAGTATGGGTAGTCCCTCAGAGCGTGAACAATAGATTCATCATCCATTTTGCATCTCTCGCATAGGCTGCTATTGGCTATATGTCTTTGTTCTCTACGTTTGTTCATAAGCAGCGCCCCATGCATGGCGATCCATGCAAATAATTTCACTCTGGAAGGAACCTTCACCCCCCATAAAATGCTCCACTTTCCCTCTACGACAATATCTCGCCCTCTTCTCATATATGTATAAGATGATCTCATAGAGAAACTACCATTCTCCGTACCTTCCCAGATCCTCACATTTTCTGAGGTCATACTGATAGGGGGTTCTAGTAGCAAGATCTTATGGACCAGGTTTGTAGGGATCCAGTGACGTAGGAAGTCCTCGTCCCACCTTCCATTTTCTAGTACTAGGCTAGAGATGGTTAAATATTGTGATGAATCTGGAATGATGCGTGTTGTCTTAGAAGCAAGTTTTGTTCCTGGTTCTACCCAAATATAATACCAAAAGTTGATTTGGCTTCCATTGCAGACAAGAAGGTGAGAATGCTCAGAGATAAATTGTTTGCATTTGATAGTAGCATGTTCCAATCTAGACATTTTTTGCCCATTTAATATATCAAGTCCACTAATCCAATATTTATTTATAAAATAGAACATTATTCATGTTTATGGGCATGGAAACACCAAATGTTATTCCAAAGCACATTATACTTCTTATTAGTAATATTTTAGCCATTATGTGCATATTAAGTAGCAAAGGAAACATGTGTGACATATTTAATACATTTACTTTCAAGTTAACACATAATTAAATAGTTGTGTTAATATGAGTGTATTATATTATGTGATGTTGATTATAGAACCTATTTCCACATAACATGTTATATGGATTAAGAATATGCATTGAGGTATAAATTTATCCTTGTTTGGTCAAATCTAAAGAACTGACATTCTACTAATCATGGGAATAGGATAAGATCCTAGATTTTGGCATGTTACAAGACGAGCATGTATGGTACGAGATAACTATGTCTCTTTAGTCATGATATTAGATATCACTTACATACATGGGTACTTGTTAAAGAACTAGTTGATTTGGATAGACCCACATTGAGATCAACACATGGAAGTCATGTAATGACATGTCAAACTCATATCTCAATGTGACAGTGTTGATTGTGATCCTTAGACATGTAGTCAATAAATTAACACATTTTATTCTGTGTACTTTGACCACTATCCCAACATGTTTTGAATAAGTAGTTTCCAAAAAGGTAGTGATTGAGTGCATTGTGGCACATGGGAACTATTGTGAGATATGTAGATAGAATTTGTCCCCCCTTTGGAGTGATATCCCAACCACTCAATAAGTGAGACTATGAAATGCATGGACATGTTCATGTGATTTAATACTTGATTTTGTGCTCAAAATATCTCAAATACTCTGCTATAGTTCAAGGTACATAGATTGAATGCTAAGAAGATGGCATTCCATGCATTAGTTTCAGTCTTGATATGTGTGACAAAGGGATTATAGTATCATGGTAGCATTGATCACTTTATATAGTGTAGTTGTTCTTCAACTCATTCCTATTACCCATGTGTAAATGATGTGAGGCTAGACACCAATTTTTACTTGTGAGGCTTTTAACATCATGACCAACATAATTAGGAACTAACTGGGTAACATGCATACAGATTCATAAGGGAATCAAAGTTTACAATCAAACAAATGACCCGAATGGTTTTCAATCATACACATGTTGGATTTCCTTCTGATCGGATAACCAGAATGTCTGGTTTGATGATCGGATGACCAAAATTTCTGGTTAGATGATCAGGCTAGTCTAGTTAATGGATCAATTAATTGTCAATTGGTCTAGTGAATTCTACACTAGTCTAGCCCGATCGATCAGGTTACTTGTTTAGCGGATCAGATTCAACATATAAGGTCTCAAACTCGAATGTAATTCATATATAGATTTGAACTAACCTAATCAGCCAATCGAGTACCTTTTGAGTCCCAATGAGTCCCTGATCGGCAGTTAGGCAACCTAATCAGCCAATTAGTATCCCAATATGTGTTTTTCTAGTATTGGACTATTTTTGGGATTGCGAAATTAATATTTTCCAAGACCATGACTCTCCTATAAAAAGGGGGCTTTTCCCAAATAGTTGGATACATATTTGGAGATCATTTTTGAGACAAGTTGGGTTTCAAACTTCTCTCTTGTGAGAGGAATAGATCCAAAGGATGGCTTTCTGAGATAAGGAGAAGAAAGGGAGTTTTGAGACGACTAGCACGTAAATAACTCATGTTCCTCTTCAACTTGGTGGACAAGGTAATGCACCACATTATCCCACATCCATATGGATACTAGAGGCCAAAGCACATGTATGGAGGCTTGGAGAGGATGTTCCATAAGAAAACAATAAGGTGATGCAAAGAAGACAACCATGTACCATTAGTAGTACATGTGCACTTTTATTTTGATGACATATGGTGAAAGTAAGACTTGGTTTTCATGATTTATAAGTAGCATATTCACACTTCTATTTTGATAAAAAAAAATATACATAGTGTATTTACCCATGTGGAGGTCATTCCTTGGGAGTGTTATTGGAAAACCATGGACCTTTATAAAGTAAGACAGTAGTTTATGTAGGATATGTGAAACCCTAGCTGCGCACTGCAAAATAATTATGGAGACAAAGTTCATGTAAGACGTGTATGTTGTAACACCTGTAAGATTTCATCTTCATAAAAAATCTCATTAAGGACATCAAATCCCAATTTATCAGTTTCTAGTTATTTGAAACCTTAACCAAATAAATGTGACCCTAATGATGGAATGAAAAAAAATCACATTTGAAACTAAAAACTTAGTTATTTTTTTGCATGAATTTAGTCTTCACAGGATCCAAGTTATATCTTATAGACTTTTAATTATTATGGTGTATAGGAAATAATGGGATTGTTGCTAATCAAAGTTGATGTTAAAAAAGATCCGAGCTTAAGTTTGGTAACAAAATGACTATCCTGTGATTTAATAGGAATTACTAAAACTTAAATATAAAAAAGTATTATGTAAGATTTTAATGTTCAAAAATGAACACCTAATGCTACAATATTTATCTACATATAAAAATACCCACATGGTTAAATTTGATTCCTATTTGGAAATGATTTGATTGGGTGAATTAATAAAAATGAAAAAGGAAAAATGAATAGGTAAACAATGATTAATATGGAATATATATGATTTTTATATAATATGACTTCATGTGAGCCATTGGATTTGGGTGCGAATCAAGTGATGTAATCACAATCGTCGGGGTAGTTGTCTTCTACCTCTAATTTTTACAGGAACGATAGTCGATTCGGTCTACTCTAGATTTCTCCTTATTCAATTGATCATTTTGGAAACTAATTTTACAGTCATCTTTAGGAGTCGATGCTAGTCATGTTAATCCCCAACTCATTAGATAAATGTCCAATCGTCTCGTGTTTCCTCCCTAATGGGATTAGAAGATGATCTCTTTTTTAAACTTGCTTTGATTTAGAGATCATTGTTAGACTCCAAGAAAATATTTCCTTTAGTAAATTGGAATTGAGTCCTATCTCATACCCACCATAAACTAGGTTTATTTCCTTGACAATAGTGAGTTCGACTAGGAAGATTCATCCACCATTGTCTAATTCACGATCCAATAAGATCCCTTACACCTATTATATAAGGACCCTGACCTCCATTTTATGCTTACCCTATTTGCTTTGCCTAAACCTTGTGTTTAGATGCTTGCTAATCACCTGAAGTTGTGATTAGGGTTTGTTTGTACTTTGTTGAGAGGTTGAGGTGCTTGCAATTTACCCAAGTTTTAGGGTTGGTGTGCAAGTTTTTCATCTTGATATATATCTTTCTCTCTCCTTGCATCCTCTAGGGTTGAGAGGATGGGTTGGGATCTTTGTTTGAGTAGCTTTGGGCTTTGTTGAGCCTTGTTGGGCTTTGTTTTGCCTTGTTGAAGCTTGGTATTGGGTTGGACCTTGGTGTATCGGCCAAGAGTGGTGGTTGTGTCGGGCAAGGGGCTTTGTCGACCATGGTGTGTCGGGTTTCCATGTTGGGCGACACACACCCTCTTAACCTAGCCTCATTTGTGTCACCATATTTGGACAAGTGGTTATTGATTTGCTAAGTCAGTGGCTAGTCGTGGACAAGTGGTTTGGGGTGGTAGCATGTGGCATAACCCTTGGACAAGTGTGCTAGGGGTGGGTTCCACCTTGCCTTGCTCTTCCCCTTCACCCCTTAGTATATAAACGAACCCCTCCTTTGCTTGCTAGGCTCTTTGGTTCCTTTAGTTGCTTTCCTTCCTTTGGTGGCCGAGCTAGGAGAAGAGTGGAGCAACTGGTGGTCAATACAGATGGTGTCTTGGGTGACACACCTTGCTTTCTTACCCCTTTCCTTGTCTTATGGTAAGTATCCCACCCTTTCCTTGGCACCTTTTTCTTCTTCTCTCTGGTTTGACACTTCTAGGAAATAGAACTTTCACTCCTGTGTGAGAACAATTCTTAGTGTTCTAAACTAGTCATGGAATTTATTCCCATTAAGTTTTTCCTTCTGAAAGACCGATCGAAGACAAAAGTGATTTTTGTTCATTGCCATTTGAATCTACAAAAGAATTTGCAATTTTGTCAAAAACTCATTTTTAATTTGATTTGATTTGATTTGATTAAAATTTGGGCGATAATAATCAGGTCTTTAATTAATTATCATTTTCATTATTTTTAAATTTGACAACCCTCAAGTATCAATTCGGAAAATTGTAGTAAACAATTTTCTAATGAGCCAAGATCCATATTTCATCAAATTATGAGTCAGATTTTGACAATCTCCCACAACTTAATTAGTTAGGTAGACAATCATGCCAATTGCATCATATGCAATTCTTGGATAGATGATATGTAAAACTCCTTGTCAGAATCATCTGCATGCTTCTAGGCTTAGGCTCTCTAAGTCCAGTTAATCCTGACCCAATAGTCAACATGATAGACATGCACTGTGCTTTGTGCAAACTTACATATCTACCATCACAATTCCACGAGATAGATGACGCATCATGCTTTGAGCAAATCTATACTTGGTCGATCAAGTTTTTCATGTGTATTGCTAGTGGAAAGCATATTAGACTTAATATGTTTGATTTAAGGGATATTATATATATCATATATATACATATACTATATCCAATCCTCACATATATAGTAGTACCATATGCATTTTATATCCCACAATGTAAACATGCAATATAAAACAAAAAAGATGGTTATGTCATGTCTACTTGTAATTCCTTGGAGCCACAAGGAATTACTACCACCTAGTTCAATCATCATATCATATGTATGAACCTACTGTTGGTGTAGACATGTTGTTGTAAATCTAGGTAGGTTGGCTCAATCCTTGAATCGGTCGTCTCGCCTCTTGGTAGGTTAGTTGATCATCAAAGACAGTCGTCTGGCCTCCCAACCAACCGATGTTTGAACTCCTTCCAAATGGTCATTTGGTTCCACCAGGAGTTTGTCTGGATCCATCATTCTATCCTCCATGATCCTCCCAATGGTCATCTTGTCTCATATGGTGATGATCATCTTCCTTGTTGTTGCAAGAAAAGAAACTATCCTATTGCTAATTCATTACATTGATAAAGAGAAACCTCGAGTTACATTTGATGGGATAAAAGGTAAGAAACAATTAACTTTACATTGGGAAGAGCGAGGTAGAGAATCGGTACTCAAACCTAGATAACCAAGAAAACCAAATCATCCTACCACACACAGATTTAGGGTTTAGGCCATAATCACGCTACACATCCACCATCAAAATCACTTTTAGGGTGAAGCATGTAAATTGCACACACACACACACACACACACACATATATATATATATATATAGAGAGAGAGAGAGAGAGAGTTCGGTTAGAATACACCTGAGTGTATAGATCACACTGTACACCCCAATGGTGTTTGCCTATCTAGACCATGTTTTTCTAAAATCTAATCCATTGATCTTCATGGTTACAATAATAATTGGTCACATACAAAATTTGAACTCATTTGGATGAGTGTAAGTCACTCATCCAAGGACAACAAAATCGACGCACAAAACTAATTTGAAATACATGATTCTTGCCTCCTTTAGATGCATGACCAATAAGTGTCTGAATGAGCTAAAATTTTATTATATATTATGTTCTTATGATAATTAAGAAGATCAATAGTTTAGATTTAAAAACAAATTATTACATCTTAAAAAATGACTGAGGTGTACGGTGCCTCCGGTACACTCGAGTGTACACTAGACTGACTCTCTCTCTCTCCCTATATATATATATATTAATATATATATATATATGCTGTTCATTGGCTGCCCCCGTGGGTACTGTAGCGAGGCTACCCGTTCCAAAAAAATGTGGTGGCAGTGTTTGTAAATATTCTAACTTTATTGTCTCGGCTCCCGCTTCCTTTGATTTCCGCCAAAAATCTTCTCACTCTGCGTCCTGCTTCGTTTGATCTCCACACTCCAATACTGATACCTCACACCCAAAGGCGAAGACTTATCCCTGGTCCCGCTTCCATCGCAGCAATCGGTCTTCTTCCTGGAAAAATCTGGTCGCATCTTAGTAAAAAGACCGTCTTTTTGTGGTTCTTGTATGACGAGCATGTGGCCTATGAACTTCTGTTCATGGTTTGGTGATGAGGCCTAGGTTTTTAACATTGACGACGACGACAATGTTTCTTAGTTGACTATCAAGTAAGAATCATCCTCTACCTCTTCGACACCTTCTCCCTATCTATTTTGAAAGATCATTGTTTTGATTTCCTCAGTCTCCAGCCTGATCTATTTTCTTCCCGCAAAGCTCTTCTTTTCATGTTGATAGCAATCTGAAATCGAATACATTTGTTCATGGTGTCATCTATTCACTCTGTTGGACCTATAATATACCCTGATTCTAGAAATGTTATGATCCAGGTTTTGGGAAAACTATTCATTTTAGTAGGAGGTGGAGCAGGTGGTCGAGGAGGTGGAGCAGGTGGTCATCATTGTACTCACAGATCAGGATGACGTTGCTTAACTGACAACTAAGTAAGACATTCCACTCCTCTCCTAGATCTTCTTTGTATACGCATCAGACTATCAATCAATTTGGTGATCGGGGGTTCCCCATCCTGTACTATGTCATTCACCTATCCTCTTTCTATCTAGCTTCTTCTTGAACTTTCGTCTATTATTTCTCAATCCGTAGACAATTCTATATATCTATTGTAACTTGCTGCATTGTTAGATATCAAATCTAACAATTAGTGTTAATATTTATCTTTTTTCAGTGCAATTACTTTATGTAACACTCTGTTATATTTGATTACCCAGGTTTACTTTGTTTATAAAATAGTTACATTTTTAATACTCTTTGAATGTAAAGTTTAGATTTTTACTTGTTCTTATTGGAATCATTTTCAGATATGTAGTGATGATTAGATATATACTTTCCAGTGGTTTACACACTTAGGTCACATTTCATTGAACTCATCTCTTTTTATGTTTTCTGAAATGGGTTTTGATCTATATTATTCACTTCACAGGTTGTTTCTGTTATGGATCATAGTCTTGATACTGATGCTAATAATGATATGATTTACTGTGATGATCATAATGTTCAGTCTTGCTCGTCTATTGCTGCTGATACTATGTCTACAACTAATATTCCTAGAATTGGAATTGAATTTGAATGTTTAGATGATGGTATCTCTTTTTATTATAGATATGCTGGTATGATTGGGTTTAATGTTAGGAAAGATGACAATCGTTATGAACGAGGTACTAAGATTTTGCTTTCTAAAGATTTGGTTTGTGATAAGCAAGGTCATATTAGTCACTCTAAGAGGTCCAAAGGGCTCTTGAGCCCTGTTTGTGACGTAGTCGGTGATTTGAGTGAGTAGTTATCTAAGAAGCATAAGAGATCTGTGAAAATGTGCAGTTGTAAAGCAATGATCCATTTTACTCTAGACAAGAAATCTTCCAAATGGGTTATCACTGCATTTGTTGAAGAACATAACCATGATCTTATCGATGAAGCTCATTTATGTTATTTGAAGTGTAACTCATCTTTAGACCAAACCCAAAAAGAGATGATTTCTTCTATGAGTCTAGCAAACATTCCTATATCCAAACAACTAGCATTAATAGCAACTGAGTCTGGTGGTTACGAAAAGTTGACATTTACCAGTAGACAAGCACATGGACATCTAAGTAACAAAAGGATTGAGTCATCTAAATATGATGTGGATATGGTGTTAGATTATTTTGCAAGCTTCAAACAATTGGATTCTAAATTTTTTTATACGTATTAAAAAGATTCTAATGGTT
Source organism: Alisma plantago-aquatica (assembly GCA_963693085.1). NCBI lineage: Eukaryota > Viridiplantae > Streptophyta > Magnoliopsida > Alismatales > Alismataceae > Alisma > Alisma plantago-aquatica. Next base: position 374,487,182 of record OY856410.1, on the reverse strand, counting down.
GCTTGACTCATTTGTTTTGGTCTGATCTGGTTTCTGTTGATCATTGTGTGCTCTTTGGTGATGCCATTGTTTTTTATACGACTTACCGTACCAACAAGTATTCAATGGTGTTTGGAATGTTTGGTGGTATCGATCACCATCGAAAGACATTGTTATTTGTTTCAGCCTTATTGGCGGATGAGAAGTATGAGTCGTTTCTTTGGGTTTTTAGGAAATATATAATTGTGTTTTAGTAAAGAGCCCATCTCCATCATAACTGATCAAGATCTAGCAATGAGAGCTTTGATTATTACTGCTTTTCCATCATGTAATCATCGATTTTGCATGTGGCACATTATACAGAAACTCCCTTCTAAACTTGGTGGAATATCTAACAAGGATCAGATCATCAATTTGCTGAATGATTGTGTATGGAATGTAGATGATACAGATAAGTTTGAAGAGAGATGGACTTTTGTATTTGAAGAGAATGGCTTATTGTCCATTAGTTGGTTTGCTGATGTGTATGCTATGCGGGGGCAGTGGGTGCCATGTTAGATGCATGATTCTTTTTTTGTCGGCATGAGGAATTTATTTGAATCCATGTCAACAGTAGAAAAATATTATTTGAACTTGTTTGTAGCTTGGAGACTGATTATTCTCATTTGCGGGAGATAGAAAATTTTAAGGATTTTGATGACGAGTGCAACAATCTCCCTTTGGCTTCATTGTGGCCTTTGGAGGAGCAAATGAGAGGTTTATACACCAAGTCCATTTTTAAGATATTTCAATTTGAGGTTCATCAAAGCATGGTGTACAATGTAAAGGAAACCTTCGACAAATGTGTCTATGAGGTGTATCATCTTAGTGGGTCTGCATCTCCTCGTATCTTGAAGAAAGACTCATGCACTGGTATGGTTTCATGCAATTGCTTCTTGTTGGAATTCAAAGGTATTCCGTGCAGGCACATTCTATCTTATTTGAAGAGCCGTGACTTTTGCACTCTTCCCAAACCATATATATATATATATATATATGAGGTGGAGCTAGGGATATAGAGATCACCCTTTGGTTTTTGGCAAAGTATTTGTGATGCATTCATCCACTAGAAGTACACTTTAGCTGGTTTCTGCTTGCAATTTAGTTGTGAACATAGTGTGCAGGAACAACACTATAGATATCTGTCATGATAGGCTAATTGCTCTACAGAAGGAGCTATCGGAATTAGATGTTGCTGATGTTGGTGTAAGTGCTTCTAATACTGCTTCTTCTTCTTCTGTCAAGGTCAACACTCCCATTGTTTACAAAACCAAAGGAGACCTAGATCGAATGATATGTGGTACAAGTCTAGGGTTAAAAATTCCTTGTCTAAAATGAGACAGTGTAAAATTTTCTTACAACACGGTATTAATCATGATAGTAGGAATTGTCCTTTGAAGAAATAGTTGTATGTGTTACATTTTATATAGATTTATTTTGCAAATTTACATTGTTATTGTCTTAATTTTCTTGTTCCAATGCTTACTATTGTATTCACAGTGACACTTCTCTAGATTGTGGGGTTCCAGATTGATATGTTACCTGATTGGCTGATCTGTATTGAAGATTCATGCTGCTCAACCATATTGTTGTTGCTGCTAATGTTGTTATTTTTGGGTTTGGAGCTCACAGGGATACATCGTTAGATTGTTGGATTCCATATTTATGTGTTTCTTGATTGGATGATCTTCTGATGTTGTCTTCCTGATGTCGTTCTACTGCTATTGTTGCTTTTGGAGCTGACTATCGTGGACCTCGCCATTTAGTGTTGGAGCTGATTAGTGTCTTACACATATCAAAATTTGATGTAAATGTAATTATTGAGATGTGCTCATTGATAGTTGTAATTCACACTTTGTTTGAACTTCAGTTGAACTATTTCTCCTTTCAATGGAGCTGACATTGTATCAAAAAATCAAATCTATTATAAAGGTTTATGAGAAAAGGTTTCTCTTTGTACTATACCTTACCCTTTGTGTTAACAGGATACCTTTTGTGTGCATTAGTTATGTTTGAGTTGTTTGTCATATTTTTGTTCATATAACTACTTAAATACGGCCCATAGTTTCTGATGCAATTTGTAGTCATCTTCTTTGATTGTTGAGTTACTTTCCAGATCACTTAGTTATGTTATACATGATACAACTACTTTTTTTATTTAAATGGTTACTTTTTTGTTGTCATATTTACTTTTTTTGTAAATGTTACTTTATAGCTAGAGTAATCACACCGTTATTCAGAAAGAATGGAAAGGACGTCTTACCTTTGTCTTAACGATTGAACCTTGTGTGGCACGGTCATTCTGCAAATGTAATTGTCGTGTCTATTATGAAATGATCGTTCTAGTATTTTGATCATTATGTTACTTTTTATATTCAATATTTACTTTATATTACACAGAAATACTTTTCCATCAAATTATTTACTTTGTTATTCTCTTAGTTACTTTAATATTGACACAGTTACTTTTTGTTTCACTTGATTCCTATACAGTTCAGAGAGTTACTTCCATGTGTTATATATTGAGTACTTGTTGAAGCATATTACATGCATTATCCATACAAAATCACCAACAATCTAAAGTTACAGTTAAGAACATCCAAGATATCTAAAGGTATATATACGGAGAAGTGCAATTTTTTGTCAAACCAAAGAAAACTTTAGACTAGATATGTATCTTATAGAGTCTACATAAGCATTTCACAAGCATAAGTTCAGAACAACATTCTGACCAAAAAAAAGTTCAGAACCACATTGTTTTAGTACATGTAGTTTGCAAAAGTTCTATTCAATCTGACTTAAGCCATCTATTCAGGCTTGACACAACATCATCATACTTTTCGTCACCCTATTTGTCACCTGCTCCTTCTTTTGACTCTTCTTGATCTCTACCAGCATGTACTTTCACTGGATGCAGTCTGCCCCTCTTCATCATTCTCTGGAAGAAATCTGCCTAATTGCAGGGATGTCTTTACTAGTGAAATTCATCTCCTTTTCATTCACCAATAATTCCAGATACTTCATCACGTACACTCCATAGTCAACATCATCTTCATCTTGCTTTGGGCATTCAGGGCACTCTGTTGTCCATTGTGACATTTGACTTTCCCGATCTGGCACTCCCCTAAAGAACTCATGAACGAAGCCAACCAACATGCAAAACAAAATGTTTATTAAATAGCAGTTGACAGACAATAGATTACAAGTGGAGATACTTTTTTTGCTTACCCATCTAGTGACTTCTTTCCTTGATTTTCTATTTCTTGACAATGAATCGTAAGACCTGTGCACCTCATCTCTAAAGCTTGATTCAAGTAAGTGTTAGTGGTTTTCATTGTTAAGTATTGTAAAAATTGAATCCATTGTCATAAATTGTTTTTCAGGTACATTGAAGAGAGGCGATAGCATATCAATCTCATTCAGTGTTATGTCATTCACCATCATATCTAGCTTTTGTTTTAAAAACAAATTGTAATTTACACAGCTGTAAGTTGTAGTGTCTTTATCTACTGTAAGTGTTGTAATGTAGTGTAATACTTTGGATGTCTTATCAGGGCATAGGTGCTCAAGCAATGCCATGATAGTCCACTCCTCCTCCTCTTTCTTGTTGTTTCTTTTAACATTTTGACAAAGCAATCCATAACCTGAATATCCACAATATTTAGTTAGCAATCCATATCATTTATATTAATACTTACTACTTTCACTTATTATAGGTGAGTGCATCATTTTATCTTTAAACAACAATGCTGACAGATCTTTCCCCATGCACCAAGTGTCTTTTCCAAAGCTCCATTCTCTCCTTGACCTACACATTATTAAAGATGTCAGACATTTAGTCGATATATTTAGCAACTAATTTCTTCTACACATGCGATTGATAGATTTTTAAAAAGTTACTTCTTACACTTCGTCAATGTTGTTTATGAATTCCTTTACATCCACTTTGTTTTCCTTCGTTTTGAAGTGTTCCAATCCAATGAATATGGAGCTTCTTTGCTGTCAATAAAATGTAATTGATGTTAGTAGTTTCTACAGAAGATATATAGATTTTATATAGTTACCTTGAAAATATAATCTATTGTTGGTATGTATGCCCTGAGAGCCAATCATGGGATGATTGGTGGGATACATTAAGATTGATTTGATAAACATCAAAGGCAAGCTTCCAATTCTTGCTGGTTCAGTCATATGAGATAGTGATAGAACATATTGAATGTCTAGAGAATGACAATACTCAATGACGTATGCCTTCAGGTTAAGGACCTGGACGATGAGATCATACAGATGCTAAGAGTTTATACATTCTTGTTATGTCCCTAGTCGGATGTCATTGTGGAAGGTAGATAGACAACAATGACACACAAGACTAGATTGTGGTGTTGGTTGATGACAGAATCTCATTAGTCATGATATAGAGATATCAAACCAAACACATAGGTACTTGTTTGAGAACAAGTGTACCAGACAGACCCACCGTGAGTTTGACACATGGAACCATGACATGGTAGTCACAGTCAGTACTCACAGTGATGGTGGTGAGTGTGATTCTTTGACCTGAAATCACTACACTCAACACATGTCGTTGGGCACACTTTGACATCATCAAACGCAGTCCTGAAACATGGGTTGTTATAAAGGTGATGATTGGGTGGATTTGACACATGGGGCTTTTGAGGGGTGAGTGATAGATATGGGATTTGTCCCACCTGAGGGAGTTTTATATCCAAGGCCACTTGATGAGTAGGATTGAAATAGGCGTGTGCATGCATGTGTGAATCAGTATGTGATATTGATATCATACATATCTCTTCCAATCTGCTCTGAGATCAAGAAAGTGAATGAACGTTGACAGGATGACTGTTCCATGCATTGAGTTCATTCGGGATATCAATGACAAAGGAATTATACATTTGCTGTAACACCATTCACGGATTGTAGGATTGAAAGTTGTTCTCCAACTTTCTACTTTCACTTGGGTAGCACTGATGTGTGACTAGGCACCGCTCTTTTCTTGTGAAGTCATAAGTGTTATGGACTTTCACTGCCAATGTGAAAAGGACCTATAGGGTCACACACATAGGATTTAACCTGGAAGAGGAGTTTTGTCCACAAACAATGTTTAGATTTATTACTAAAGGAGTTTAGTAGTTCAATTAAACACTTAATCAATTGATAGCTCAGTATCATAATGTTCAAGGTGTTGGACGCATTGATTGGAGTATCGAATTGATTGAAACTACAATTGACTGATTCTGCACAATCTGCACTCCCAACCGATCGACTCATGTGATGAACCAATCGGCTCAGCTTGGTGAACCAATCGGCTCAAGTTGTGAGTCGATCGGCTCATGGACAGGGTGAAATAATCACTTCAAGTGTTGAAACGATCGGTTCAACTGTTGCAACCGAGCAAGTTGGGAAAGTAGGATTGGTGAGAATTTTCTTTTCATTTCACTTGCCCAATTTGATTGGAACAAGGATTGGTATTTGATACCAATTAGAAACAAAAGATGGAAAGTCAATCGAGAACTGACCAGGGCCACAAACTGACCGGTTCAGAAGTGAACCGACCGGTTGAGGTGTCCCAACCGATCGGTTGAGGTATCAACCGACCGACTCAGGTCCGCAACCGACCATTTCAGTTGTGAAACGATCGGTTCAGGTTGCAAGTTGGTTGTTTTATGGAAAATCTCAAACCCTTCTACTCCTTCTTTTAGTCCCGCATTGCCCGGGATGGAGAACCATGTTCCATGACCCTCCTATATATATAGGGGTATTGGGGGCTTCTCAAAGTACAACTCAGTGCAACCAGTTTCTCTGCAAAGTTTTTCATTCTCTCTGGTTTTGGTAGCCGAGAGAGCCCGAGCAAGTGCTACTCGAAAAGGGAGGCACAACAAGGGAAAGACAACTGCAGTTGCGACTGGTAGCAGGAGAGTGTGTTGGCGACTAGTACGCTGACAGGAGGGTGTGACTCCTTCCAATTCCTTGTGGGACAAGGAGATTAGAGTTCCAGGTGGTCCGTGTGGACTACATCAGAGGCGGGAGGTTTCTGCCGCTCGGAGGACAACTGTCAATCCCGACAGTCCCGGTGAGACCAGGAATCGTCAGTCCCGGTGCGACCAGGAGCTGCACAGACACCGTCCAAGACCGGAGGTGAAGACCGCGCAAACCGCGAGGTATTGTCTCCGAGCAAGCCTCGGGATAAGGTATGATTCCACAAACCATCCTTTCCTATTGTATAGACGTTGACGCGTTTCCTTGTTCCGGGTTTCGGGAAAGTTTTTTTTTGTTTCTGCTGCCTTCTCTGCCTCCCCTAAAACCCAACAGTGGTATCAGAGCCACGTCAACTGCTCTATACTTTAGGGATTATCAATATGATCGATTTTGGTTTGTCTCCTTTATTTATTGCATACGATGTGAATAAAATTGTCTGTATGCATGCCCAATCCTAAATCCACAAATTCCAATTTACATATATGATATGTATTATGAATGCACTCGATACACGTCACCTTTAAACGAGTTTTGTGGTGGATGTATAGCGTGGTTATGGCCAATAAACCCTATCTGTGTATGGTTGTATGTGGTTGCTTGCATCTCGGTCTGCGCACCGATCTTCCTTCTCCTATTCCTGATGTAACTCAAAATAATTCGAGATTTCTTTCCTACCTTTACTCCCCTCGAATGTAACTCGAGGTTTCTCTTTTTACAATGTAAAAAGGGTAGAATTTTATTTCTTGTTATGTCAAAGAACGGAGGACATCCTTACGACAACTGAGACGATCGGTTCAAGGTGTGAACCGATCGATTGACGTTCCAGAAGATTGGTTCAAGGAGTGAACCGATCGGTTGATGACCAGTTCGAGGAGCGAGACGAGCGAGTGGCGGCCATGATGAGATGTACGATGACCAGGCGAACCGATCGGTTGGAGGAGCCAACCGATCATCTAGTAACACCCAGCCGACTAGTCTGATGGCGAGCCGATCATTCATGTGATGAGTTGATCAAACCCAGAAAGGAAAAGCACAGAGTTCATCTTGTACAGGTGACATGTGATGTAGACCTAGATGACCGTGATTCCTCTTGGCTCGAGGAATCACATTAGAATGGCGATAATCATTGCTTTTATCGTTTTACATGTTTTCTGTGGGATATAGCATGTATATGATACATACTATGTATTATGGTGATTGGATATGTATATGTATATAAAAACCAAATCCCTCATTAAATATTTAGTTTTAGATGCCTTCCAAATGCGACACACGTGAAAAGCTTGATCGACCAAGTGTGGGCACACCCTAGCGTGGTACGCTGTCTATCTCGTGGAAGTGTGAAGGATGAATGTGTGGGTCTGCCCTAGCAGGGTGCATATTCATCGTGTTTTCTTTGGGTAGGACTTAACAAGGTGATCTAGATGGGATCTAGTACCTTGAGGCATGGAGATGATCATGGCAAGGAGTTGCAGATGACATCTTATCAAGAGTTTCATATGATGCAATTGGCAAGAGTTGCCTACCTGAGAAATCTATGTTGTGGGTGACAGCCCTAGCTGGTCCATGGCTTAGAGGATTTCATGATCTTGCCCACTAGAAGGTTGTACGCTGCAATCTTCCAAATTGATGGTGAGGGCTATCAATTTGAAGTAAAATAGTGGGAGAGATAATTAATTAAAGGCCTAATTATATCGTCAAACTTTCAAATCAATCAAATAAGTCAAAAATGAGTTTTTGGACTAAAATTGCATATTTTCCTTTTGTAGCACAAATGGTAACAAACAACAATCACTTTTCCTTGCGATCAGTCCTTGAAAAGGACAAGCTAAATGGGACAAACTTCCACGACTGGTATAGGACATTGAGAATTGTTCTCACTCAAGAGCGAAAGCTCTATGTCCTGGATACTCCAATTCCAGAGGAACCCGCTCCTAATGCACCAAAGGTAGAAAGGGATGCTTACAAGAAGAATGATGATGATGCCATTGATGCAAAGTGCTTGATGTTGTGCTCTATGAACCATGAGTTGCAGAGACAACATGAGAACATGGGTGTCATTGAGATGATTCAGCATCTCTGGAGCATGTATGTAGATCAAGCACGGCAAGAGAGATACAATATCTCAAGGGCACTGTTGAAGTGCGTCATGACAGAAGGAGATCCAGTTGGTTCTCACACACTCAAGATGATTGGGTATGTGGAGAACCTGACAAGACTGGGATTTCCACTGAGCCACGAGTTGGCTACTGACGTGATACTGCAATCGTTGCCAGAATCCTACAGTCAGTTTGTGATGAACTACAACATGAACAACTTTGATAGGCCACTGTCAGAGTTGTTGGGCATGTTGAGGACAGCCGAGATACAGATGAAGAAGGACAAGCCTAAGTCTATGATGGTGATCATGAGCAAGAAAGGCAAGTCCAAGCGCAAGGGCAAGGGCAAAGCTAAGAAAGGTTCTGATGCTAGCCAGGAGCCCAAGTCGTCTTCAGCTCTCAAAGCCAAGGGAGGCGTGACCAAGAAAGGAAATTGCCACCATTGTCAAAAGCTAGGACATTGGAAAAGGAATTGTCCTCTATATCTGGAAGAACAAAAGAAGAAGGAGGCGATAGACATCTCTACTTATAGGTGTCATGAAAGTAAACTTGTAACACTTTTTGAGGTATATGATACCAAGATGTAAAGTGTAAAGCACTCAATAAATGGGGAAAGTGTTGCCGCCATAGATAGGAGTACTTTAGTTTATTTTCAGCCTATAAGGAATGTAATTCAGTTATGAACTGTTATTTCATATTTTCCAATAGATAGAAACACTTTATTTTGCATATTGTATGACAATGATGGCAATCAATAAAGAGATGTTTCAATTTCTAAAGATATGATCTTTATGGCAATGCCTTGTTTATCTTGTGGTATTTGATATGCATAAGATAAAAAGATACCTAAAAGTTATAGATAACTCAAACAATCAAATTAGCATCAATCATGAGAAATTCATTTCTAGTTTCCATGTGATGGATAAATCTAGACTCTTTTGGTTAGAGAACCAGTAAGAGACATGAATATCTTGGACATGATTAGTCAATCTTCACTAATGGTAGTGGGAGAATGATTATCCTATTAGGTATAATACATGTGATGTATTTACATACCTATTGGAACAAATGCTAATACTTCAAATGGTGTTTAGAGAAATACCAATATGAATATCTTGAAGTGTTCAAGATTATCATAGATGAAGTACAAATTTGGTAAAGTGTTAATTCTTGATGAGATCAATGAATGAAATACTTAGACCAAATGTTTGAGATCCTTTTGAGTGATTATGATAGTGTATCATAGGGAACTCATGATTAAGGCATGGTGATGTCTAAATCAAGAAGGAATCATACTCTAAGGAGTTAGAGAATGATGATCAAATAACTGAATTATTCTTGATAAAAGAATACCCCACACTAATAAAGGACATTGAGAATCACAAGGAGTTGTGAGTTCTTATATCTTGACAGATACACCTCATTTATCGATGTGATGAGTTGTTCATGTGATGAGTCAACTATCTAGATGAATATGAGGAACCGAATTTTGAGTTATGGTTTATGACCATTACATCCTAAATGACATCCATGTGAACCATAAGGTATGACCTTGATGGTAGCACTCATTGGATGAAATCCATAAGTGCAAATGAATCTTAAGTGTTAAGATACATGGATAACATTTTGAGAAGGATGATGCTTATTGATTGCAACTTAATGACTAAGACATTTGGCATATGGATACTAAAACCGCATTCCTATGAGGAATAAAACAAGGATGTGTACGTGACACAACCTATAAGGTTTATGAATCCATTAATACAAATGAAGTCTATAAGTTACAATGGACTAATCGATGTGAATGATTGAGTACAAGAAACTCAAAATTGGATCTTTACTTTGATGATATAGTCAAAGGGTTTGACTGATATGTCAAAGATAAAGAAGGGATCTGTGATTTAGTGGGAGCGTATTCACATTCCACATGATGATGTGAAATGGAAATGTTCTAGAATGGAAATCCAAAAGTGGAAATTATCTTCAAGGAAGATAGAGATGTTTCCTATGAGATAGGAATAGAGATCTATAGAGATAGTTCTCGAAAAACCTCTTGACCTGAAAAGAGAGAGCATACATTGGCAATCTGTACTGAAGGGTTCAGTATGCACAGATTCAGTGGGAGAAAACTTGTCCATGTTACATGGAGTTAGTATTCCAAGTCCAAGTGTCCAATTCTTATGAAGAATGGGAACACTAAGAATAGATATGGATCTATCATGTATGTAATCATCCCATTATCTTGCATGGCAAGAACAAAATGCATTCATCATCTTGTATGCATGACATGGCAATATGATGTGCTCATCCTGATAACTCGCATGTGGGACATGACGAGTGGATGCCTGTCTGCTTCTAGTAAGGGTTACTAGAATACCATGAGAGCTTGATAAGTACTTGAGAAGTACTAGTTCTATGGAGATAAGGAATAATTCAATGTAAAAGGTTACATTGATGCGAACTTCCGAAAGGACAGAAAATTAATCGCAAAATATATATAGGATATATAAAAGTGAAAGTTTGTTGATAATTGGAAGTGTTCTAATAAAGCCATTTAAATGGGAAATGCCGAGTATCTGTGTGTTAGAGAATAGCAGTGGATACTATATGGATCTAGAAGTTCATAAGATGAACTTATAGATTTTCTACTCATTGATGACAAGTATGGAATCCTTGATCATGCAATGTGGCTAAAGGTTAGCAAAGGAATACTAGATCGCATATTACGGCAACTCCATCTCATACGTGTGATGTACATCGAAGAGATGTGAGACATGCAATTTATACTGACTTTGGCAAGGTGTTGCCATTACTCACTATGTTCGCACTAGAGCACAGTAACGTGTGGGACATGTTTGAAGATCACTATGAATACGATTCAAGGGTGATTGGCTCACAGTGCAAGTGGGAGTCTGTTGGTATGTATGCCCTGAGAGCCAATCATGGAATGATTGGTGGGATACATTAAGATTAATTTGATAAACATCAAAGGCAAGCTTCCAATTCTTTTTGGTTCAGTCATATGAGATAGTGATAGAACAGATTGAATGTCTAGAGAATGACAGTACTCAATGACGTATGCCTTCAGGTTAAGGACCTGGACGATGAGATCATACAGATGCTAAGAGTTTGTGCATTCTTGTTATGTCCCTAGTCGGATGTCATTGTGGAAGGTAGATAGACAACAATGACACACAAGACTAGATTGTGGTGTTGGTTGATGACAGAATCTCATTAGTCATGATATAGAGATATCAAACCAAACACATAGGTACTTGTTAGAGAACAAGTGTACCAGATAGACCCACCGTGAGTTTGACACATGGAACCATGACATGGTAGTCACAGTCAGTACTCACAGTGATGGTGGTGAGTGTGATTCTTTGACCTGAAATCACTACACTCAACACATGTCGTTGGGCACACTTTGACATCATCAAACACAGTCCTGAAACATGGGTTGTTATAAAGGTGATGATTGGGTGGCTTTGACACATGGGGATTTTGAGGGGTGAGTGATAGATATGGGATTTGTCCCTCCTGAGGGAGTTTGATATCCAAGGCCACTTGATGAGTAGGATTGAAATAGGCGTGCGCACGCATGTGTGAATCAGTATGTGATATTGATATCATACATATCTCTTCCAATCTGCTCTGAGATCAAGAAAGTAAATGAACGTTGACAGGATGACTGTTCCATGCCTCGAGTTCATTTGGGATATCAGTGACAAAGGAATTATACATTCTCTGTAACACCATTCACGGATTGTAGGATTGAAAGTTGTTCTCCAACTTTATACTTTCACTTGGGTAGCACTGATGTGTGACTAGGCACCACTATTTGCTTGTGAAGTCATAAGTGTTATGGACTTTCACTGCCAACGTGAAAAGGACCTACAGGGTCACACACATAGGATTTAACCTGGAAGAGGAGTTTTGTCCACAAACAATGTTTAGATTGATTACTAAAGGAGTTTAGTAGTTCAATTAAACACTCAATCAATTGATAGCTCAGTATCATAATGTTCAAGGTGTTGGACGCATTGATTGGAGTATCGAATTGATTGAAACTGTAATTGACTGATTCTACACAATCTGCACTTCCAACTGATCGACTCATGTGATGAACCGATCGGCTCAGATTGGTGAACCGATCAGCTCAGGTTGTGAGTCGATCGACTCATGGACAGGGTGAAACAATCGCTTCAAGTGTTGAAATGATCGGTTCAACTGTTGCAACCGAGCAAGTTGGGAAAGTAGGATTGGTGAGAATTTTCTTTTCATTTCACTTGCCCAATTTGATTGGAACAAGGATTGGTATTTGATACCAATTAGAAACAAAAGATGGAAAGTCAATCGGGAATTGACCAGGGCCACAAACCGATCGGTTCAGAAGTGAACCGACCGGTTGAGGTGTCCCAACCGATCGGTTGAGGTATCAACCGACCGACTCAGGTCCCCAACCGACCGTTTCAGTTGTGAAACGATCGGTTCAGGTTGCGAATTGGTTGTTTTGTGGAAAATCTCAAACTCTTCTACTCCTGCTTTTAGTCCCGCATTTCCCGTGATGGAGAACCCTGTCCCATGACCCTCCTATATATATAGGGGTATTGGGGGCTTCTCAAAGTACAACTCAGTGCAACCAGTTGCTCTGCAAAGTTGTCGTTCTCTCTGGTTTTGGTAACCGAGAGAGCCCGAGCAAGTGCTACATGAAAAGGGAGGCACATCAAGGGAAAGACAACTGCAGTTGTGACTGGTAGCAGGAGAGTGTGTTGGCGAATAGTACGCTGATAGGAGGGTGTGACTCCTTCCAATTCCTTGTGGGACAAAGAGATTGGAGTTCCAGGTGGTCCGTGTGAACTACTTCATAGGCGGGAGGTTTCTGCCGCTCGGAGGACAACTGTCAATCCTGACAGACCCGGTGAGACCAGGAATCGTCAGTCCCGATGCGACCAGGATCTGGATAGACACCGTCTAAGACCAGAGGTGATGACCGCGCAAGCCGCGAGGTATTGTTGTCGAGCAAGCCTCATGACAAGGTATGATTCCACAAACCATCCTTTCCTATTGTATAGACATTGACGGGTTTCTTTGCTCCGGGTTTGGGGAATTTTTTTTTTTTATTTCCGCTGCCTTCTCTGCCTCCCCTAAAACCCAACATCTATAACCTTTTTTTCCTATTCTACAATCAAACACTACTTTATATGTCCAATAGATACTTTATGATCTACACTAATACTTTTCGTTCTACACATTTACTTTTTTTTGTTATAATAATACTTTTCTATTCTCATTGTTACCTTACTTTTCACATTTTTACTGTTATGCTTAGATAGTTACTACACAGTTAGTTAAATAAAAAAGAACATGCAACTAACATTGACATGCCTTCGTATCTTTACATTTTCTTCAATGCTTCTTATAACTGGTTGTGTCTTTTTGTTCCTCTTCTTCATCGGCTTATGAGTGTCCTTCTCAATTTCATCTCTATCTACTTGTTCTTCTCTTACTTCATCATTTGCTCGATCTTTCTTTTTTTCCTTTGATTCTTCTATTTCTGATGGATTTTCTTTTTCATCATTCTTTCCATCCTCTTCCACTTCTTTCTTTTCTCCCACATCTTTTAAAGCAGTAAGATCTTCTTTTGCATCCTTTGAATTCCTTCCAACATTTTCTGTGTTGTGGCCAATCAAATTTGCAAAGGCTGCTGACTTCAGCATCTGCATTTGATTTGGGCTAAAGCATATGTTGTTCTGTATGTTGTTGTAACTCTTTATGTAGCATCTATGCTATAGCTTTTGTGTACCGGCATATATATTAAAAAGTCACTGCCTGTTACTTTCTTAATGTAATACTTACTTTCATTATTGTGTGGTTACTCTTTTATCTACAATTGCTATTTGCCTTTAATAGTTACGTTTAATCATCAATTTACAATTAACGCACTAAATCTGTAACATACCAAAATCTGGGCATTTTGCCTTTTGGTCCTCTTTCCATCTTTTTCTTTCATTAATATCCTCTATGTACCTCTTTGTACTCTTTTCTATAAGTTTTGTCCTTCATTTTCATTCCACATGTCTTTGAATTTGATTTAAAGGAATTATGATGGTTATTGGATAAATGTTTCCCAAATATTCTTAATACAGGGTTGCATGCACAAATACCTCAGTTAGATTTAGATAATGGGTTAAAATGCAAATTTCACATTAAGTAATAAAAAGAATAAAATGTTTTGTCTTGGAACTTTCTAGCACTTTCTAGGATAAGAGAAATAAGAGAAAATCCGAATTTTATATAAAGGAGAAGATAAACGCAATAATAAAAGGTAATATTGAATTTAATGGATGGTAAAGGATAATGAGAAAGATATTGCACCAAAATCATAATTGGAAACCCATTAGGATAATCTGATACTTAAATTCGTTTTCCTGACCAAAAAGTAACTTAAGGGCCAAGTATCATTTAAAGTGGAACATAATATAAATATTAATGACATTATCAAAAGAAAATAGGAAATATGCCAATAAAGTGAAATAAAATACTTAATGTTCTCAAATTAGAAAAATAACTCCAGATCCGTAATCTAAACATAAAAATAAGCCTTTGTTCAAATTTTCATTTAATTTTGTCAATGTTTAATATTTTATTTTATTCAAGAGAGAGAAACTGACTTAAAGGCCAAAAATATTAAATATATGTTGATAAAAATTAATTAATCTCAAAAACGTGTTCCTAACGTTTATTATTGCTTGTAGACCAAGTTTTATATTTTTTAGAAGGTTTCTAGATGCCTCTAATAAATTAAAAGGTTAAATAAGTGATGAAATTTAAATGAATTAAATAAAATAATAAAAGTCTTCAAAAAAATATATTAATGCCAAATTCGTGTTCTACATGTATAAATATATCTTTGTATGAATTTTGATTCAATTTGGAAAATATTTTATAAGAAGGTGAATTTAGGAGAGAGAAAGTGTGTAAAATATTAAAATCATTAATTAAAAGAATATACGATATCAACAAATGAAAATAATACTAAATTAGTATCCAAAATATTAAATGTGACTTTTGGGTCAAGTTTTATAATTTTTTTGATAATCCTAACATCATTAGTAAAGGAGGAAAGAGAAAATAGTAATTGGCTTAATTAAATAATCTAATTTTCTCAAGAGTCAAATCTAATTTTATATTCGGATTCCTCACCCCAAAATCAGTAAACCTACCAAATTTGAGTTTATTTGGACTTTATTTGCACCCTTAAATAATTAGAGAAAGATTTATGCATTAAATGCACCAAATGACCAAAGTTAGCAAGTTGTATTAAACGATCATTTCATCTTCTACCTTGGAAACGGATGAACAGTAAATTCCGAAAATTTTGATTTTTCGGATGGCCATATCTCCCTCGTTTCTCAACGAAACTTCACGAAACAAGTTGCATTGGATTGCAAATTCAATTCCGCATCCAACTAGTACAAAATCACATGTTTTAATCGAGTATTCCTGAAACGCCTAAAGCTTGCGCCGCCACCCTTTAACTTTACCTAGTCCAACCCTAACTCGGGGTCCCTTGCCTATAAATATGTGTACCCCTAAGACCGCCATCACCTTAGCAACTTGTCCGTGCCTTCAATTTCAAGTTTCGCGGACGTTTTGACCACCACCAAGTCGCCGTTTGCCCCTATCGTTCTCTTCTTTCTTTTTCATATCTGTGCGTTAAAATTGGTCGAGTATTCCATTTTTGCCCAAAATCACAAGCCAACAGCAAGAAACTGCTCGCCGGCCTTCACGTCGTGCACGTTGGGGAAGAAAGCCTATGTGTTTTACGATTTTACCCTTATCTCTACTTTTGTTTGTTTTTCTCGGCCGAGGATAATCCCGTCTCTCTGCTCTTGTTTTTCCATGTTGGGTGTGCGGGTGTGTAGGCAAGCACCGCTGACTTGGCACCCCGTGGTTGGGCCAAGTCACTAGTCCGCCTTCTCTCTCTTGCTTTGCCTACGTGGTAAACTATGGTTGGCTGATCTTTGAAAAATCGTATCTTTTTACTCGGTTGTCAAAATTTGAAAATGAAATATGTTTTGAAATCGGGAGAACGAGATCTATCTAATAAAAATATTTTCGTGGTTTGATTCTGATGTTTTCGAATATGTATTTTTCGAGTTGTTTTAATTAACTAATAAATATGGAAAATAGCCTAAAAGTCAATATCTCGAAAATATATAATATTATATGTTATTTTGATCAGAAAATCCTAACTAAGACAATGATGATGTTTTCGAGATCCAAATTAATGGTTTGTGGAAAAAGTGTATAGTTTCGGTGATTGAATCTTTAATAATTAAACATAGTATTAATACATGAATATGATGATCATATTAGGGAAAGTGGATCTGATCTCGTGTAAGAATTATGAAAAGTGGTTCTAAGATTCTAAAGAATAAGGTATGTGCATTTAACCTTTCAGTTGGGAAATCATTAATCCATTACCCATACTTCCTTATGAGGTTTAACTTGATCTAAACCATTGAATCTTGAAACCTAAATTGCTTATTGCCTCAAAAGTAGATGTAGTATTCTCTTGTTTGGGTATTCATACCCCACTTCCATGTTATGTATTCTTTTGCTTATCCTTGCCATAACTCTTTTGTTAGCATGTAATTAAATGATCTATTTAATGTTTAAGTAGTGGTACTTATGTACAACCACCCATAGAGGGCATGTATAAAATCTCCCTAGGGGAATGTTTATTATTCTCCCCATTAAAAATTGTAGGTGATTGGAAATGTTTTTATTCTTCCCTCACCTAAGGTTAGAGGTCCGGTAGGTGCCTCAACCCTACTTAGTTAGGTAGACATATTAATTGACATGCTAGAACCTTTATTTATTTTGTTAATGGCAAGTTTCCTTATAAAAACCTCATACTCTTTGATATCTCTTTTTACACCAAATATCTAGCCTAATTTACTTGTTACAACTTTCTTTGACATTGTTAGAATGTTCTTGTAACACATACTTCCTTTGTTTTTCCCTCTTGCTGGGTGTCTTCCCAACCACCCAGGTGTGAAGGAAGGTGGTTGAATATGACTTGAAGATCTGGGCTTTGGCTTGGACTTAGATGATGGATATGTTGCTTGGAGACAAAAGTGGAGTAGTTAGATTTCCCTCTACTTAGATCCTCAATTTGTATAAAGCATGTACACCCACTTTGGGGAAATTTTTATGTACACTTTATTTAAATTGAATATAGTCAAAATTTTATCTTCCGCTGCTATTTCAATTGGATTTTGTTTACCATTATTATTAGTAGAGAGGTGGATTTATTTCACTTCTTTACATCATGGTATCAGAGCCAATGGTAGTCGGATCTTTGACTATTTCAGTTTGTCTCCCTAATTAGAACCCTAGACTTACATAGTTTCCTTTAAGTGACATGTTTGCCTAGATTTGGTCTATGCTGATGATAGGTTGATTTAGGACCTTATAGTTTCATAGAACCTTGATGAATAAAATCCTAAAATATTTATAATTAAAATATGCATAACTTGATGTTGTTTAGGTTTGCCTTTAGGCAACTATTAGGGCATGCAGTTGAAGCAAGGGTGTCTAGAAAGGATCAGGGTTTCGGGGGCTGGCAAAATTTTCCTCCGCACCACTAGCTTGGTATACGAGGACTCCCGTGCCCATATGATACCAACCTGGCCTGCGCTGATATGAATTGTCCAGAAATAGTTTGCTTTTAGGCAATAGTAACCTTAGAGTTCTATGTTGTATACCTTGGGTATCCTAATAGTTTGAGTTAAGTTTCACATGTATGTTGGTTTCTCCTAGAACCCTAATATGACAACCTTTGACTTGTTTGAGGATATATACCCTATATAGTTCCTTATGTCCCTTAGGACTATATGCTTGAATAGTTTATCCATAGAACCTAGACCTTGGAGTTTGGGTGTTTGGGAAGATATCAGAGTGCGCAGTGGAAGCATGATGGATCTTGATAATGGTTTAGTTAGATTTATCCTTTAACCCTAATGTAGTAGGTCAAACCCTTTAAGGAGTGGAGTATGGTTAGTTTGATGATGTTAGATGTTGGATTTCATGGACGAAATCCTCTTTAGGGGGATGGAACCCTATAACATCTTCAAGTCTATCTAATCTATCTTTAGAAACCCTAACCTCATACTTAGGTGGTTAGTGTGCTTGGATCCTTGGTTTTGACCAAACAAGATATAATTGTAACCCTAACATGCTTGTTAATATGTAATGAACATATAATTATCATATAAGGAATAAATCATATGCTTGAACCCTAATGAATATTCAATGCACATAATATGAATATCAATGCTAATTGTCAATAAGTAAGTTGTTAATAATGTCATGAACCAATGAACCCTAATGATATGATGAGTAAGGTTATAATGCGTAATTAATGCATGCTAAGGATGAATAAGTGAAATATAATGGTCATGTTGACATAAACCCTAAGTTGTAATATCTAACCCTAATCTATGCATCCTTAATGCCTTTCATGGTACATTGATGATGTTAAGTGCCATAATCAGTTAACATACTTTGATACACATAAATGATATACATGATCATCTAATCACATATCAATTAAGTCATCAATATGAATGCATGTTACCTTGTTAACTAATATACATGTTATTAGTCACTTAATGCGAATCAATTCATTAATCTGTAATATGTCCCACCTTGATCATTTAAAATACATGTAAAGGCTTCAATGTGAATATGAAGTAATTGGATTTACTTAAGTGTGCAAAATCAATAATATAAAGGAATAAATATGAATAATGATTAATGATGACATTAATGTGAGCAATAATGATAATGTGACATGAATATAAGTAACTAATGTGACATTAATTGAAATAATTGTATGCTTAATGACAAACTGAATAGAATGTATTATTTCATGTAAAATAATTTGTTATAATTTATAAAATAGTAATATGAGGATAATGAAGTATAAATCCAAATTATTAAGGACAATGATCAAATATAATAATGAATGTTGAAATAGTTGAGTAACACCTAATTGTGATAAAATCCTTAATAAGAAAAATGAGAAATATATATATATATAAATAGTTTAATGGATAATAATGAAATATAACCCTTTTTACAATAAAGAGTATATGACATGACGTAATTAAATATAATGATGACAATGTGTTATCATATAATAAGTCAAAAATGTAAATAAAGTTAAATCTCTTAAAAAGAATATCTTAATAATGGACCCTAGGTGATCCTTGAGAACCCAACCTATGTTGAGCTGTATGTGAAGTTTCTAAAGCCTTAGGGGTAGTTGAAGTGTATGTTTTGGTGGAAGTTGTATGGTTGGAGGAACAACCTGAAGTTTTGGTGATGTGAGGTTGCACACTCACCCTTCCCTAATTCCTAGTGATTTCGGGGACGAAATCCTCTTTAAGGGGTGGAGTGCTGTAACATACCAAAATCTGGGCATTTTGCCTTTTGGTCCTCTTTCCATCTTTTTCTTTCATTAATATCCTCTATGTACCTCTTTGTACTCTTTTCTATAAGTTTTATCCTTCATTTTCATTCCACATGTCTTTGAATTTGATTTAAAGGAATTATGATGGTTATTGGATAAATGTTTCCCAAATATTCTTAATACAGGGTTGCATGCACAAATACCTCAGTTAGATTTAGATAATGGGTTAAAATGCAAATTTCACATTAAGTAATAAAAAGAATAAAATGTTTTGTCTTGGAACTTTCTAGCACTTTCTAGGATAAGAGAAATAAGAGAAAATCCGAATTTTATATAAAGGAGAAGATAAATGCAATAATAAAAGGTAATATTGAATTTAATGGATGGTAAAGGATAATGAGAAAGATATTGCACCAAAATCATAATTGGAAACCCATTAGGATAATCTGATACTTAAATTCGTTTTCCTGACCAAAAAGTAACTTAAGGGCCAAGTATCATTTAAAGTGGAACATAATATAAATATTAATGACATTATCAAAAGAAAATAGGAAATATGCCAATAAAGTGAAATAAAATACTTAATGTTCTCAAATTAGAAAAATAACTCCAGATCCGTAATTTAAACATAAAAATAAGCCTTTGGTCAAATTTGCATTTAATTTGGTCAATGTTTAATATTTTATTTTATTCAAGAGAGAAAATGACTTAAAGACCAAAAATATTAAATATATGTTGATAAAAATTAATTAATCTCAAAAACGTGTTCCTAACGTTTATTATTGATTGTAGACCAAGTTTTATATTTTTTAGAAGGTTTCTAGATGCCTCTAATAAATTAAAAGGTTAAATAAGTGATGAAATTTAAATGAATTAAATAAAATAATAAAATATTCAAAAAAATATATTAATGCCAAATTCGTGTTCTACATGTATAAATATATCTTTATATGAATTTTGATTCAATTTGGAAAATATTTTATAAGAAGGTGAATTTAGGAGAGAGAAAGTGTGTAAAATATTAAAATCATTAATTAAAAGAATATACGATATCAACAAATGAAAATAATACTAAATTAGTATCCAAAATATTAAATGTGACTTTTGGGTCAAGTTTTATAATTTTTTTGATAATCCTAACATCATTAGTAAAGGAGGAAAGAGAAAATAGTAATTGGCTTAATTAAATAATCTAATTTTCTCAAAAGTCAAATCTAATTTTATATTCAGATTCCTCACCCCAAAATCAGTAAACCTACCAAATTTGAGTTTATTTGGACTTTATTTGCACCCTTAAATAATTAGAGAAAGATTTATGCATTAAATGCACCAAATGACCAAAGTTAGCAAGTTGTATTAAACAATCATTTCATCTTCTACCTTGGAAACGGATGAGCAGTAAATTCCGAAAATTTTGATTTTTCGGATGGCCATATCTCCCTCGTTTCTCAACGAAACTTCACGAAACAAGTTGCATTGGATTGCAAATTCAATTCTGCATCCAACTAGTACAAAATCACATGTTTTAATCGAGTATTCCTGAAACGCCTAAAGCTTGCGCCGCCACCCTTTAACTTTACCTAGTCCAACCCTAACTCGGGGTCCCTTGCCTATAAATATGTGTACCCCTAAGACCGCCATCACCTTAGCAACTTGCCCGTGGCTTCAATTTCAAGTTAAAATTGGTCGAGTATTCCTTTTTTGCCCAAAATCACAAGCCAACAGCAAGAAGCTGCTCGCCGGCCTTCACGTCGTGCACGTTGGGGAAGAAAGCCTATGTGTTTTACGATTTTACCCTCATCTCTGCTTTTGTTTGTTTTTCTCAGCCGAGGATAATCCCGTCCTTCTGCTCTTGTTTTTCCT
Organism: Alisma plantago-aquatica; assembly: GCA_963693085.1. Classification (NCBI taxonomy): domain Eukaryota; kingdom Viridiplantae; phylum Streptophyta; class Magnoliopsida; order Alismatales; family Alismataceae; genus Alisma; species Alisma plantago-aquatica. Next base: position 374,465,720 of record OY856410.1, on the reverse strand, counting down.
TGTTGGGTGTGCGGGTGTGTAGGCAAGCACCGCTGACTTGGCACCCCGTGGTTGGGCCAATTCACTAGTCCGCCTTCTCTCTCTCTTGCTTTGCCTACGTGGTAAACTATGGTTGGCTGATCTTTGAAAAATCGTATCTTTTTACTCGGTTGTCGAAATTTGAAAATGAAATATGTTTTGAAATCGGGAGAAAGAGATCTATCTAATAAAAATATTTTCGTGGTTTGATTCTGATGTTTTCGAATATGTATTTTTCGAGTTGTTTTAATTAACTAATAAATATGGAAAATAGCCTAAAAGTCAATATCTCGAAAATATATAATATTATATGTTATTTTGATCAGAAAATCCTAACTAAGACAATGATGATGTTTTCGAGATCTAAATCAATGGTTTGTGGAAAAAGTGTATAGTTTCGGTGATTGAATCTTTAATAATTAAACATAGTATTAATACATGAATATGATGATCATATTAGGGAAAGTGGATCTGATCTCGTGTAAGAGTTATGAAAAGTGGTTCCAAGATTCTAAAGAATAAGGTATGTGCATTTAACCTTTCAGTTGGGAAATCATTAATCCATTACCCATACTTCCTTATGAGGTTTAACTTGATCTAAACCATTGAATCTTGAAACCTAAATTGCTTATTGCCTCAAAAGTAGATGTAGTATTCTCTTGTTTGGGTATTCATACCCCACTGCCATGTTATGTATTCTTTTGCTTATCCTTGCCATAACTCTTTTGTTAGCATGTAATTATATGATCTATTTAATGTTTAAGTAGTGGTACTTATGTACAACCACCCATAGAGGGCATGTATAAAATCGCCCTAGGGGAATGTTTATTATTCTCTCCATTAAAAATTGTAGGTGATTGAAAATGTTTTTATACTTCCCTCACCTAAGGTTACAGGTCCGGTAGGTGCCTCAACCCTACTTAGTTAGGTAGACATATTAATTGACATGCTAGAACCTTTATTTATTTTGTTAATGGCAAGTTTCCTTATAAAAACCTCATACTCTTTGATATCTCTTTTTATACCAAATATCTATCCTAATTTACTTGTTACAACTTTCTTTGACATTGTTAGAATGTTCTTGTAACACATACTTCCTTTGTTTTTCCCTCTTGCTGGGTGTCTTCCCAACCACCCAGGTGTGAAGCAAGGTGGTTGAATAGGACTTGAAGATCTTGGCTTTGGCTTGGACTTAGATGATGGATATGTTGCTTGGAGACAAAAGTGGAGTAGTTAGATTTCCCTCTACTTAGATCCTCAATTTGTATAAAGCATGTACACCTACTTTGGGGAAATTTTTATGTACACTTTATTTAAATTGAATATAGTCAAAATTTTATCTTCCGCTGCTATTTCAATTGGATTTTGTTTACCATTGTTATTAGTAGAGAGGTGGATTTATTTCACTTCTTTACAGAATCAAGCATAGTTCCCTTTGCAGATATAAGATAAATTTATTTGTAATAGGGTATCAAGTGAAGAAGAAAATGATATCATTGCAAGTTTAGCAAAAGTAAATATATCTGTAAATGAAGTAAACCATGCAATAGTTCAGTATTTTTGTAAACGAAGTAAAGCATTTAGTAGTTTAGTATCATTGCGTGTTTATCAAAAGTAAATATTTCTATAAGAAGAATACAATATACAATTACACTTTGTATTCAAGTATTCATATAAATAGTACTACCTTCCACATCCTTTTCCTTTCCTTTCAGTTTCCTTTTGTCCTCAGAATTAGATCCTTCATTACTAGGTTTTTCTTTTTCATTCCCACCCGCATCTACCTCTATTTCTTCAACAGAGCCGTGCTTGTTACACACTGCAATCAAAGTTTCTTTAAGTTTTATAAAGGTTCTTTTCTGCTAATCTAATAACTTTTTAACTGTAAGTGTTACTTTCATATTCTCTGAGTTACTTTTCTCTCAACCAAGTTACTTATTAGTCTACATAGTTACTTTTTTCACTTCACAGTTACTTTTTCATTACTAACATACAAGATACGCTCAACAATGTTTTTATTGTAGTCCAACATTGTTAGATTTTGTATACAACTATGCATGCAATGAAGATTACCTTCCGTTTCTTCATTCTCACTCTCTGCAACTGAATGTTCTCCAATCTCCCCATCTTCAGAGTGGTCTCACGCTGGTTTCTCATGTCCAGTAGCAACAACACGTTCTGTAGTTGTCTTACTGCTTTCTCCCTTCTTCTTTCCCTTTCTAGCTTTCACCATCACAGTTGTTTCACTTGATTTTTCTTCACCCTTGTCCCTCTTTGATCTCCTTGGAGTTGATTCAGCAACGTCTTCATATACTTTTTCTACTATACTCTGCACATCGTCATAGTACTCTGATACGAAATCATCATCTTTAGTTAATATTCCCATCTCCTTATTATTTGTCTTCTTCACTATCATTTTGGATGACTTTCTTCTTCCCATCACTTGGGAACGATAGAGAACTAGTAGCGGAGAAGGTTGTCTGTGGTAGAGACACAATGGTTGCGGGAAGAAGACCACTGTCGCTGCTAGCCTGACATATTCCACAATCGCCATAGTCATAGGTTGCATACTTTAGTGGGCAGAGGAGCACAACGAATCAATGTTTTGTTGTGGGGAGAAATGAGACAGATGAGGGTTTCGAATTGGGATTTGGGGTTCCTTTAGGTGGAGTTTTTTTCACAAATTCATTTTCCCTCCAATAACCGCTCCTTTAGGGATTCCATTTTTGTTTTATTTACGATGATTCCACCACATTTTTTGGAAGGGTAGTGAGGCTAAAGTACCTGTGTGGGGAATAAAAACAAACTTATATATATATATATATATATATATATATATACATAGAGAGAGAGAGAGAGTCAGGCTAGAATATACTCGAGTGTACAGATAGCACGATTACACTCAAGTGTGTTTGCATATCAAGACTATTTTCTGCAACATGTAAGCCATTGATCTTCACCGTCATACTATAACTAGGCTACATACAAATTTTGAGCCCATTTGGATGAGTGTAAGTCACTCATCCAAGGGCAGCAAAATCGATGTGCGAAACTAATTTGAAATGCATAATTTTTGTGGTATTTATAACATGACCTATAAATGTCCAAATGTGCTCAAATTCTGCGTATGAGCTATTCACAAGGTGTTTAAGAAGATCAACGGAATAGATTTTTGAAAAAAATATTGCATCATGAAAAACTACTTGAGTGTATTCTACTTTGAATACACTCGAGTGTATTCTAGACTGACTCTATATATATACATATACATATATATATATATATATATATATATATATATATATATATATATATATATAGAAGTTAGGAAGTGTGTACCGGCTAGTACATGTAACTTATGTGTACCGGCCATTAAAGTAGCACATGTGGAGTATGTTGATAAGACCCAACCATAGAGATTGATTCAACACTATATGGATTAGATGTGTTTTAAAAAACATAACCATATCTCATATAGATCATGAGATATAGCAATATATCATTCAACGGTTTCTGTAATTTCTACAACTTACCGTTGATTAAAAAATGTACATCTTCTTTCGTTGGATGATCTATGAATATCAGATTGTGGTGATTTTTTTTACACATCTTATCAAAGGGGCATACGTTACATCTATAAAGTTGGATTATTCAGTAGAATTTTACAATCATCATAAATGAAGGTAGGTACATGTAAGTTACATGTACTCGGGTACACAATTCTTTTAGCCATATATATATATATATATATATATATATATATATATATAGTTTCGAATTATGTGGTCTTTGATTGGATACACATATGAGACAATTTAAATATTTACATTGTATGTAATAAATAAATGATTAAACTAAAAATATAATCATATTGATTATCCTAAAATATAGTAAATTGATGTGTCTCTGATACCACTATTGTAAAATATGGGCACAAAGTATAGTAGAAGAAATAAAATTTTTATCTATCTATATTCCCATAACATCAAGATTGTGTCAACTAGTATGAAATATGAAGGATGGTTTAACAAGTGATAACTAGTCTCGGAGCAAGTTCATCTACAACAAGTCGCTTCAATGCAACTCCCAACTAGTTGCCCTTGGATAGTAGTTGTGCAGCTCCTGGTCTTCACCATGAACAATGAACATGACAACTTTCATAGTTCTCCTATGGTCCCACCACAGACTGTAGGCTACAATTGTCCTCCTAGCAGCAGCCAAAGGACTCCTTCCTCTAGAGTGATCCACATAGAACTAAAACTCATTTCATTCAACTATAATGGACATGAAGAAATTCTCCCTCCTATTATTGTACTAGTAACCAACTTTCTCTCTCACAAAAATGATACTTAGTTATTCTCTCCTGTAGTTATTCCTCCCTTATCGGGCATGACTTGCTTGGGCTCTCTCAGTTATCACAACCAGAGAGGACAACAATTGTCAAAGCAAATAATTCTCAGTTGTCTGTGTTGTATTCTGGGAAGGTCGTAGTACCCCTCTATTTATAGGCAGAGTTTGGGCCAATGTTCTCAGTTTGTACGGGATTTATGTGAGTGTGGAAGGGATTGAAAGATCTTGAATTTTTGCAACCTGCAAACTACAAAACAGGCGTCTACTGACCCAGACAGTCATCTCGCACTGCTAGACGACCATCTGATAGTTTTACAATCGCACATGAATTTGGAAATTTTGATTCAAATTAATATCACATATTAATTCATTGCACCCCAAGTTATGTGCAATCAAAACTAGCTTGAGAAACATCCAAAATCTTCTTTCGGTCCAACTGAGATGTCTCACCCAGGCAAGATGCCCGTCTCACTCACCAGATGGTCATTTGTTGAGTCTGACATGAGTCAGTCGGTTCAATCACATTGAACCAGTCAATTCAAGGGTAGAACTTAGCCAATTCAAACTCTGGTCCACCTGACAACCCAAACGACCATCTCAACACTTAAGACGCCTGTCTGGCTGCCTAAACGGCCGTCTCACTCAGTGAGATGGTCATTTGGCAGTGCAATCACCCAATCAGTTGATCTACTACGTGAATTGAATATCTAAACACTTTAGCAATGAATCCAATAATCATTCAAGATAAACTCCTCTTATAGATGAATTCCTATGTGCGTGGCCCTATAGGTCCCATATCATGTTGGAAGCAAATGTCCATAAATAACTTATGACATCACAGAGGTGCCTAGTCACACATCAGTGCTATCCAAGTGAATGGAAAGTTGGAGAACAACTTCAACCTATAATCTGTGTAAGGTGTTACAATGATGATATAATTCCTATATCACTGATATCTAGGATGAACTCGAGACATGGATGGTCATCATGTCAAAATTCAATCCATGTTCCTTGAACTAAGAGAAGATTTTCTGAGATAATGTAACCTCAATATCATATATTGATTCACATGTGTATGCACATGTGTTTCTCAGTCTTGTTTATCAAGTGGCTAGGATATCATACTCTAATAGGAGGGGCAAATCCCATATGTATCACTCATAGTCTATCCCCATACGTCAAAGTCACCCAATCATCACTTTTATAACAACCCATGTTTTAAGACTACGTTTGATGATGTCAAAGCGTACCCAACGACATGTGACGGGTGCACTGACTTCAGGTCTAAGAATGACAATCACCACCTTTAGTATGAGAAAGATGACTATGACCACTAATGATGGTTTCCATGTGTCACTTCTCAAGGTGGATCTGTCTAATATACTATTCCCTAACATGTATTTGTGTGCCTGGTTTGATATTGTCATATCATGACTAATGAGATTCTGTTGTCAACCAACCCACACTCCAGTCTTATGTGTTATTGGTGTCTATCTACCTTCCACAGTAACAAATGACTAGGAAGATAATAAAAATGTACATACTTATAACATTCATATGATCTCATCCTTCTAAGTCATGTACTTGAAGACATACATCATTGAGTATTGTCATTCTTTAGATATTTATAATATTTTCTCATTATCTCATAACTGAGTGAAGTAAAATCAACTACAAGCTTGCCTTTCCTTTACTCGTCTACCCTCTACCCTTTAACCCGCTACCTTATTGGGTAAGGGTAAGCCATTAGCCATACCCTTTAATATGCTACCCGTAATATTTATGTATAATATATTAAATGTGTAGTTAGTGTATTGAGTTTATGGAATATTTAATATTATGTGGTCATCATTTTATATAATACATGATATTCATATCTACTTCTTATGTAGTTAACTTCGTTATGTATGTAACACCATTTTGGAGGTGCAAGACAAGTGTATCAAAAAGTCTATGTTCCATTAAATACTTGTATGTGTAAGACAAACATGTTTACAATAAAAAGATTTAATCTTTAATGTACCTTTTCATACAAATCTGGGGTGGTGTTATCTACTTTATTTGTGCATTTTTTGGATGGAGAAACATTTTAGAGGGTATAAGATATGTATGTTTTCAACAATAACTCTTTGTTACATATTATAATTTAATGTCATTCTAATATAGCAATCTTTATCTTTTTGGAATAATTTATTTTTTCCCATACAAATGTTAGGGTACTGTCATTTGTATATGTATTCAATACAACACAAACTATGTGTATAATGTTGTACAAGATTACTTAGAATTATTTTGGATATTTAAAAGTCATTTTGGAGCATCTTGATATTTCAATCAAATATATCAATGTATTAGCTAGGTCATTTTTTTTTAATATTAGCACAAATTTGAAGAAAACATATTAATTCCCATTTTCATCCTTACTCTCCCCATTTACCCTATGTGTAAGAGGGTAATGGTAAGGAGATGGTAAAGATATTGGTGGAGTAGGGAATTACTCATATTCTTACCCGCAACACTTGGTGTGTAAGGATAAAGGTAAGACCTTACCCTCCCCATACCCTCCTCATTGACAGACCTAGCTTGGGCCTAGTAACACACATAATTGACTTGCATAACCAACTCAATACATGTTATTTTACATACATATATACTTGTAGCAACATTCATAATACATATATTTAGATGACGCATCCAACGATTTTGCTGCTATCAGGGGTGGGCGAAAAACTAGATTAGACTGAACCAAATTGACTAGTTTGATCGGGTTTGACGTTGTTATGTAGTTTGGTTTGGCTCCAAAACTTTCATAGCATGTCTTAATGGTTTGTTCTTGGTTTGAAGGACCAGTCAAACCATTCAGACAAGACCAGACCAATATCTAATGTTTATATAGTGTTATATAATTATTATATAATATACATACTGTTGCGTATTTATCTATTAATATAAGTATAATGAATTATCTATAAAATAATAATCCCTAAAACACTATTTTTTATGCTATATATTATCTAGAAGTCAGTAAACATTTAAGAACTATACAAACTTAACTCGATAAGAAAGTAGGTTGCTCTTCTACTATTGCTAACACAATGTGACATTGTTGTCACATTTCGTGTGGAATCACCTAGTATGGAGTAGGAAGTTACTTTATTATTTATCTTTCTTATCTAAAATTAATGCACCATTTATACGCATAAGTATATACCCTTTTCGGTTACAAAAAATATATACCCTTTTTATTCACTATGCGATTGTGGTTGCGTATACTTTTTTAATATAGTCATATCTTATTTGTTTAAGTATAAAAGATATTCAGTTAGTATATTTTCATGGTTTCGTATCACAATATTTGTAATCGACAATAACCAATAATTCAACATCAAATCACTCTAATCACCTGATCAAGTTATAATACCGACCTTCCTTTTGGTGTATCAGTAGATTATACTCAATTTTGGTTTCAGACCACACAACATACCACAAAGTTGCAGTTTGGTCTAGTCCAGTCTAGGCTGATGAACAGTTTGATTTCGTATAACTTTTTTTTTCCTACCACAATGTGTGATCTTAATTACTATATTCAACTAAGTTTTATGACACTTTCCTAGTCAATCCCAATTATTAGTGGCGGAGCTAAGATTAGATCATTGAGGGGGGCAAAAAAGTACTATACATGTTCACACAGATTTGAACCGGCAACCAATAAGTCCTCTTACATACAGGCTGCCACCGAACTACAAGCAATTATACATCTCAATGTGGTATTTATTTTATATAACAAGAAAATACACACGTGCACATGCACGTGCCTTATTAAAATGCTAAATTTATATTAAAAAAATAATATTTTAAAAAAATCTTTGTAGTTTTTGTATATATTCATAAACTAAATACCAAATATGTATAAATATTTAATATAGTTAGATGCATCCATATTATCTCTTTCTCTCACACACCCATATATATATATATGAACTATTATTAGTTTGTAGTATAGTTAAACACATCCACATTGTGTATGTTATCTAATTATATATAAATTTCTTTCTATTTGCTATCATTCAAGTTTTGAACATATCTTCCGTAAATTGAATAATTTATAGTGATATTCTTCTTGACAAAATGTTTTATACATTTTCATATTTGATATTCTAATAATTAGTTGAAATCAAATTATGTGTTAAAAAAGAGTAAAATGTGAAAAGTATAAGAAAATATGTAAGTATTAATGTAGTAATAATATAGAATGTAGTTGGAACTAAATGATATACATTGTTTTGCATAGTTATATATTTAAATATGTTTTTTTTTCATTTCCATCCTATATTAAATTCAATAACATATGCAAAATAACAAAAATAGAAGTAGGTAAAACAGTAATAAAATCAAGTCATTGGATATATATTTAAAATCAGACACGTACTTATTGTGATATCCTACTTAATAAATTATTTTTTGCTTTTTTATATTTAATATTATAAAAGTTAGTTGAAAACAAATTATGTCTCAAAAAAGATTTATATATGAGAGGTATAACTAAGATGTAAATAATAATATTATAAAATAGAATGAAAAATATAGAGAAAAAATAAATTGAAAACAATGGAAATTAAATGACTTTATAGATATATATTGAAATTTATTTGTCTGTCAATTACATCATTTATTAAATTCAGTAACATATGAAAAAGAACAAAAATGGTCGTATGTAAAAGGAAAAACAAAAGCAAGCCATTGAATATTTGTTTAAATCCGTGTCCTACTTATAGTGATGTCCTTCTTGACAAATTGTTGTCTACATTTTTTTTTATATTTGACATTATAAAAGTCGGTTGAAAATAAAATTGAAATCAAATTATGTGTTGGAAAATACTTAAATGAAAAGTGTAACAAAATATGTAAATATTAATACTATAAAATAAAATGAAAATGTAGAAGATAATTAAATAGAAAATAGTTGGAATTAAGTGACATACTTTGTTTTGCATTGTTAGATATTTAAATATGTTGGTTTGTCTAATTAGCATATGAAAAATAACAATGATGGGAGTAGGTAAAAGTAGAAATAAAAGGAATATGTTGTATATACATATATTTTAATCCGATTCTTACTTGTAGTGATATCCTACTTGACAAATTATTTTATACATTTTTTATATTTGATATTCTAACAATTAGTTGAAATATAATTATGTGTCAAAAGATTTAAATAGGAAAAATAACAAAATGTGTATAAATATTAATAAAACTAAAATGAAAAAATTTGGAAAAATAAATAGAATATAGTTGGGATAAAATGACACTTTGTTTAAATTAGTAAACTATAAAATAGAATAAACGAAGACATGTTGTGTAATTATTCCAAACAAAACTAATAGTAATACATCATTGTAGTTTGAGATAATACATTTATTGAATGGTAAATAAAGGAGTGTCATGCATGTCAAATTTTCAACTAAATTTAATATATGTATATATAAAGTATGTAAGGTATAGAGATGCTGATCTCAATTTTGCATATTGAAAAAAAGAACTAAAATGTTTTTTTGTATATTGATAAAATCAAATTATGAAAAATATTACAAGGATTTAAATTTTGAAAGGTGACCATTAGTTGGATTACACTCATGGTGAAATGAATATAAGATTCTCACATATATTCCCAAAACAATTGAATAAATATGTAGAGTAGAAGATCTAAGTTGAACTCAAGTAACTTTTCAATATGATTTTTGCACAACAGATATTTTGTTATACCACATATGACTATACAATATATTACAACTACATAGCCTTTGCAAATAAGATGGATTTAGAAGAGAAGTTTGAATCATATAATTGGACCATTATTCTACGAACATGATAAATCTACAGTTGAGGAAAAATGACATGAAATACATCAATTTCACTAAATTAACTCACATTCACATACAATTGAGGTTAGTAAGTTTCCCACATATTCTATGGTGGTGTTCAAATATCAAGCTTAATCAAAGACAAAATGAAACATTTTTCTATCTCACTAAGTACTAAAAGGATGCGCATGTAAGTCTTGGTATACCCATGTATGAAAGAACATATTACATAAGTGACAATGTGTGGACAATCGATCTCATTCGCCGAAATTGAAAAAGACAAACTCATGTTTAAGAAGCTTTGGTCAATTTGATATCTTGCACTCTCTTTGTTGCAAGAGTTGCTGACCGTCAAGTCGTGTAAGCCGTCAATAAGTATTTATTTATAATGATTAAAGTTACAGCCTAATCAGCCGACCATTCATACACATTTGACCACCACATTACACAGTTGCATGATCTAATAAACACTCATGATGCAAATATAATATGGTACCTACCGGGATCAATCATAGATAAATAGACCAAGAAAGAAATGTACAAATAGGTGTTATGTTATCCATGTACACCTCAAATGTCATCACAGGGGTCATTCTGTGTTGCTCACGTGAATGTTGCCAATTTCCTTTGTAGCAATGTCCCCGAGAAATTCTTGAGTTTCTCCATTAGCTTTTTTGATATTTACCAATTAGGATAGAAGCTGCAACCTATATTATAGGCAAGTTGCTGGAGCTCGTTGAGGAGGTACCAGAGTGGCGGCAATTCCTTTTCCTCTGGTTACTATTGGTGGTGCCAGCCTACACCAATCGCCACACCTACATATGTCAATTGTTATTAGTGATCCTAACATGATTTCAGTTCTGCATCGTCTTGTTCAAATGATTGTCGATGTGTGTAGTGGTATCTGAAAAGACACCACCACATCGGCGGTGGGCCGGTGGCTTTCTTATCATTTCATTTGTTTGTTACTGTGCGGGGTCGCGTGTGTGCCTGGGTGAGACTTCATCACACCAAAGTTCCCCACCAGCAAATTAGGAGGCTACGGAGAGTGAAGGGGGTGGGGTGGAGTTATTTAAAACATACCAGAGAAAGTTGGACATTATTTAAAACATACCATCGTGGAAAATAGAATTCCCAAGAATAGGGACGTCGACACCGTCATACCACGGAGAACTTGGCCGCCTTGGGATGGTAGATGTGTTGGACACTCGAACATTGAAAGGAGTAGGACATGTGTTTGTTATAGAATGATGATTGAGATTAGGCAGTTACGTACTTGGGTCATTACCAGTGATGATAATATAGAAAGACGTTTGTATGAAAAACATACCTCACAACTGCGCATTATCCTAACAATATCATCAGCATCCACAGTTGGTAGTTCATGATGTTCGACATACCAGCGCAGAACACGTTCGCTGCAATCTCCACCTATGACATAGCCATCCCAAGCTTATTGAGTAGAAATCAGTTGAGAAGCATGTGGACACCAAGACCGACCTCCGATATCACTATCATGACCCAGACCTTGCTCACAGGAAGAACTTCCAGAGCGGGATATTGACGGCGTACACAAACATCTAAGTATGACCCATGTCCCGAGGTTGCCGCAGGACCAAGAGGAGTGCGGTCGATGATTCCCATGTGGTCGAGGAAGATGCAGGTGATGAAAGGGCAGGAAGAGTCTGGCCGCACACGGAGAGGAAAGGATACATCTATCATTTGAAGAGGAAGATGGAATAAGCGAGGAAATCGTTGGGATTAGTAGAGGGAGTCGTGGGGATTATGGTTTGATTTAGAAACGACTCTTTTTTGTAGACGTGGATGTCGGTAGAAATAACTAACCACTCTCATTTGTGGTGTCGGTCTCAACTGATAAATATCTCAACTATGTTTATAGTTGTGATTTAGCCGCTTCAACTTCCAACGTATATAAAAAGAGTAGCGAAAATAATTTTGGCTTACCGTTACGGCTGAAGAAAGAGAATAGAGAACTCAGAAGACGTAGTGGGGAGAAAATTTTGCTGTGGTGTGGGAGTCAGTTTTGAAGAGGCCAGGGTGTGAATAGTATGTGGGTGAGATGGTGGTTGTGGAAAAAAGGTAAAAAAAAATACAAAAAGTGGAGAAAATTTGTGAGAAGAGATAGAGTTAAGGAGAGAGCAGCATTTCAAAATGTTGCTTTCTGATTGGCTAAAGATGTAAAAATGACACTGGTTGTAATTTGTTGAAGAAACTCTCTCTTTTTATAGTAGTATAGATTTCAGTTTATATATACTCATATCAAAAAAATTCAGCACGGGAGTCTGAACTCGAGTCGCACAATTAAGGTGTAAAGCACCTAACCAGTGAGCTACAAATAATTTCCAGGTATGTATTTGTTGAAAATTTTATATATTAAATATGTATTTATAAATAAATAAATAAATATATATATATGTGTGTGTGTGTGTGTGCTCTCTCTCTCTCACTATTTTTTAATTTTTTTGGGAGTGTCATGGCCCCTTCTTGTCATTTTCTGGCTCCGCCACTGCCAATTATTGTGCAATCTTAAATGAGTTTTTTCCCAAAACCCCCATCGGCTTTCACATAATTCCATAAAACCCCCTCTAGTTTCAGTAATTCCACTAACCCCCTCTCTCTTTACCCAAATTCCCATTTACCCCCTCTCGTACTCATTCCGTCACCTGCTGTGACGGAATAACACATGTTCTCTTTTTTTTTTGCTTTTACATTTCATTCTTTTACCTTCTATTAAATAATATCAATGATGGAGAAAAATATTTTAGCGATGTTTTGGTGCGTGCTTTGATTTTGGATTTTTTCGGGATAAATAAATTTTAGACCGGTCCCAGTTGGGTTCGGTCAGTGTGCTTCATGTCCACATTTTGTCTAATTCAGTTTGGGGTGAACATATGTCTGAAATCGGAATGAACCGGATCAATGATCAAATTAGTAAAAAAAATTATAGATCGTAGGTTGTACCGGTTTAAGGTGGGACAAGACAGACTTTTGAAAATAGACTAGAACTAGATTGGACCGTTGGGACGGTAACCATATTTTCTATTTTTTTACCTTATTTAAAAGTAAAAATTAATTCATGTTAATTAGTTATAACATTAATATAAAAAAGATAATAATTTTTTATGTTATGTGTTAATATTTGTATTCATTAGTTAGTATTGTATATTTGCATCAGATATCGATCTGACTCACATTCTTATTGATTTTGGACTGGATCAAACCGACTAAACTTCCAAAATTTATAGAATGGGACAAATCAATCTTGAAATGGTTCGGGAATGGACCTGACGTCTCTGGTCTGGTTTTATGGCTAAACTGATATTTGCACGAGCTCGGTGAGCATACGTCTAAAACTGGAACAAATCGAACCAATGATCGAATTAGTAAAAAAAATTATAGATCGTAAGTTATACCGGTTTAAGGTGTGACAAGACCGTTTTGAAAATAGACTAGAAATAGACTATCGTTAGGACCACAACCAGACTTTCTATTTTTTAACTTATTTAAAAGTAAAAATTAAATCACCTAAATTAGTTGTAATACTAATATAAAAAAGATATTAAATTTTTACGCTATTAGTGTTAATATTTGTAATTTATAAATAATTGTTACTTAGTATTGTATATCTACATTGGATATCAATCCGGCTCACATTCTGAGTGATTTTAGATCGGACCGAACCGAAGCCTGAACTTCCAAAATTTATGAAATGGGACAGATCAATCTTAAAATGATTTGGGAATGGACTTGACGTCTCTAGTCTGGTTTTATGACTAGACTGATATTTTATGACTAAAATGTACTTAACCCGACGAAATTCAAAATTAAAGCACAGACCAAAACATCGTTAAAATATTTTTATTCCATCATTGATATCATTTAATAGGAGGTGAAAGAATGAAATGAAAAAAAAACAACTGATATTCCGTCACGGCAGGTAACAGAGTGAATAGAAGAGGGGGTAAATGGGAATTTGGGTAAAGAAAGAGGGGATTGGCTGGAATTACTGAAACCAGAGGGGGTTTTCTGAAATTATGTGAAAACAGAGGGGGGGTTTTGGGACATCTTAAATCTTATCTTTCCATATCCTAAAACTTCTCCGCTCACCACTCACTAGAACTCCGCTATCAAATGGACAACATATGTACCCGAACTACTGCCCCAACCCATTCATTGATTTCCCACACCATCGCCTTATCAACCACCTGACATCCCGTAGCAAGCGGCCTAGATGTTGGCGTCTGGATTTGGAAGGCCGACATCGAAGCTCCCCCGAGTGTCCTGCATTTAGATCTATCGGGTGGGTGGGTTGAGTTTGAGTTTGGTTGTTCTGGGCTTGGATCTCGCGGGTGCGGGTCAAAATGATCCGATTATAAACATATGAAACAAAAACAAATCCAAATCTAACTCAGCGGTTCCGGTGCGGGTGCTATATAAAATTTTTAAAAAATTATGATGCTAGTATGTGTTGACATATGGTACAAAAACAATCACGTTCTACATTGTCATGTAAATTTTATTTATTTGTCCAAAAATGTGTTATAAAAAGAGTATCAAACAACAATACACCTATGAACAGAGATGCTACACACTATAAAGAAAAGCTACTGAATGGCTGAATTAATTATCTGGATTGCATAAATTCTGGAACAACAAATGTACTTCAAAGTTTAGATGCTTAAGTTAGAAGCATACATCTTTTAAATAACGAGGACCACAGACAACAAACAACCAAACATTAATAGAACAACGTCTATAATGATTGGAGAATCCAAATGAGACGAGGTACAGATAGGAGCAAATGCACGCAAGCGGCAACTTGCATATATGTTGTATGTGTAAATATTTTTAGTGATATATATATATATATATATATATATATATATATATATATATATATATATATATATATATATATTAATAACATCAATATAACTAAACGGGTCACCCATAGGTGTCTATGGATTGCCCATGAAACCCTCTAGTTAGACGAGAAGGTGTGAGTTTGGTTTTTTTTTTCAACGAGTGGTAACTTTTAGGATCCAATAAACGGCTCGGCCTATGACACCGCAGATTTTAATCCAGTTTAATGAGTCTACCTGCATTTTATTCAGCATTGAGTTGTCCATTCTGACTTCTGTTATTTTCCTTTGATTAGACACTTGATGACAACTTTGGTTCTTACCCCTTCTTGAAAAAGTCGATGTCATCGTTTCCCTTCTTGTGTGACTGTGTCTTCGTCGGCTTCGGTAACAATATTTTGTTGTAACATGCTCGATTCCATATCTGACGCTCAGAGTCCCTCCTTAGTCGTTTCTTATTCGTCATCCTTCATTACTACACGATTCCCTATTTGATTCTCCTCCCTTTTTCAAGTAATCATCTAGGACTGTTTGGGTATATATTCTAACCCTATATGATAAATATACATATTTATTTTAACTTGGTTAAAGTAAAAAGAATATTATAAATACAACAGTACTAGGGGTGAGCAAATACGGAACTGGACTAATTCATTCAGCCAGGTCTGGTCTTAGTTCCTTGGGTGTTTGTTCCTATACGCGCTCCACAATTTAGAAGTTCGATATGGCTTAAGACCGGCCAAAAACATGACTAAATTGATGACCGACTTAGCTATATGATACATCCATGCTTACAATTATATTCAACAAAAATATAAATAAATCACATATATGAACACTAGTTGTGTAAATATTCAATATTATTGTTATCGGGGGCGGAGCTATAGGGTGCAAGTATGGCCATCCCGTTTAAAAAAAAATGTCAAAATATATATAGGTTGCTCATTTAATACCAGCGCGGGTACTATAGGAGTGCTACCCGCCTCTAAGATGCGGTGGCATCTTGGTAATTAATTAGAAAAAAAATTGTAGCAGCCTGCTTCATTTGAGTTTGATATTTCTGCTGTCGGCTGACTCTTGTGCTTCACTTCTACTGATTCCGCCGATGGCAGATATCCAATCTTAATTCCTCACGTCCGAAGACAGCGACTTCCCCCTTTTGGAACTTCAAAAATACCTTACTAATTCTGTTTGAACTCCCTTGTAAGTACTCATGGAACTTCATTCCTAGTCGCCAAACAGGAAGAAATAGTCAAGTAGCGAGTGGTGTGGAGGTCAGGTTACGGCACAAATGATCTTCTATTGGTGGTGGGAGTAGAAGAAGCAGGTGGCCTAGGTGACGACGACGTTGCTCAGTTGAAAACCAAGTAATAAGAATCCCCTTCCTCTTTAGTAAGTTTTTCCTATCTATCATGGACGATCATCCTCTTTATTCTTTTTGAATTGATCCTGATGTCATTGTGTAGTTATTTTGGGTGTGTTCGGGACCGTTAATGTTTCTGTGTGTTTTCTTGTGGTGGGGGTGAGAAGAACAAATAATCATTTGGCATTCGTGTACTATATAGCCCATGTGTATTTAAGATTGTAATTAAAACTAAATCATTTTTACTTTTGTATCTAGCCATCAGTTGCAACATCAGACATGAATATCAATTAATTATAGTTGTTTCTCCCGTCCATACTTTTATTGGGAGTACAACTGAACAATACTTAATGACTTTCTGGTTCATAGTTTTACTTCCCACTTTAGTATATAGTAGTTTATACTCCTTCGACACATTTCACTGAAACCTACTGAATATGTCTAGCAACTATAATGTACTTATTTGAAATTATTGTTTTAACATGATTGTAGACGCCGACGCGACTGCTCTCTCACCCTAGCGCCCCTAGGGTTTCTTCCTCCAGAGGTGGCTAGTTGGGGGGAGGGGGATTTGGTCGCCGCAAAGTGGTTCCCCGCTCCCCCTCAGCCTCTTCTCGCCCATCTTCAGTAGGATCTCTTCTTTGGGAGGCACGTAGGTGTGTAGTCATCGGAGGTAGTGGTCTTCTTCCTCCTTGTCGTTGAGCCTGACTGTGATGAGTTTCCTACCTCCTTTCTCTTTTACTTACTTTCCTACCTCCTTCCTCTTTTACTTGCTTTCTATTTATACTAGGTTGTTCTCTTATTTTGTCTCTCTCGCTGTTAATCGACGCTTCATTCTCTTCTCATAGTAGATTTTTATTTCTCGGTCAATTTTGTTGTGGTGTTGTATGACAGCAAGTGTGGGAGAAATATCCTTTTGGAACACCGATTTGGTGCAGGTACTCTACCACATATGCATACTCAGGTTGAAGGTATTCCTCATAGAAAGTTGTATTAGCCAGCAAAGGAGAAGAGGGATTTATACATTATTGTTCTAATCAGATTTTGATATGGTTTGTATATGTTATTGATCTTTGTGTGGTCTTTTAGTTTATTTTTCTCCTCATGTATATGTTGTATGGCTCCTCTATAATGAAATTTGTCTGTTTAACTTCAAAAAAAATAGTAACTGGATTTGTTATTTTTCTATTTTCTACAATGCATTTTTATTAAAAACATATTTGGATGAGTATGTACCCTGATTTGGCAGTCTTTTCAAACTATTTTATTCCAACAAACTCACCCCTTTTAAGTTTTCTGAAATGGATTTTTGTTTGTCTATTTATCAATCATTTATACATTGTTTTTGTGTAGGTTTTCATATAGCTTGTTTTTGTTATGGATCCTAGTCTTAATATTGATGCTAATAATGTTATTATTGACAATGATGATGACAATGTTCATTCTTCTTTATCTGTTGATGTTGATATTACGTCCTCAGCTGATGTCCCTAGAATTGGACTTGAATTTGGAAGTTTAGATGATGGCATATCCTTTTATTCTAGATA
Organism: Alisma plantago-aquatica; assembly: GCA_963693085.1. NCBI lineage: Eukaryota > Viridiplantae > Streptophyta > Magnoliopsida > Alismatales > Alismataceae > Alisma > Alisma plantago-aquatica. Next base: position 374,447,698 of record OY856410.1, on the reverse strand, counting down.
TGTTGGTATGATTGGGTTTAATGTTAGGAAAGATGACAATCGTTATGAAAGAGGTACCAAGATTTTTGTTGCTAAAGAATTGGTTTGTGATAAGCAAGGTCATATTAGTCGTTCTAAGAGATCTAAAGGTCTTTTGAGCTATGTCTGCGACAAAGTTGGTGATTTACATGAGAAGTTGTCCAAGAAGCTTAAGCATTCTGTAAACAGGTGTGGGTGTAAAGCAATGACCTGATTTACACTAGAAAACCCCTCATCCAAATGGGTTGTTACTGATTTTGTTGATGAACACAGTCATGATCTTGTTGATGATGCTCACTTGTGCTAGTTGAAGTGTAATTCATCTCTTAACCAAACTCAAAAAGAGATACTTTCTTCTATGAGTCAAGCAAATATACTTGTCTCCAAACAACTTGCATTAATAACAACTGAGGCTGGTGGTTATGAAAAGTTGACATTTACAAGTAGACAAGCTCGTGGACACCTCAGTAGCAAGAGAAATGAGTCATCTAAATATGATCTAGACATAGTGTTGGATCATTTTGCAAGCTTGAAGATTTTGGATTCTAAATTCTTTTATTCTTATCAAAATGATTTTGATGGTTGCTTGGCACATTTGTTTTGGTCTGATCTAGTTTCTGTTGATTACTTTGTAGTGTTTGGTGATGCAATCATATTTGATACCACTTATTGTACCAAAAACTATTCTATGGTTTTTGGAATGTTCGGTGGTTTCGAACAACATCGCAAAATAGTGTTATTTTCCTCATCCTTGTTGGCGGGTGAGAAGTATGATTCATTTGTATGGGTTTTCAATCAATATTTACTATGTTTTGGCAAAGATTCGGTCTCCATCATAACTAATCAAGACCCAGAAATGAATTATTGTGATTATTACTATTTTTCCATTTTGTAAGCATCATTTCTGTAGCTGCCACATTCTACAAAAACTCCCCTCTAAACTTGGTGGAGTACCTAACAAGGATCATATCATTAGTTATTTGAATGATTGTGCCTGGAATATAGATGATACATATATTTTTGAAGAGAGATGGAATTTGTAGTTGAAGAGAATGGCCTTTTGTCTGTTAGTTGGCTTTTTGATGTGTATGCTATGCGGTGGGAGTGGGTTCCATGTTTTATGCAGGATTCTTTCTTTGCCGGTATGAGGAAAATGTAAAGAAGTGAGAGTCTTAATGCATTCATTAGAAGCCACATCAATAGTAGGAAAACTCTCTTTGAACTTGTTTTTTGTTTAGAAACTACTTATTCTCATGTGCGGGATATAGAAAATGTCAAGGATTTTGATGACGAGTACAACAATCTACCTCTGCCTTCATTGTGGCCTTTAGAGAAGTAAATGAGGTATATACACCAAGTCAACTTTTATGATCTTTCAATCTGAAGTTCATCAAAGTATGGTGTATAATGTAAAGGAAACTTATGATGAAGGTGTGTTTGAGGTCTATCATGTTGGTGGTTCTAGTTTTCCTCGTGTTTTGAATAAAGATTCATCTACTGATATGCTATCATGTAATTGTTTCATGTTAGAATTCAAAGGAATTCCATGTAGGCACACTCTTGCTTATCTAAAGAGTCGTGATTTTGCACTCTTCCCGATCCATATATATTAATGAGGTTGAGTAAAGGATATAGAGATTACCCTTTGATTTTTGGCAAAGCATATGTTATGCATCTATCCACTAGGAAGACACTTCAGCTGGTTTCTGGTTGCAATTCAGTTGTGAATATAGCGTGTAGGAACAATGCTATAGATATCTGTCATGAAAAACTCATCGCTTTGTGAAAGGAGCTGTTAGAATAAGATGTTGTTGATGGTTGTATAACTGGTTCAAACACAACTTCTTCTTCTGCCGTCAATGTCCATATTCCTAGTATTTGCAAACTAAAGGTAGACCTAGAGCGAGTGATGTGCAGTTTAAATATGGAGTTGAAATTTCTCAGTCTAAAAAGTGATAGTGTAAAAATTGCTTATAATATGGTGTCAATCATGATAGCAGAAACTGTCCTTTGAAGAAATAGGTGTGTGTCACGTACTAAGCATATATATTTTGCAAATTCTACATACTTATTGTCTTGATTTTCTTTTTGTTATGTTTATGTGCAGGAACTAAGCATGTTCTTCCTTGAAAGTTGTGGTTTACGATTTTGTAGTGGTTGATCTGTAAGTGTTCCTTTATAGTTGCATTTCATAACCTGTTGTTGCTTTTTTGAGTCAGAGTTACTTTATATGTTAAATAATTACTTTCCCATGTACACCATTACTTTTTAGTTCTCACAGTTATTTTTCTATTCTCATGCAGACTTCTCTATTCACAGAGATACTTTTTTAGACTGTGGTGTTTCTGATTGATATGTTTCTTGCCATGGCTGATTTGTAATGATGCTCCCGACTCCACAATATTGTTTTTGCTACTGTTTCTTCTGATGTTGGCTTCCTGATGTGAATCTGTTGCTACTGTTGCTGTTGGAGTTGATTATTGACTTACTTTTAGTGTAATTTTATCCAATTGTTTAGTGTGTGAGTCATATAAAAAATTAATGTAAATGTAATTGTTCAGATGTACTTCTCTGACAGTTGTAATTTGCATTTGGTTACACTTCACTTTAATTGTTACTCTTTTCTATGGAGATGCAATTATATCGATCAAATTCAAATCTATTATAAAGATTTTCTAAAGTTTGTTTGTCATGTGAAATGTTCTTCCATTTTTTGTTACATATTGGATTTGTGAATTTGTTTCTCCTATTTCCATAATTTTAGTATCAGATTTGAGAAATCCTTCTTGCTACAAACTAGTCCTTGCTTAAGATCGGGCTCATTCTCTTATAGTTCAATCACAAACTTACTTTTATTTGAAAAGTTTACTTTTTGTACCTTAAAGTTACTCTTTGTGTCAACAAGAAACGTTTTGTGTGCACCAGTTACGTTTGATTTGTGTGTGTTACTTTTCAGTTCATATAATTGCTTAAATATCAACAGAATTACATTATAAATAGATATATGAATTTTTGTTATCTAACATCTGCAACACAATAATTGTATAATGTTAAGTTGATATAGTTTCATTTTTATCAAGAGTCACTTGTTGTTACTTTCTGTAACCATTTTTTACTTTTGTGGACCCAAACCTAACAAATATGTCTGATAGTTATGCTATAATTTATATAGTTACCTTTTGGTTTTATTTAGTTACTTTCCAGTTCAATAAGTTATGTTATAAATTATATAGTTACTTTTGTGTTCAACAAGTTACTTTTCCTTTGTTATTTTTTTTCTTCAATTTGTTACTTTATAGCTAGATCAATCACACTTTTATTCAGTAACACTCACAAGAATATGTTGAGCCTTAAGAATGTGTTAATCATAATGAAAGTCATAATTCTCAGTTATATACCTGAGATATATAATGGTACCATTCTAATTGAACGTGACCTTTCTAAAAAGGGAAAGAATTACTTTTTGCTGCATTTGTGTAACCCTACATTACTGTTGTGGATCCAAGTTACTTAATAATGTACAATAGTTACTTTTTCTTCCACAATGTTACTTTTAGGTTTACATAGTTACTTTTTACTTCATGTTGTAACAAAAAATATTCAACTTTATGTTCAGATAGTTGCATACTTATTAAAAATTCTTTAGTATATACATTTCATAACCTTTTGTTATTTTTTCGATCAAATGTTCCTTTATATGTCCAAAAAATATTTTATAATACATAGAATTACTTTTTTGTCCATAATATTACTCTATTATTCTTAAGTTACTTTCCTATTCATGTAGTTACTTTACGTTTCACATACTTACTCTGCAGTTCAGACAGTTACTTCAAAGATTGAACGATCAGTAGCTGAAGTTGATCATAGTCATTATCCATACAACAGCACCAGCTAGAAAAGTTACAAGAAAATTCAACTAACATCAAACTAATAGGTTCAAATATCACACAAAATGTAGCAAACCATAAACATAAACCAATAGAACTGTTGTTCTATCCTGAATCCAACTGCAATTTTTTATTAAACCCAAAACATACTTCAGACTAGAACTGTATTTTATAGAGTTTATATTAGCATTTTCTCAAGCATCATTTTAGAATCACATTGTTTTACTATATTGTTTTCTAAAAGATGTACTTAATCTGACAAAAGACATGTATTCAGGCTTGGCATAACATCCTCAGATTTGTCTTCATTCTTCTTGTCACATGCTCCTTCTTTGGACTCTTCTTGATCTCTAGCATATTCTTTAACTAGATGCGGTCTTCCCCTCTTCATCATTTCTTAGAAGATCTCTTCCCTAATTGTAGGGATGTCTTTACTCGTGAAATTCATTTCTTTTCCATTCTCTAAGCATTCAAGATACTTCATAACATAGACTCCGCAATCAACATCATCATCTTCTTATTGTGGGCACTTATGGTATTCTATTGTCCATTGAGATAGTTGACTTCCACACTCTAGAACTCCCTAGAAGAACTCATGAACGAAGCCCACCTGCATGCAAAACAAAATATTATTAAGTACAATGTAACCAACACTATTTCATTCAACTCTTTATTAACAATGTTACTTTTTCCCTTACCCATCTAATGACTTATTTCTTAGATTTGGAATTTCCTGACATTGAATTGTAAGACATGTGCACCCCATCTCTAAAACTTGCTTCAAGAAAGTGCCAGTGATTGTTGTTGTTAAGTATTGTAAACACCGAATTCATTGTCATAAATTCTTTGTCAGGTACATTAAAGAGAGGTGATAGCATATCGATCTCCTTTAGTGTTATGTCTTCCACCATCAGGTCTAGCTCGTGCTATAAAAACAATATTGCAAATTACATGGTTGTAACCTTTAGTATTTTTGTTGTAAGTGTTGTAATTTAGTGTGATAGTTTGTCTGTCTTACCGGCGCATAAGTTCTCAAACAAATTCCATGACAATCCCTTATTCCTTTTTTTGTTTGTTGTTTCTTTAAACATTTGTACAAAGTAATCCATAACCTGAAAATCTATAGTCATTAGTTAGAAATCCATAATATCGTGATAAATATTTACTACTTCACTTCTTATAGGTGATTACATCATATTATCTTTAAACAATAGTGTTGATAGGTCCTTTCCCGTGCACTAATTGTCTTTTCCAAAACTCCATTCTCTTCTTGACCTACGCATTATTAATTTTTTCTAAAAGTTTCATTCTAAAGATGTGAGACATAGAATTTAAAGATTGATCAACTAATTTAAACTAAACATGTGACTCATAGAATTTTAAAAAGTAACTCCTTACAATTTGTCAATGTTCTCAATGAATTCCTGCACATCCTCTTGGATTTCCTTTGTTTTGAAGTGCTCCTATCCAATGAATGTGGAATTCTTTTGCTATTTGTGAAGTGTAATTTATGTTAGTAGTTTCTATAAAAGATACATATTCTCATAGTTACTCTACTATTCAGTTCATAATATTACTTTTCAGTCCATAATATTACTCTATTATTCTCACAATTACTTTCCTATTCACATAGTTACATTACGCTTCACATACTTACTCTTCAGTTTAGATAGTTACTTCATAGATGAATGTGGAATTCTTTTATTATTTTTGAAGTGTAATTTATGTAAGTAGTTTCTATAAAAGATACACAAATTTTATATACTTTCTTTTATATGGTTTCACGTTACCTGTGCAAGCCTTCTTATCTTGATATTTTCCTTGATGCTCCCTATACCCGTCTGCATCTTCCTATTCCTCTTCCTATTTCTCAACAATTTAGGTGTTTTCTTTTGAACTTCATTAGAATTTATTTCTTCTTCTTTAAGTTCATCTTCCAAGTCTACCTCCATCATTAGGTTTTCTATTTCATCTTCTGCTAGATCTTTTTTCTGCTAGTTCTTCTTTTTCTGCTAGATCTTTTTCTTCAGTTGGATCTTCTTCTACATGCTTTGACATTTTCTGTATTTTGGGCTTCTAGTTCTTTGTCTTTGTCGTCTTCCTCCATTGTAACTGAATCTTTCTTGTGCCCTTTCTCAACGACTTTTCTCGATAGACAAAGCTTTCTTAGTATTGGTGTTTCCTCTTTAGTCCCATGTTGGTCCATATACAAGAACTTTTTTCTCAGTTCCTCCATCCTTTGTCTAAGTTTAGTTACATCTACTAAACCCCAACTATCATTCTGAATGAAATTGCGTATTGATGTAGTTGCATCTTCAATCTTCTTGTCATTTTCATCTTCTTTCCTTAGCTTTCTATTTTCATCTTCAACCTCTGCCAGTCTTTTCTTCAACTTCTTATTTTCTTCTCTTAAAGAAGAAAAAGCTGCTAGTGCTATTCTATTGCATATTTCCTTCTGTAGTCTCATTTCTACCTCAAGAATTTGTACTCTATTCTCGAAGCTATTTGAGACTTCCATGCTCGTGCTAGATGATGTAAGTAACCTATAATTTATTGCCTTACTCTGTGCTTTATTTTCTACAAGTTAAAATGGAAATTCTTTTACTATTTTTGCAGCTTCCTAATCATCCATGGCATCCTTCTTCAACTCTGTAAAAACCTATGTACAAAGTCAATAAGGTATCATATATCTCTAATATCAATTTATATAGTATTTCTCTTCAACGACAGTCATTCTTACCTTTTCAGTCTCTAAACTGCCTAGATCCTTGATCTTTCTAACAGGAGCAACTCATTTCTTTATCCTTGGCTTTGCTTCATGGAATGTTGGCTTTGCTATTCCTATAATATCATAAGCCCATACATGCATGGATATGAAAAGTAGAATTTAGAATGTAAAAATTCATATAGAGCAATTTAATGTAACAAAAAAGATGCAAAAAGTTACTTACATGCAGGCGCATAACACATCTCGTCGTGTAGAACGTGCTTCTACTGCTTTCCCCTCTTTTCCTCCTTTTTAGATTCTCTCTTAATTCCTTCATCCTCTTAAAGATGTGACTATGGACTAAGCCCAATTTAACTGCCCTGTGCAGTTACATCATCCAAATAGTGTAGAAGGAAAAGTGGGGCACAGTAGCTTGTATCTAGAAATAGGAATGTTGCCAACAAGTACAACATTCATGCTCGACACATGTTTTGGTAGTATTCTTCTACATCTTTCTTCTTAAATTCTTGCCACAACTTCGCTAAGTTGTCCTTATGTAGCACATCCTTCTCTCTTCTTCTCTTCACTACTTGACCACTTTCATCTTCTACCCTTTTCAAAAGAGCCAAATCCTCCCAAATTGTTTTTATAATCTGTAATTTCTTTCTTGGAACTATATCCATACCACAACTAGGTAAACCTAGTATGACTGCAATGTCCTCCGCTATCATCCAAACTTCAACCCTTAGTGCTATCATGAATTTGTCTTCTTCAATATATCTTTCTATCAGATTATCTAAAAAAGCTACTGTAACATCCCAAAAAAAATCAATACAAAGAAAAATAATTACATTTGAGTCCTTCATAAATTTTTCGCTAAATAAATTAAATTTGTTGGACCTCAATGTAAATAGCCCAACTGATGATTGTACATTTCAATATTACAAATATGAGCAACATAATTTATCCCTAACCCTTCCAATAATTATTTCAATAAATGTCCTTTGATCTTGAAGAATATTCAAATAAACCAAAGCTTCAATATAATGTACTTTCTCTCTCCTTAATGTAGCTACATCACCATATGCGCTCTAATTGGCCTAAGTTCATCAAATAGATTCAGTACAACTAAGGTAAACCGTAAGTGACCTTTAATGGAAAGACATATCACATGGGCATCAATCATAAGCCATCAAGTGGACATAAGCGATACTAATCATATCCTAGTAATAGTTCATCGTCTGATCATCAAATTTGGAAACTACAAATAGTATTATTATGGATCCTCTAATTGACTAGTGGACCAAATTTGGAGTGAAATAGACCTTGTTTGACCCCTAAAATCAACATAGAAATAAAGTATGAGTTAAATGCATTAATATTATTAATTTGATCTGTGGGATCAAGATAACTATAGTCTTCACAAATTCCTCACTGGCACGCACACTTTCACAATTTATCTCTATATGTGGTTTTGATTTGAGCCGTAAGATGACAATCGAAGGTTGAGTCCTTGTCACCCACCTCCCGCATCTGACCAGACTCCAAGGAATAGAAACTCAAGGTTTCCAAACTCTTAATCTCTCTGATTTTCTCGCAATCCTTATCAGGGTTTTGAAAATGGATTTCTCTGTTGGATTCAAGAGAGAATCCCACACTCATCAATTTCTGACTCAAACCCTAGAGCTTAACATATGAAAGATGCCCAATTTTGTGCTGCATGTACCTCCTGTACGATCATCACCATTGTTCCCCATCACAACACCACCTCCCTTCAATCTCTTGCTTCTACTCCATCTCTCAGTCCCGTGAAAACCCACCCCCACCTCCATTCTTTTGAGGCAACGACCTGGTGTTCTCAACCCACAATAGTAGGTTGGAGCCTCACTACTGATGAACTCTAGGCATGCGCAGCTGTCCAGGGAGATAAGGAAAAGCGCCTCAGAGTGTTTAGAATCTTCCCAAACTCCTGGTCGTACACCCTTCAGTAGGGTTGTCAATGGGTAAGGGTTAACCCGCTTACCCTTTACCCATACCCTGTAGGGGAAGGGGAAGGGTAAATGATTTTCTTACCCTTTACCCGCCTACCCACTACCGTCTAACCCGCTACCTTAGTGGGTAAGGGTAAGGGTAAGGCATTATCCATACCCTCTAACCCGCTACCACACCAATATTTATATATAATATATTAAATATATTTTCATATTGTTGTTTAAGTCTACTAAATATTCAATATTATCTGGTCATCATTTAATATAATACATAGTTTTCTTATTTACTTTTTAAGTAGTTAATTTGGTGATGTATACATCACCATTTTGAAGGTGTAAGACCAACGTGCATGAAATATTTTCTAGTTTATGTACCATTTGACATTATGTAATCATTCTTGAGCATCTTGATATTTCACTTAAATATATAAATATATTGAGAAACATGTTATTTTTAGTATTAGCATATATTTTGAGAAAACATATAAATTCCCCGTGTCACCCTTACCCTCCCCGTTGACCCTGTGGGTAAGAGGGTAAGGGTAAGGGGAGGATAAGGATATTGGTGGAGTGGGGAATTTCCCATACCCTTACCCGCCACTCTTGGTGGGTAAGGGTAAGGGTAAGACCTTACCCTCCCCATTGACAACCCTACCCTTCAGGAGACGCAATGGCTAGAGAGGGTCGTCACCCTCTTCCTGGGATCCAGCCGCAATGTTATAGGATGGCCGCCATCCTCCCTTATGGCGGTGCTCAGGATCAGACAAGCAAAAGAAGATAGAGGAAGGGGATATCTTTGGTTGGGTCTTGGAGAGCCGATGTGGCTGGGGAAGACCTTCCCAGGGTCCAAGGGTGGTCGAAGGGCCACCAAGTGCTATGTTAGGTAGCTGATCAGGTGACCCCTGTTTAACAGGGGAAACAGAGCAGGCAGAATCCTCATTCGCATGACGCTTAGAATGAAGGGATCGCAAGCAGATCCCCACCCAAGGCGGATCCAGCCCCCGATCCATTGAAACCACATCAGGTAATTAGTGTTGAAATTATTCAAATAAGGTTTCTGTGTTGCATAAATCATAGCAATTAATTGGTACATCGGATGGAGTCATGTCATATATAGATTTTGATCTATTTTTTAAGATTCAGACAATGGGATAGGCCACAAGAGATTTGTCTTGTTTTTTAGAGGTTGTAGAGTTAGCATAATTAGGGTTTAGAAGCATAATTGATATTATTTGGGTGATCATCACAAGTTGGTCAAGAGAATTGAGATTAGGGATCAACAAGTGATTTTTTTCCCTCCTAATAATCCAGGTAAGTGGTTCATGCCCATGAGTATTCATATTTATCGAACTCAGCATATTTTTATAAGACTTCATACTTTATGTGATCCATTGTTCTAAGATTTTATGTTAAGATATGCAAGTAAGATTTTCATACATTCATGGGTATGTCCTTACGTGTGCCTAATATCTCAAGAAGAGATATGATATTAAGATTTATAAGAATGATAGAGACTCATGAACTCATTCATGAGAAAACTAAAGGATCATGTTTTCTATAAGGACTATTAGTCATGATTCAAATTGATTAATAAGACTACAAGATAAGATATGCAAGCACAATAGTAATACATGATAACGTGGGATAAGGATGTATTAAGATTTCAAGTAGAATTATGCTATTAAGATTTCTTAAATATATTAATATCTAAGGACTAAGTGTTATTTAGATTTCTTAAAATGATTAAGATCTAAGAATTAAGTGCATTATAAGATTATAAGAGTAGAATGTATTATGTTATGATTAAGTTTGCAAGATAAGATTTTATAAGATTCATATTTCAAGATTTAAGAGTTAAGCTCACATGAATGCATTAAGATTCATGAGACTTTCAAGAGGTTGAGTTATAATGTCAAAAATCATATTTTAGATATTTATTACTTGAATTACTTTTATATACTTAGTATTCCTATATTCAGTTCAGATCATTTTCCTAAGCCTTTAGACTTACATGTCATAAATTTGATATCAGAATTTAATCGAGTCATTCGATCAAACAAGATTTTCCAATTTATATTTATCCAGATAATAAGAATATCAAACTTTGATTCAGATTTATATTACTCAATATGTGGGTAGCCAGACATTTAATTAAGATACATGATAAGGATTATAGACCCAATCTCAATTATGTAGTAATTGAGGCATATATTCACATTCAGATATAGACTCAGTTTAGAATTTAAGAGTAGAGATTCAGATTCAGAGTTCATTAATGTTCAATACTCAATATTTTGTTTTAGATAAGTTCATATTTAGAATTAAGTAAGATTATACTTAAGTTAATTAATTCAGAATCTTCACATAATACATTATATGATAAGTCCTCATTTAGAGAGTCCGGAGAGGATTTAGAGGCATCTATTGCCAATTCTCATAGGAGTGTTTACTCCATTTCAGAGGGCACGTTGTGCCAACAGATGGTGTGTTGCACCATAGAGGACACTTCAATGTTAACAGAGGGCACGTTGTGCCTATAGAGGGTGTGTTACACCATAGAGGACACTTCGGTGTCAACAGAGGGCACATTGTGCCAATAGAGGGTGTGTTACACCATAGAGGACACTTCAGTGCCACATAGGAGGACTTATTGTATAATGGTGGACACAAATCTAATAAAACTCATAAATGAAAGACACCTTAGTTCAAAGCATGCACACAATATCATTTATAAGTATAATGAAAGAGATTAAGATAAGAGAGACATAATCCAGGCCCAAAGTGCAGGTTATGTGACCCAGACACCTCAGTGCAGGTCAGGAGACCCAGGTACCAGAGTACATGTCTCCAATGCAAGATAAAGTAAAAAGATAAAAACTATGTTAAAGAAAGAAGAGATACTTATGTTTCAAAATTTATATAGATGTTAGGTTAATATCATGCATAAATTGTTTAAGAGTTACTATGGATTTTCATGTTAGTTACATATTTATAGTATTCAAAAATATTTTGTAGTACTTTCACTCCAGTTTGTATAGTAGAATACTCATGCCACTTACGCTAACAACTATTTTTTCAATACATGGTTGGGGATGAGATGTACGCAGGTGAGGATCAGAAGCAATAGTTCTTAGAGATTTAGAGCATAAGAACATAGAAGGATAAGATCTGGTGGGGTGCCAACTATAAGATGATCTTCAGGTTTACAGATTCGACTATATGTTTACATGTTTATAATTTTAGAGTAGAGGCTCAAGATGTCAAATGTGTTTCCCATGTAATAACATTTATGTTCCTTTTGTAAGAACAATCATGAGAATGTTTTAATATTTTCAGTTTGTGTGATTGATTATATTGTTGCTATGGATGCCAATTTTATGTAATTCCCCCCTCGAGCACACGAGTTATGGATAACTCTGTGTTTCTTCCGCTATGTGCATGTGTGTGCTTAGGGAGGGTGTTACAATATGGTATCAGAGAAACATTATTGTTGGCCACCAGATGAATTCTCATGTTCTTACTTCAGATCACACTATAAGAAGCTAAGTGAGGGTAGCACACATATTCAGAAAGATATGTAATAACCCTAGGTATAGAATAAGTAAGTGATGTATATTTGAAACTGAAGTAGAGATCTAGATAGGAGACACAAGTTTGAATAAGGATTAAGGTTATGTGCCTAGATGTTTTAGACTTTTATGTTAACACTATAATTGTATATAACATTCTCTCTCTTTTTCTCGCAAGTTTGTGGTATGGAACACATGCTTATTGTAACACCTCTGACCTGGGTTATGGCTTAAACCTAGAAGTTTTGCTTAAGTAAGTTACTTACAAACTTGTTCTTATCTTTTGAAAAGTAATTAATGCCTTTGTGAAGTTTATTTTCAAATTTGAGCTTATATGCAAACCATGTGTGCATTATATGATAATCTAAGTGAAAAGTGCAATTTACCCAAGATGAGGGGATATATTGTAAATGTTACATGTTGAATGTGTTCTAAGTGTTTTAACATCTTAATAGAGAGAATGATGCTAAGTGGTGTCCTGTGGAAAGCGTAAATCTAAGTGAGAACTTGTTTGAAAAATGCTAAGTGCTTGGTGCATCAATTATAGTACAAATTGCAATATATACAAAATGTAGGGTTGATGCATAAATTACCACCTCCAGATTGTTTTTACTCTTACCTAGTTTTATATAGAGGAGAGATAAAGAAGGAGACAATATGTTTGAATCATCTTAAAGTATTATCACTCTTAATAATGAAAACACTAAGAAAATGTATAAGTTGAAAGCTATACATATGAGCTATATCAAGTGGTGGACTTAGAATGGATGTCCCTATCGGCCATAGAGCCATCAAGGAGTATCTTATCGGTTTTGTTGAGTTTTATATTTTCCCATTAATGGAAAGACACTTCAAAGAAGAGATATGGATCGGCTTGCAACTTGTTTTAGGAAAGGATTGGGATGAATATTATAATATAGTAAATGGAAGAAGACTTGCCCTAGAAGATAACTCAAGAGTCGACCCTTATCCACTATATTATCCTTCAGTTTTTGCTTTTTTCATGGCAAGATAATGATGGGATGCATGCAAATGTATGTGTTGACCATGCGTAGCTAGGTGGCATGAAGTAGCTTAAGCTAATGACACCTCTTACACTCTTTATCATAAACCTCAAGTATAAATACCCTACCCTTCACTTGTTAGTAGAATTTTTGATATATTGTTATCAACCTTCTATCTTGTATCATGTATACCCTCTTGTATCGTGCATAGTGGGGAGAGTTAAGTGATAGAGCTTGATATCGGCCAAGGATAAAGGATATCGGCCAAATAGGTCATAGCAACCAAGTAAGGTGATATCACCCATTGGGATTGGAGATATCGTGCAAAAGCTAGGAGCTCAAGTCTTGGATCTTGAGGAGGTTCATTTTCAACCATGGGATGTGAGGAGTTGAATCTTGAAGCTTGGAAGTTGATTTAGAGGCGGGTAATATAACTTGAACTCATCTATATTATTATCTATTTTTTCAATATTGTTCCACTTGTTGATTTCTTTCAAATTCAGATTTTCTTTGATAAATTGATATATTCATGAGTTCCAATAAGTAATTAGGATTGTTGTCTATGGTTTAAAATAAGTAAGACAAAGGTATTGAGGTTGATGATGATGACATCATCATTGAACAACCCGATATGGGTTGAAGACTCTTGAAATCCGATATGGAATCCAATATAGAGGTTCACCCGATATGAAGGTAGATAATATTTTATATATTATAAAAGACATGTCCTATGGACAATATGGATGATACCTATTTATGTCTTATACACGATAAAAGGGTAAATCAATACCTTTGCACGATATGGGCAAAGCCCTAGAGTGAAGAAATAGGAAATCTGATATGTTTTGAAAACCTATTTTCATTTGAAACCCGATATACCCCATTCCTTTGAGATGGGTTGATAAGCAATTTAGTATCCATCTTGTCGTGTTTTTATAAGAAAATAACTGAACCTTGAAAGTATAAAAAGATTTTGAGTTCAAGGTTTTTGTCTATTATTGGAACACAAAATGATATCCAATATGGGAACATGATATAATATCCAATATAGGAACACGATATGGCAATCCAATGTGGGGACATGATATGATAAACCCAAGATGAAATTCAATATGATAATACAAGAGGGAAACCGATATGATGGAGAACCGATATGGAAATTTAAAATGAAAACGGATATGACAAACTAAGGTAAAGAACCAATATAATATTATCTTGAACGATTTATGGTAAAGCCATAGTGATATGCCTGATATGGTGTACTCTTATACACAATATGAGAATCCAATACACCACTATACCTGATATGAGGATAATGGTCTAACCCATACATGATATAAAGTTGACTTAAGATGATACAAGTTAAAGTGATGGCTAACCCAACATGATTACACGATATGGTGTTAAGGGATATGCCCTAAACCCAATATGATGGTGTGGTTTCACAACATTATTAATATGGGTACTTTTTATGATGATATATGCATGTTCAAACATGATAGCATAACATTATCTATCATGGTACCCGATATGGTAGACATGCTCTTATTCATTAGGTTTGTCGAAGTGATGTATATGATTAATGCAATATTGTGACGCAATAAGTTTAATTCAATTTGATAATGATACGCCAGTAGATCTTAAAAAGGTGAATTAAGTCATCTACATCCTAGTGGGGATGAGAGAGAAATTAAGATTGGAAAGATAATTATGTGATTAACATATAATAATACTCCTAAGATGAGTGGAGTATGAGTTAGGGTTTAATCTTTGCTAATGAAATCTTGAAACCCTAAGAATGTTTTTTTTTTGTATTTCATGGTTAAGACATGTATTTGAAATTGTTGATAGCATGATATAATAACCATGTTGGTATCAATAGACAATGAGCATGGCTAAGTAAGAGCTATAATGTTATATGATACATATTCAATGAGCAATGTGAACTGTGTGGATAAATACCTTGGTCTGATGACCTAGAGGTAATGATCATCTGCTAAGTGGTAACAATACTTAGTGATGAATTAAGGGTTTAAATACCCAAGTAATGATGATAAGAGATGGAGATTCTAAGTGATCTATGTGTTTCAGTGAATAAGAAAGTACCTAATAAATGCAATTATGCTTTTCTTTGTATAATTTGATATAATTCTTGCTCATAACTTGATTGATGCTAAAAGATACAGTAGTGTATTTAATTAAGCAAGACAAATATTATCATGTAGTTGCCCAGACCATAGATCCATTCAGTGTCAGCATTTGTTGAGTGGTGAAACGAGTTTTGCTCGGAATGCATATTTTTGAATATGTGATAATTATATAAGGGTGCTTAGTGGACTCCCCAAATACACTAGGTTTCTCAATGGACTTCCTAATGAAACTAAACTCGGATCGCTCAATGGTCATCCTGATAATTCAGGAAAGCTTATTGGTCTTCTCCCGAAGAGAGAACACGCTACGACTGTAACTCTATAGCAAAGATGTCTCTATACCCCGACATAGCTAATTACAGTAGACATAAGATGTCATGCTAAATCTAAGTGGTCTCGTACTGACCGAGACAAGGCGAGGTCCTGACAGCCGACTCTGTCATTGGCCTTGTATGGTACTGATTTCGACTTACTAGTGGCCGATTGGAGTATGAGCGGTATATCTCATCTCCTCTGGGCATAATTGTGAATGAGAACATGTAATCAACTGTGTAAGTATATCTTCTTAAGGATTGAATACGGAAACCATTGGTTGACGCCTTATTACTTTTATAAATCTTAGTAGATAGATGTTATACATGTTCTTCATATTCCTTTTTAAGAAAATAGATGACTTATAGATTTGTTATCAATATTTATGCTCTGTACTGTAAATATATCTGCTAGTTGCATAAATATCCTTTGTTCAATATTTACTATTTTCTACAATAATAATATTGTTGGCATAGAGCTATATCTCTCACTGGGACAATAGTCTCGTCCCCTGGGATCCATAATTTTTAGGTGAACGCAGACGAGGGCATATGAACTGGACAGTAGAAGAAGGATTGTATCAATAGGGACAACAGTAGTAGCTCAGGTTGGGTACGCTGTCTGTCTGGGTCTTGTAGATATAAGTCTATGTGTCGTCTCTATACTCTTAGGTCCTTGGGAGATAGTTCTTAGTGGTTTTTATGAACAACTTGAGATTTTGGTTTGCTTATCTCGGGGTTTTTATGTTGTTGTTGTATATATTAGAGTAGTGCAACTGGTACTTGTTATCCTCGAGAAGAAATGGTACACTGTATGTACAATATGTATCACATGTATATAAAGCTTTGATTTCTTTTGTAAGAGTTTACTGGAAGAGGATCTATGTGCACAAATTATTTTAAATTTTAGGGATTTGTTAATTCTGTTGTTTATGAAAATTCTGCGATTATTACTGGTGATGGCATGATTTGTAACCGGGTCATCACAAAGTTTTGGTATCAGAGCCTAAGGTTCGTTGAGTCTATAGAGACATAGGATTACCTTTGTTGAGTTTGTTCTAGTGACCTCCAGTATAGCTTATAGTGACTTCTCCTCGTATAGGAGAAGAAGTAAAGATGAAGATGGTTGGAGCACATGAAGCACACACTGCTGAAAGTAGTGTTGCTGCACCAGGAGGTGGTGTAAGGGATCAGGCTAGAGAAGAATCAGTGCCTGAGAATCCCCAGCTTGACCAAACTCTGTTAGAGAACCCATCTTTTCATGCTCTTTTTGGGAAGATCATCAATACAATGACACACATGGCTGATCAGATACCAGCACCTGCCCCTAGGACACTAGTTTCTAGTGAGGGACATGGGTCTGGAAAGACCTTTGAACAGTTGCATCAGGTAGGAGCCACCGAACATGATGGCACAGCTGATCCAGTAGATGCGTATTCATGGCTTACTGAGATAGAGAAAGCCTTTAGGTTTCTTGATATTCCAGAAGCTGATAAGGTTAAACATGTTTTATACCTTCTGAAGGGAAGCGAAGGCCATTGGTGGGCCATCAAAGAAGAGAAAAGATCATGTGTTGAAATAGGATGGCAGGAATTCTGAAAAGAATTTGTCAGTAGATACTTCCCCAAGACTTATCTTCATGAGAAGATTTCGCAGTTTGAATGAATTAGACAGGGACTGATGAAGGTTAGTGAGTATGAAGCTAAGTTTATGGAGCTTCTACGGTTTTTTCTACACATGGCCACCACAGATGAGGAGAGAATTCAACATTTCAAGAAAGGTTTGAACCCTAAATCAACCACACTTGTATCTGCTTTAGAGAATAGAGAGAGGTTTGCCACCTTTGTGGAGTCAGTCAGATGGATAGAGAGGTCTGTGATAGAAAAATGAGAAGCAAATAGTAGGAAAGTACCTACACAGTTTCAGAATAAGAGGTTTGGCAGTTTTAAGAAACCGAGATTTACTGCACCTGTAGAACCCCAGAGGTTCAATACTCAGACACAGTGGACATCTAGATGAGGTAGAGGCTGTAGTTTTCCATCAAGTAGATCCCAGATCTCAGCATCGATGTCAGTGATAGGACCGCATAGGTCACAATGGGAGGACAGAGTCTACTACAGGTGTAGGCAGACGAGACATGTGATAAATGATTGTCCAGTTAGCGACGTGGGAGTAACCCAACCACCAAGGCAGAGTCAATAGGGCTCTCAGAGACAATAGTTCAGTAGTGGCACTAGAGGATGAGGACAAGCATCTCAAGAAGGATCATCTACATTGGCCAATAGAGGACGAGGTCAGAAATAGGCAACGAAAAGATTTTATGTTATGGATCAACCGGAGGCAGTGGTTAACCCATGAGTTGTGACATGTCAGATTGAATTATTTCATTCTGATATGTCTTCATCCTGTTTCGTATCTGTTTTGATTGATTTGGGTGCTACACACTCCTTTATCACTCGACAAGTGATTCATGACTGTAATATGATTGTCAATCCTAGAATAGATAATTTGTTATTAGAAACTCCATTCGTTGGATCTATAATGTTGCGAGAGGTATGTTCTCCCTATGTTCTTTCTTTCTCAGAACATAGCATTCAAGTGGATCTTATACCACTTGAAATGTATGGATTTGATGTAATTCTCAGGATGGATACCGTAGAGAAGTATAAAGTTGTCTTGGGTTGTGGTTCCAAGCAGGCTATGTTCACATGCAGTGATAAGGCATGGGTCTTTCAGGGGGATAGAAAGATTCTTCCAACTTTTCAAGTGTCATCTATGGTAGAAGAAAAGTTGATGAGACAAGGATGCTTCACATTCTTGGCACATGTGGTAGATACCAGAATAAAGAGCCTTAGTCTTTCTGAAGTTCCTGTTGTTAGGGAGTTCGAGGATGTGTTTCCCAAGGAACTTCCAAGTATTCCACCACCCCAAGAGATTGATTTCGAGATTAATCTTGTTCCAGATACACAATCTATAGCCCAAACACCTTATAGGATGGTTCCAGCTGAGATGGAAGAACTTAAGAAACAGTTGTAGGAGTTACTTCAGAAAGTTTTCATATAACTGAGTACTTCACCATGGGGTGCTCCAGTTTTTTTTGTTAAAAAGAAAGCTGGGTCTATGAGACTATGCATAGATTATAGACAGCTTAATAAGGTGACCATTAAGAATAAATATCCTTTGTCAAGGATCAATGATCTATTTGACCTGTTGTATGGTGCAACGGTGTTCTCTAAAATAGATCTAAGGTCAGGAGATCATCATTTGTGTATCAAGGAAAGTGACATACCTAAGTCTGCCTTTAAGACAAGGTATGGGAATTATGAGTTTGTAGTTATGTCGTTTGGACTAACTAATGCACCAGCTGCATTCATGGAGTTGATGAATAGAATATTTTGATCATTCCTTGATTAGTTTGTAGTGGTCTTCATAGACCACATCTTGATATACAGTAAAGACAGTCAACAATATGAACAACATATTTGTCAAGCTTTGACTTTGTTGAGACAACACAAGTTATATGCTAAATTTAGCAAGTACGAGTTCAGGTTATCAGAAGTATCTTTTCTTGGACATGTTATATCTGCTTTAGGTATTTGTGTTGATCCAAAGAAAGTAGAATCTGTTTTGGAGTGGGAACAACCTAAGACACCGATTGAGATTCACAATTTTCTAGGGTTGGTAGGATACTACAGAAGGTTTATCAAAGATTTCAATTCTGTAGCATTACCTTTAACCAGGTTGACAAGGAAAGAAGTTCCTTTTTTTTGGAATGAGAGAGTCAACATTCTTTCCAGTTGTTGAAAGAAATATTGACTAGTGCACCTGTGTTAGTTCTACCTGAGCAGGGAAAGGAATATGTTGTTTTCTGTGACGCTTCTAAGAATGGTCTAGGATGTGTGTTGATGCAGAGTGATCATGTAGTTTCTTTTTATTCTCAACAACTCAAGAAACACGAGGAGAATTATTTGATACATGATCTAGAATTAGCTACAGTGGTTCACACATTGAAAATTTGGAGGCATTATCTCTATGGAGAGACGTGTCAGATCTTTACAGATCATAAAAACTTAAATTACATTTTTTCACAGTATGAGCTGAATATGAGACAATGTCATTGGATGGAATTAATCAAGGACTACAATTGTACAATTGATTACCTTCCAGATAATGCACTCAGTAGAAAATCCTTGTCTTTACCCTCAAATAATGCACAATTGAATTCTTTAGTATGATGTAAGCGAGATATGCTTGTCTCCTTGAGACAGATGAATATGCAGTTAGAAGTATCTTTGTTAGCAAGGTTATTAGCTGAGATGCATGTGAAACCTTCTTTGAGAGAATAGATTAAAGAGGTACAACATGATGATACTATGATTCAACATATTAGGTCAGAGTTGGGCAGTGAGAAATGGGACAGTTTCCATGAGTCAGAGGACATGATAGTTTGTTACCATGGTAGGATGATAGTTCCTGATAGTAATAACTTGAGGAAGTTAGTTATGGAGGAAGCTCATTCATCCATGTATGCAATGCATCCAGGGAGTACTAAAATGTATCATAACTTAAAACATATGTATTGGTTTCCTAGTTTGAAGAAAGATATAGCTAAGTTCGTTATGTAGTGTCTGGTGTGTCAGTAGGTTAAAGCAGAACACCAGAAGCCTACAGGAATATTACAACCCCTACCTATACCTCAGTGGAAATGGGATCACGTGACAATGGACTTTGTAGTCGGTCTACCTAGGACAGCCAAAAGTCATGATTCTATTTGGGTGATAGTTGATAGATTGACTAAGACATCGCATTTTCTTCCTGTCAAAACAACCTACACTGCTGAAAAGCTTGCACAGATCTATATAGATGAGATAGTACGATTATACAGAGTTCCAGCTACGATTGTATCTGATAGAGGTTACAAGCCATTTTTGGGAATGATTACATAAGGCTCTGGGTACGTAGTTAAAGTTTAGTACATCTTTTCATCCTCAGACGGATGGGCAGTCTGAAAGAACTATACAAACTTTGGAAGACTTTCTTAGAGCTTGTGTCCTTCAGTTTGTGGGAAGTTGGGACTTACATTTGAGTTTGCCTATAACAATAGCTACCAGGCTAGTATTGAAATGGCACCATATGAAGCATTATACAGTAGACGTTGTAGATCTTCGTTATGCTGGTTTGAAACGGGAGAATACCAACTTCTGGGCCCTGAGTTAGTGCAACAAACAACTGAAAAGATTAAAGTTATACAATGATAGTTGAAGGCTGCCCAGGATAGACAAAAGACTTATGCCGATAAACATCATAGACCTTTAGAATTCCAAGTTGGAGACATAGTGTATCTCAAGGTATCTCCTTGGAAAGGTGTTCTCAGATTTGGGAAGAAGGGTAAGTTAGCCCCTAGATTTATGGGACCTTACCCAGTGATAGCACAGATCGGAAAAGTAGCTTATAGGTTGGAGTTCCCACCTGAGCTACATAGACTACATCTAGTGTTTCATGTGTCTATGCTGCGGAAATGTCATATCGAAACAGAGATGGTGTTGCAACTTGTAGAGGTTGAATTGAATGAAGATATATCCTATGTGGAAGGTCCTATGATGATTTTTGACAGAAGAGTCAAGAAGTTGAAAAAGAAAGACATCGTTCTTTTGAAAGTTCTCTGGCGTCATAGTGGTGTTGAAGAAGCCACATGGAAGTTAGATGAAGAGATGAGGAGGAAATACCCTTCTTTTTTCTCTTGAGATTTCGGGGACGAAATCCTTTTTTCGGGGTTGATAATTGTAACACCCCTGACCTGGGTTATGTCTTAACCCTAGAAGATTTGCTTAAGTAAGTTACTTAAAAACTTGTTCTTATCTTTTGAAAAGTAATTAAGGCCTTTGTGAAGTTTATTTTCAAATTTGTTCTTATATGCAAACCATGTGTGCATTATATGATAATCTAAGTGAAAAGTGCAATTTACCTAAGATGAGGGGATATATTGTAAATGTTACATGTTGAATGTGTTCTAAGTGTTTTAACATCTTAAGAGAGATAATGATGCTAATTGGTGGCTTGTGGAAAGCCTAAATCTAAGTGAGAACTTGTTTGAAAAATGCTAAGTGCTTGGTGCATCAATTATAGTACAAATTGCAATATATACAAAATGTAGGGTTGATGTGTAAATTACCACCTCTAGATTGTTTTTACTCTTACCTAGTATTATCTAGAGGAGAGATAAAGAAGGAGACAATATGCTTGAATCATCTTAAATTATTAGCACTCTTAATAATAAAAATACCAAGAAAATGTATAAGTTGAAAGCTATACATATGAGCTATATCAAGTGGTGGACTTAGAAAGGAAGTCCCTATCGGCCATAGAGCCATAAGGGAATCAATTATAAGTTTTTTTGAGTTTTAGCTTTGCCCATGATGAGAAAGACACCTCAAAGAAGGTATATGTATCGGCTTGCAACTTGTTTTAGGAAATGATTGAGATGAATATTATAATATAGTGAGCGGAAGAAGACTTGCCCTAGAGGATAACTCAAGAGCCGACCCTTATCCTCTACATTATCCTTGAGTTTTTTATTTTTGCATGGAAAGATAATGATGGGATGCATGCAAATGTATGTGTCGACCATGCATGGCTAGGTGGCATGAAGCAGCTTAAGCGAATGACACCTCTTACAATATTTTTCATAAACCTCAAGTATAAATACCCTACCCTTCACTTGTTAGTAGAATTTTTGATATCTTATTATCAACCTTCTCTCTTGTATCATGCATAACCTCTTGTATCATGCATAGTGAGGAGAGTTAAGTGATAGAGCTTGATATTGGCCAAGGATAAAGGATATCGACTAAATAGGTCATAGCAACCAAGTAAGGTGATATTGCCCATTGGGATTGGAAATATCATGTAAAAGCTAGGAGTTCAAGTCTTGGAGCTTGAGGAGGTTCATATTCAACCATGGGACGTGAGGAGTTGAAGCTTGAATCTTGTAAGTTGATTTAGAGGCATGTTATATAACTTGAACCCATCTATATTATTATCTATTTTTCAATATTGTTCCACTTGTTGATTTCTTTCAAATTCGGATTTTGTTTGATAAATTGATATATTCATGAGTTGCAATAAGTAATTAGGACTATTGTCCATGGTTTAAAATAAGTAAGACAAATGTATTGAGGTTGATGATGATGACATCATCATTGAACAACCCGATATGGGTTAAAGACTCTTGAAATCCGATATGGAATCCAATATAGAGGTTCACCCGATATGAAGGTAGATAATATTTTATATATTATAAAAGACATGTCCTATGGATGATATGGAAGATACCTATTTATGTCTTATACACGATACAAGGGTAAAGCAATACCTTTGCACGATATGGGCAAAGCCCTAGAGTGAAGAAATAGGAAATCTGATATGTTTTGAAAACCTATTTCCTTTGAAATATGATATACCCCATTACTTTGAGATGGGTTGAAGAGCAATTTAGTATCCATCTTGTTGTGTTTTTATTAGAAAATAACTGAACCTTGAAAGTATAAAAATGTTTTGAGTTCAAGTTTTTTGTCTATTATGGGAACACGATATGATATCCAATATGGGAACACGATATGATATCCAATATAGGAACACGATATGGCTATCCAATGTGGGGACACGATATGATAAACCCAAGATGAAATCCGATATGATAATCCAATAGGCAAACCGATATGATGGAGAACTGATATGGAAATTTAAAATGAAAATTGATATGACAAATGAAGGTAAAGAACCAATATAATATTATCTTGAACGATTTATGGTAAAGCCATGGTGATATGCCTGATATGGTGTACTCTTGTACATGATATGAGAATCCAATATACCTCTATACCCGATATGAGAATAATGGCCTAACCCGTACATGATATAAAGTTGACTTAATATGATAAAAGTTAAAGTGATAGCTAACCCAACATGATTACATGATATGGTGTTAAGGGATATGCCCTAAACCCGATATGATGGTGTGGTTCACCACATGATTAATATGGGTACTTGTTATGATGATATATGCATCTTTAAATACGATAGCATAACATTATCTATCATGCTACCCGATATGGTAGGCATGCTCTTATTCATTAGGTTTGTCAAAGTGATGTATATGATTAATGCAATATTGAGACACAATAAGTTTAATACAATTTGATAATGATAAGCCAGTAGATCTTAAAAAGGTGAATTAAGTAATCTACATCCTAGTGGGGATGAGAGACAAAATTCAGATTGGAAAGATAATTATGTGATTAACATATAATAATACTCCTGAGATGAGTGGAGTATGATTTAGGGTTTAATCTTTGCTAATGAAATCTTGAAACCCTAAGAATGTTTTTTTTTGTAATTCATGGTTAAGACATGTATTTGAAATTGTTGATAGCATGATATACTAACCATGCAGGTATCATAAGATAATGAGCATGTCTAAGTAAGAGCTATAATGTTATATGATACAGATTCAATGAGCTATGTGAACTGTGTGGATAAATACCTTGGTCTAATGACCTAGAGGTATTGATCATCTGCTAAGTGGTAACAGTACTCAGTGATGAATTATGGGTTTAAATACCCAAGTAATGATGATGATAAGAGATGGAGATTCTAAGTGATCTATATGTTTCAGTGAATATGAAAGTTCCTGATAAATGCAATTATGCTATTCTTTGTAGCATTTTATACAATTCTTGCTCGTAACTTGATTGATGCTAAAAGATACAGTAATGTATTTAATTAAGCAAGACAAATATTATCATGTAGTAGCCCAAACCATAGATCCATTCAGTGTCAGCATTTACTGAATGGTGAAACGAGTTTTACTCAGAATGCATATTTTTTAATATGTGATAATTATATAAGGGTGCTCAGTGGACTCCCCAAATACACCAGGTTGCTCAGTGGACTTCTTGATGAAACTAAATCAGGATCGCTCAGTGGTCATCCTGATAATCCGAGAAAGCTTAGTGGTCTTCTCCCAAAGAGAGTACACGCTACGACTGTAACTCTATAGCAAAGATGTTGCTATACCCCGACATAGCTAATTACCGTAGACACAAGATGTCATGCTAAATCTAAGTGGTCTCGTACTGACCGAGACAAGGTGAGGTCTTGACAGCCAGCTCTGCCATTGACCTTGTATGGTACTGATTTTGACTTACTAGTGGTCGGTTGGCGTATGAGCAATATATCTCATCTCCTCTGGGCTGTTTGACATATGAACATTATGATTCCATTTAGATTATCCAAACCAAACAACAAGTTAGAGTCTAATGAATTAACCTAAGCTACTAACTGGCCATGCATATGCTAGGTTGTGCATAGGGGAACTAGTCCCTAACACCCCCTACTACCCTTACGAGGCTCAATTGGGTTAGGGATTAGGTACAATTCAATTAGAGTCTAATCAAGTCTAGGTTTCTAGATTAGGCATTCCTAGGGCAATTATTGGCCGAGGGTAGTAATGGGGAGGTGAGATTAGGATTTTGGACCCCGATTCCCCCACATTCTAGCCTTGATAAGGATCCATGCTAATTGCATTAGAATTTCCTAATCTAGCTACTTAGATCTCTCACTTAGGTTTAGGGAGATTGATTAGTATGTAGGAAGATGGGAGGCAACCTAGGGATCCAAGAATTGAACCTAGGGGAAAATCCCAAAATTCACACATATAAGCAATTTGCCTACTAGGTGATTCCACACACAAACCAACACACAATCCATGGAGAATGAGATGTAAATACAATATAATCATTAAAAAATGGAAGTACAACGTTTACATGTCATTTTTCCCCAACATGGTATCAAAGTAACATAATTTTCCCCAAACA
Source organism: Alisma plantago-aquatica (assembly GCA_963693085.1). Lineage (NCBI taxonomy): Eukaryota > Viridiplantae > Streptophyta > Magnoliopsida > Alismatales > Alismataceae > Alisma > Alisma plantago-aquatica. The sequence goes on along the minus strand of OY856410.1, from coordinate 374,422,183 downwards.
GTCCACCCACAGGGGCCTAGCTACTCATAGAAATGGAAAATATAAAAAGAGAGAAGAAAGAGATAGAGGTGGCCTTGGAGTTTGAAGTAGTGGCTGAAATCCCACTCTCTAGTAGCTACAGGTCGTCCTCCTCCCTCCTCCAAGGTGTAAGGGTGAAGAATGAAGGGGATTATGAGTAGGAACTAGTCTAAACTAGTGATTTGGTGGTGGAAATGGTGAAATGGAGTGGATTTGAGGTGGATATGGAGTGGAATGTAGTGGATGGCAATTTCAGGAGCTAGGAGGTGGTGGAAGGTAGCTGGCCTCATGGCCCAGCCGCCACCTAGGTATATATAGGTGTGGGGAGGAAGCACTAGGTCAAGTAGAGGCAAAATGGGCAAACCAGTGAAAACTAGGTGAGTTTTGTGAGTAACATGGCCGTGGTAGGGCACCACGGCCGTGGTGGGTAGGGTAGGCCACAGCCGTGGTGGATGGGGCACGGTCGTGGGTTTATTCCATCAGAGTTACATGGTTTTGGTTTAAATGGCCACGATCGTGGTGGATAGGGTGTTTCACGACCGTGGTGGGTTGGATGATGGCGGTCGTGGTGGTGTAAAACAGTTGTGGTGATCTTCTGTAGAATGGTCATGATAGGTAGCCCGACCGTGGTGGCTACCCCTTGCACGGCTGTTCTTGGCTGCACATCCGTGGTGCTCTTTGCTTGACTTGGAGTTGATTTGCAAGTGACCTAGCACGACCGTTCTGTGGTACCACGGCCGTGCTGGGTCCTGGATCAGCACTTTGACTCTCTTCTTTGGATTTTCTTGGGCATCTTTTCTTCAAATGATCTTTGGCCACTAGGGGTAGGTTGAGGGAGCCTTGGACTTCACTTTGGGTCTCTCCAAGGGCAGACGAACCCTAGGATCACTCCTTCTCTCTCTTTCATCAAGTGTGGTCCAAATGCGTGAAAAACACGCAAATAATGTCCATATGTGCATTTTATACAAATAAGCATATTGGGAGGAATGACATGCAATCTAACAAGTATAGATGTGATTGAAGAGCAAAAAGACACAAGATGAAGCCCTAAAATAGTGCTGCATCACCACCCCAAACTTGAAACATACTTGTCCTCAAGTATGCTCCAACTCAAACTCTCTACAAAACTTCCACAAAAAGAAATGACATATGCAATGTAAAAGATGATTATTGCTGAATGGGATCAAAGATGACTGAGTGCATGCATTTCACCTCTCTCCTCTCCTACTTTTGCAATCCAATCATGAAAAGAGCACAAAGTACATGAAGTTCAAATATAGCACATAGAATATACAAGTTATCCATATTTCTTTCATTAAGTTTCAGGTAAACTGTTTCATGGTGGCGTTAATCAAGAATGACTAGGGGTGTTGTTTCACATTCATGCGTTCAATCTTATATTTCAAATCACACAAAAGACCCACGTGGCTGCAGAAAAGGGCAAAGTGACCTACGTTTGATGTTTTCTAGCTCAATGGGTATGAAAGTGGAAGAAAGGGTTGCGGTAAGATTTTTGGAGTGTTTTTACACACTCATCTTTTCTTTATTTGAATGCTCTTAAATAGGAGCATCCTTTTATTTTGTTTTTGCTTTTCCTTCTTGCCCTTGGTGTAGATAGGGCATATGGTGGATAGAGTGAAGCAGGGAGGTAGAGATGTGGCCACCCCAAACTTTTGTTGGTGGCCAAGGCTGATTATGTGCACTAGGGCATCTTTTTATGAGGCGGAGGGGTATGATGATGGTGGAAGAAGAGTCGGGTCGAAGAGGGGACATTGGTATGATTTTCCACATAAGACATCCTGCATGAAAGTTAATCCAATACTTCATCCTAGATATCACACCACATGAATGAACAAGATGAAATTGATCTATCAAACAAGTGATTCTACAAGCACTAAGCGTTCAAAGCTTGCTCAACTTCACAATTCAGCCAAAACAATCACAATCATAAGAGAGGTGATGCACATGCAAAAAGTCAAACATTGATACCACTTAGAAATTATTCATGACATTTCACTTGCATTTGTCAAAGGTCATCATTTTTACTCAAAATAGTAGAGATTTGGTCAAAACACACTTTTTAGACAAGAAATCTCAAATTTGGGCAAAATTGGCCAAAATGGTGCCAAGTTGCCTCCAATCACATCTAAACCTATATTATTGAACTTAAAATAGAAAACAAGCAAATCCTAACTAAAACATGTAAAAATTACCAAAAAATTGCATGATATGCAATGCATGGCAAGAAGAGCAATTTTTTTTGAAAATTATGCAAAAATTGCAAGAAAGTAAACTACATGACATGCAAGTATGCAAAGCAGTAAAGATGACTAAGATAGATAGCAAAAACAAGAAAACAAAAGTGGATGTGGTAGGTGAAATGTAAAGTGAAACTAGGGCATACCTGCCCTACCACCCCAAACTTTTGAATAATGATGTCCTCAACATGATCCTATAGTTTAGGATGATAGGGTAGATGATCATGGCTCTCTTAAGGCTCTAGCGGTGTTCCTCCCTGTGGTGGAGGACATGCGTAGTAGCTGCCGCACTAATCTACCTTCAGTGACTGAAATTGTTCTACAACACGGCCGTGGTGGCTTCAAGTTGCACTATCATGCTGCTTGGCACGACCGTGGTGCAGTCCTTTGACAGCTTTTCTCAATTTTGCTTCTAAATCCAGGGACTTGGTGTGTTTTTCATGCAAATGACCACGGTCATATTGATGTGGTGGTCCCTGTAGCTGCTACTCTCAAAATGAGGAACATCAAACACTCAACAACTTGACCCAAATTGATTTTTCTTTGAATCCTTCTCTCAATTGTACTCAAATTTCCTTCATTTCACCCTGTTACCACCTGTACATCTTAAAACTAGGTGGTTTGCCTCCCACAAACGTTGAGTTTCTTGCCTTCAGCTAGGCTTCTTGGTGATTCTTCAAAATTCACCCATTTGGAATCCTCATGTGCCCATTCTTACAAAACATGCATCCTTCATTTGCACTCAATCTATTTTCCTCATCCATTTCATCACAATAATCATCACCAATTTCTTCACCTTGGTGTCCTCTCAAATGCCATTTGGACTTGTAAAGTGATCATGTCCAATACCCCTATCTCGGACTCGCCGGGTTGGGGTCTTGTACATGTTGATGTTGATCTTCATGTCCATGAATGAGACTGTCATAGTGCCACTGCACACATGAATGTCAGCATCAACTGTAGATAAGAACGGTCTTCCCAAGATGATGGGAATCTTCCCATCCTTCAGCTCCATATCAAGTACAATGGAATCCGCCGAGAACACCATGCCTTTTTCTTTGTCTATCATCACCAAGACATCATTCACTCTACCCCTGGGCACTTTTATGGATCTATCCGCCAATTGGAGAGTGCAATGTGCTGGCCTCAACTTGCCTAAGCCCATCTCAACCTAGACATGGTATGGCATCAAAGTCACACTAGATCCCAAATCAATTAAGGACTTATCTATGCGATGTCCCCCAATGTAAACTAGGTATGAGTGGGGCTCCTGGGTCTTTTCTCTTTATGGGAAGGGCATGTTGTATGATGGAGCTCACTTGTTCAGTCAATCTCACCCTCTTTGGAATCCTCCCCGTTGACCTTCTTTTCACAGTGCATAGGTCTTTGAGACACTTGGCATATGATGGAATTTGTTTGATTGCATCCAAGAGATGAATGTTGACCTTCACTTGTTGGAAGACCTCAAGAATGTCCATATTGTGCTTTTATCTTCTTTTCACAGCTGGGGGCTCATCTAGTGCTTCAGGAAATGGTGGATCACTAGCTATTGGTCCACTTGACTCAGCACGATCTTCCTGTGGTGTACCATGTTGTGGAGCACTAGGACTCCCAATATCAACATGGGGTGGAAAATGATCATCTTCGGCAACCTCAATAACAACATCACCACTCGACTGCTTTTGCTTGTCTTTGTTACTCTTTCTTTGACTTGTGGGCTGCTCAAGTGTTTTCCCACTCCTTAGAACTGTCAAAACACTACCTTGCTCATGATAGGGAGAGGGAGCATGTTGTGGTTGTGTAGGAGGTGGGGGTGATGGTTGGTATTGAATTTGAGGTCGAGAGGGAAATTGAGGTTGGAAAGTGAAGTTTTGGGAAAATTGAGGTGAGGGAGGTGGTGGAGGAGTGTAAGGCTTAGGATAGCCTTGAAAATAGTAGATGGGTTGCACTTGCATGGGAGGTGGATTGTAGAAAATTTGAGAAGAGGGCATGGGCCCACTTGCTTCATTGTAACTCAAGATGGATTTTGAAGACAATTTTTCTTCTTGGAGAGCAATTATGGAAGATAGCCGCTCTATCCTTTCTTCAAGTCTTGCAACATCTATTTGGACATCATCAAAGATCTTCAATCTAGAGAGAACCTCTTCCTCAAACCTAGAGTTGTAGCTTAGACTTTGCAGTTCTGAGTAGCTATAGGAGTAAGGTGTCTTCAATTCTCCCTCAAAAGAACCAATGTAGTTGGCCGGACGGCAAGGACCACTTCCTCCTTGACTTTTCATGAGTTTCATCATTTCTCCCATAACCTTCATCACTTCTGCATTAGGATCATTAGAAATAGAAGGCTCACTAAAGTCCCAATCCCCATCACAGATCATTCTAGATGCTTGGTTCTTTGAATTTTCTGCCAATTGCTCAAACAACGGCCATGACTCCTCTGGTGGCTTTGTCATGAAAACACCTCCACAAGAAGAATCCATTGTAGCTTTAACCCTTGACGACAAACCAGAGTAGAATGCTTGTACAAGCTGCCAAAAAGGTATCTCATGATGAGGGCACTCTCTCAACAACTTTTGCAACCTATCCCAAGCATCATGAAACTTTTCATTATCCATTTGGCTGAAACTCACTATTGACTGCCACATTTGTGGCATCCTTGCAATAGAGTAGAACTTGTTCAAGAATGCCATCTTTATCTCACCCCAACTCATGATGTCTCTCCTTGAATCATACCATTCCTTGGCCTTATCCTTGAGTGAAAAGGGGAACAATGTGAGCCGAATTGATTCATCACTTGCCGTTGACGTTCTGAAGGTGGCACACATATCTAGGAAGGCATCCACATGCTTGTATGGGTTTTCACTCTTCGAGCCGTAGAAGGTAAGAAGGAGCCCAAGAAGACCTGGAGGAATAGAAAATTGCTCCCCTTGCATTTGGGTGACTCTAGATGCAATAGGTGACTGGTAGTTGCTCGGCATGAAGTAATCTTGCAAGGACTTGCGAGGTGCATTTTGGTCTTCCATCTCGTTTCCTCCCGAATGGCTTGTCACATGCACAAAGCACAACCAAACAAAGGAAAGCAAGTTAGTAAACTAATATACACAAAGAATGCAAAGAAAAATGAATAAAGAATAGAAATGATGAGGGCAGTAGGAAAAGTCAAAGCAAAACTAACTAGCTAGGCCGAACACCTCTAATCCCTGACAACGACGCCAGAAAGCTTGGTGCGATTCCGCTAGATGTGCAACACACAAGCCGATTTGACCCGACTAGATGCGCCCCACGAGGTCAGAACACACGTGATGGGTTTTTGATTTGAAATTTATAAGACCTAAACTAACACACCTACGTCTACTAAAATAATTATACCCATAAGCGCACGAGGTCATGCCGTAGTATAGGAAGGTGGCACGTAAAGGGTCGATCCACAGGGAAAAGAGGGGGCACTAGATCTAGGTTTAGTTTCGCAAGGTTCCTACGGTGGAGACTAGGGTTAAGGGTTTAAAGGTGATTTGATTGTTAAACTATTATGAACAAGCAAGCAAAAGAAAGGCGAGAATGAAATATATGTTAACCCTAGGTTAGATTAAGACTAAGCACGCAAGGAAAGACTAAGCTAGGTATGAAAAGGCAAGTTACACTAGGACAAGAAAGAGAGGAGCGAAAGTGCAATTAAAGAACTAAATTAACATGAACAAGGAAATAACAAAGCAGGAAGCTAACTAAGTAAGGAAAGAGCTAATTAAGCTAAGCAAGCACAAAACTAGGGTTGTAAGCAATAAAGAGATGTGTGGGCTGTTTAGGGGTATGAACTTATCACTTAAGTTGGGGGGTGACATATGAACATTATGATTCCATTTAGATTATCCAAACCAAACAACAAGTTAGAGTCTAATGAATTAACCTAAGCTACTAACTGGCCATGGATATGCTAGGTTTTGCATAGGGGAACTAGTCCCTAACACCCCCTACTACCCTTACGAGGCTCAATTGGGTTAGGGATTAGGTACAATTCAATTAGAGTCTAATCAAGTCTAGGTTTCTAGATTAGGCATTCCTAGGGCAATTATTGGCCGAGGGTAGTAATGGGGAGGTGAGATTAGGATTTTGGACCCCAATTCCCCCACATTCTAGCCTTGAGAAGGATCCATGCTAATTGCATTAGAATTACCTAATCTAGCTACTTAGATCTCTCACTTAGGTTTGTTGGCTAAATGGACATCTATAAATCCCTTTGTTTTGATTATGACAAACATTTCATTCTTATTGATCTAACGAGCTACTTCAGGTTGCAGGAACAAGGCGGATGACAAAGTACTAGGGAAATCCATATGCTTCCATATTTATATTTTCATGCAATGTAATCGCCTTGTAAAAAGCTTGTACAAATATATAATGTACAAGTACTTAGAATGCATGTAAATCAAGCTTTAGATCTTCCCTAGCTAAACACCACATTTAGATAAGTCATCCCCTTCAAATAGGATCACATTTGCACACTCATACATATAATTAGTGCCTAAATTGAAACATTGAAACAGGATCAATCTCGGTCGACCAACTCCTCGACCGAGACACTCGCGGTCGACAATCTTCTCGACCGAGAAAGATCCAAAGTAGCCGTTAGACACAACTGACAAGGTAGTTGGCAGTTGGGGATAGACGTTGCAAATTACTTGATCCAGAGAGCCTGTCGGTCGACAAAACTTCGACCGAGTAGGTATCTCGGTCGACCATTCCTCGACCGAGATGAACTCTGACAGCAACTGCAGAGTAAATTAATTAGTCGTTGCTAAAGCAACAAACTTGTACCTAACGGCTAGTTAAGCACTTAGAAACCCCTAGAAGTTGTCTAGAACATCCTTAAGCATCCTTAGACCATTCCTATAAATAGGACAAGCCATAGGACACTCAAACTTACTTGTTACACTTGAGAAATCCTTGAGCATACTTTGAGCAATCTGTTTGTGAGCAAATTGAGCATTGTGAAAATTGGCTACTTCCTTCTTTAGCTCAAAATTCGTGTCCTATAGGCTAGCATCTCCTACCCACTGCAATCACAAGTCCACACACTTGGTTAGGAGATCTATACGCTTGATCTAGGCAAATCAAGCCTTGGGCTACAAAGGATAAGTTGTAATTTCCTTTTTCCTTTCTTGTTCTCTATTACTGTTTGTACTCTCCTTGCTACTCCTAGGTTGGAGGCTGCGGATTGGAGAGGGTGGAGATCTTCTTGGTGAATAAGAAGACCTTGAGCTACTTCAGAAGGTTGGTGCAACGGGAGGTTACTTCTAGAGAGGAAGGCTACTTCAAGGGGGAGCTTGGAGTTACTTCAAGAAGGCTACCTCAAGTTGGTGCACCTACTTCAAGTGAAGGCTGTTCAAGGGGTGTAAAGGAAAGTATTGTATTTTGTATAAATCCTTGAGAAGGTAATAAAATAAATACTTTCAAAATCCCAGTTGGGTAAGCAACCGGGTAGTGGACTGACAACTTTAGTATTTGCTAAAGTTGGAACCACTCTAAACACCTGTCTCCTTCTTCTAATTTCAATTGTGGTTGTTTGAGTTCAATAAATTGTTAAAATAATTTTAAAACTCTATTCACCCCCCCCCCTCTAGTGTTTTTTTAATTGGTATCAGAGCAGGCTTCAAGGAACCCTAACAAGGTCTTGAAGAAATGGGTGACGGAGTGCTCAACAACCTTAACCTTGAAGGGACACTTGTTGCTAGGCCTCCAGCGTTCGATGGAACAAACTACCAATATTGGAAGAGAAGGATGCAGTTCTACTTCCAAGGCATCAATTGGGACTTATGGAGAATGGTGTCAACCCCATATGAGCTCCCTCAAACTCAATTTGCAGAATGGGATGCAAATACGGTAAAGCTGGCTCAAATGAATGCAAAAGCTGTAAGCATTTTATATTGTTCTATTTCGGTAGGAGAATTTAATAGAATATCTAATTGTGACACAGCCTATGATATTTGGCATAGACTGTCCATAACCTATGAAGGTACAGTCCAAGTCAAAAATTCCAAAATTAGCATGTTTAAACAAAAGTTTGAACACTTTCGTATGGATCCTGATGAATCTATTAGTGAAATGTTTGCAAAATTCTCTACTATTGTTAATGGTTTAAGTGCCCTAGGAAAACCTGTCCTTGAAGAAGATCAGGTATCAAAAATCCTTCGATCACTTCCTCCAAAATACAAGCCAAAGGTGACAGCCATTGAAGAAGCAAACGACCTCACTCGACTGAAAATGGAGCAACTTATTGGCAACCTAGAAGCTCATGAAGCAACCCTAGAAGAGGAAGAAAGAAGAGCACGTGAACTTTAGCAAGGAAAGAAGAAGGATGTGGCTCTAAAAGCTTCAAAGATTGTCACATAAGAAAGTGAGGAGTCAAGTGAAGAAGAAGGAGAAGAAGCCTTGATCGTCAACGGTAAGAAATACAAAAGATTTAAATATAACAAATTTCCAGCTCTTCTTCTACCCCTCCTAGGTGCTTTGAATGTGGGAAGAAAGGGCATCTCAAAAATGAATGTCCTAAAGAAAAGAAAGGAAAGAAAAGCTCACACAAGAAGAAGGGAGAAAAAGCCTATGAAGCTGCATGGGACGAGTCAAGTGACAGTGAAAGCGGAGAAGAAAAGGTGGAATGTCTAATGGCAAGAGAAGATGATGAAGACTCTCAAGAGGTAAGCCTACTTGATCTTCCTAAAGAAGAGTTAGTTACTAGTCTACAAGAAATTCATGATAAGTATGTTGATGTCAAGAAGAAACTAAAGAAGGTTATCAAATCAAATGATGAGCTAATTGCTAAATTAGATAATCTTTCTTCTGAAAAGAACAACATTGATCTTGAGAATTTGTCTTTAAAAACATCTTTAGATGATTGCAATAGAAAGCTACTCACTTCGGAAACAAATTTTGATCGTCTTTCTAAAGAAAAGACTGAATTGTTAGCTAAACTAAAAGATTTTCAGACTCAACCTATTTTGTGTAACCATCTGGACTATGATAATGTTGTAAAAGAAAGAGATTCATTGTTATCTGATTTAGATCAAGCAAGAAAAGATCTACACAAAAAGATGAATGACATTGCTAAGCTGCAAAGAGAACTTTATGAGTTAAGAAGAAAAGATATACTTGATAACATTCTAAGCGTTGGTACGGTTTTCAACGGAAGAAAAGGTTTGGGATATGCTCCAAAGAAAAATCAACCCAAAAGAACTCAAACAATGTTTATACCCAAGAACACAATGGCTAGAAAGAGAAATGAAGTTGATTCTATTACTTGCCATTTTTGTTTACGTCTTGGACACTATTCCTTTTCATGCCCTTATAAGACTAAGGATTCCGACTTAGTTTGGGTCCCAAAACCCCAAACTTAGTAGAGTCAAATGGAATTTAGTTGAGATATGGCGAAACGCTCCATTTTGCTATTTATATTGTCTTATCTCAACTAAATAAAAGATTTCATGCATATTGTTAATTTTCTGCACTATTGTACTGAAATAGAAACTTAGTCGGTCGAAGTATTGTCGACCGAACCCTTAATCGGTCGAAGTATTGTCGACCGACCGGATGTTTTAACAAATCAAAATCTACAACAACTAAACAGCAATTATTTCGGTCGAAAATTGGTCAACCGAACTAAATTTCTGTGTTTCTTTGTTTGTAATACAGTAATCTTCTCGATCGACAATTAGTCGACCGAGACAGATGTCGGTCGAACAATTTTCGACCGACTGGATTTCTGAATCAGAACTTTTATACAAGTCTGAACTTAAATGATTCTAACCATATCGGACCATCACATGGGTACCAAAATCTACATTTTAATGCAGGAATGGGTGGTTGACAGTGGATGCTCCAAACATATGACCGGGAACAAGGATGCATTTCAAACCTTTGAAGAAAAGAAAAGTGGAACGGTCACCTTTGGAGACAATGGTAAGGGCAAAATCGTTGGAATAGGTAATGTTGGTACAAACCTCGAAATAAAGAATGTTCTACTCGTTGATGGTTTGCACCATAATTTGATAAGTGTTAGTCAATTATGTGATAGTGGTTATGATGTGTTATTTAACAAAATCTGCTACAACTTATTGATAGAAAACACTACAAATGTTGTTTATGAAGGAAATAGAGTTGGAAATCTTTATATCCTTAAACCTAACTCTATGAAATCAGTAGTGGGAAAATGCTTGCTTGCAAATGAAAATACCTTACAACTATGGCATAAAAAGCTAGGACATGCTAGTTCACATGTTATTAAAAAGTTAGTGAAATATGATCTTGTTCGTGGATTGCCTACTTTATCTTTTGATCAAGTTGAAAACTGTGAACCATGCACAATGGGAAAGCAAACCAAAACCTCTTTTAAACCAAAACATGTACTTAGCACCAGTAGATCCTTAGAATTAATTCATATGGATTTATTTGGACCCATGAGGACACAATCTATTGGTGGTAAAAGATACTATTTTGTTATTGTTGATGATTATAGTAGATACACATGGGTACACTTTATTGCAACTAAAGATGATACTATTCATGTTTTTATACAATTTTGTTCCAAGATTGAAAATCTATTACAAAGCAAAATATGTACCATTAGAAGTGATCATGGTGGAGAATTTGAAAATCATACATTTGAGGAATTTTGTACATCTCAAGGGTACACTCATAATTTTTCTGCTCCACGCACCCCACAACAAAATGGTATAGTCGAAAGGAAAAATTGATCACTACAAGAAATGGCTAGAACTATGATGCTCGAACACAACACACCCAAAACCTTTTGGGCTGAAGCTGTAAACACTGCATGCTATGTGTTGAATAGAGTAACTGTTCACTCTCATTTGAAGAAAACTCCATATGAAATAATACATTCCAAGAAACCTCGAGTTGACTATTTTCATACCTTTGTCTCCATATGCTATATTTTAAATACCAAAGATGATAGAGATAAGTTTGACTCTAAATCACACAAAGCATTCTTTTTGGGATATTCCACTTCTAGCAAAGCTTTTAGAGTATATAAAACTATCTTTAGAAAAGTTGAGGAATCTATTCATATTTCTTTTCATGAAGAGTCCAAATCTGAAAATCTAGAAATCATAGATCTCACTAATCAATTCGAAAATTTAAACATACAAAATGATAGTGAGAAAGTTACTACAAACAATCACCAAGCTGAACCACAACCTACACCTAGGCTTATTAAGGATCATCCTCAAGAACTAATTATTGGAGATCCTAATGAGAAAGTCAAAACTCGGTCTTCCTTCAAAGATATTGCAAACATGGCTTTTGTTTCTATAATTGAACCTAAGAAGATATCTGAAGCTCTTAAAGATGATTATTGGATAATAGCCATGCAAGAAGAATTGAATCAATTCACTAAAAATGATGTATGGGATTTAGTTCCTAAACCACAAGATAAAACCATCATAGGAACTAAATGGGTTTTTAGGAATAAGCTAAATGAGGCAGGAGAAGTAATAAGGAATAAAGCTCGATTAGTAGCACAAGGATATAATCAACAAGAAGGAATAGATTTTGATGAAACGTATGCACCGGTAGCTAGACTTGAAGCTATTTGAATGTTACTAGCTATTGCTGCACATAAAAACATCAAACTCTACCAAATGGATGTAAAAAGTGCATTTCTAAATGGCATCATTCAAGAAGAAGTATATGTTGCCCAACCACCTGGTTTTGAAATACCGGAAAAAGATGACTATGTTTATAAACTTAAGAAAGCACTTTATGGTTTAAAACAAGCACCTAGGAATTGGTATGAAAGGCTCAAGACATATCTTTTTGATAATGGTTTTTCTATTGGAAATTCAGATTCTACTTTATTTTTCAAAACATATACATCTGATTTCCTAGTTGTGCAAATATATGTTGATGACATTATTTTTGGAGCTTCTAATGATTCATTGTGCACACAATTCAGTGACATTATGCGAAAAGAATTTGAAATGAGCCTCATGGGTGAACTAACTTTCTTTCTTGGTTTTCAAATTAAGCAAACACCTGCCGGAATATTCATAAGCCAAGAAAAATATACTAAAGAACTCTTAAAACGCTTTGGGATGGATCAGTGCAAAAATGCTACTACTCCTATGGCTACTTCTATTAAAATTGATAAGGATGAAAATGGGGAACCTATTGATGATTCCTTATATAGAGCCATGATTGGTAGTTTGCTTTACTTAACTGCTTCTAGACCGGACATTATGTTTTCCGTTGGTCTTTGTGCTCGATTTCAATCACAACCTATGCACTCTCATTTTCGAGCAGTTAAACGAATTCTTCGTTACCTAGCCGGCACTACTTGTTTTGGTTTATAGTATCCAAAAGGCCAATCCTTGGATTTTAAAGCTTATACTGATGCGGATTATGCTGGTTGTCGACTTGATCGCAAGAGTACCAGTGGTGGCTGTTTCTTGTTAGGGAGAGCTTTAGTATCTTGGTTTAACAAGAAACAAAATACGGTTGCCCTATCTACAACTGAAGCTGAATATATGGCAGCCGGGTCTTGTTGTGCTCAAGTGCTTTATATGCAACAAGTGTTAAACGATTATGGTTTTACTCTTTCATCTACGCCTATTTTTTGTGACAACACAAGCGCTATAAACTTAGCACACAATCCTATTTTACACAGCCGAGCTAAACATATTGAAATCCGTCATCACTTTTTAAGGGATCATATCTCCAAGAATCATGTTTCCCTTCATCATGTTGATACGGAAGATCAATTGGCTGATATTTTTACAAAACCGCTTCCACTAGATCAATTTAACAAAATTAGGAAGCAACTGCTTATCACTCCTTTGGAAGATGTTTTCTTTGATATTTGTGCTTCTTAACAAAAACTTTTAATGGACATCTTTTTCATTAAATTTGATGGGACATCTAATTAAGGGGGAGTTTTTATTCTTAACGGATATTTTTTTGAAATGACAAAGGGGGAGAAATAAATATAAAACTAAAACTTAGTAATTATCAAAAAACTCAATCAATGAGTTTCATAAATAAACTCTTGTCTTTACATTGAAAGTTGCTATATTCCCTAGTGAATTGGATTTCATGTTCCATAATTCATGGGGAATAATAAGCACACATTTTATAAACAAGAGGAAAAGCTACAAAAGGTAATCTAAAGGTATGAAACTCATATGTTTTATATTTCCTTCATTTATATTTTGGAAATGTTTGTCATCTTCAAAAAGGGGGAGATTGTTGGCTAAATGGACATCTATAAATCCCTTTGTTTTGATTATGACAAACATTTCATTCTTATTGATCTAACGAGCTACTTGAGTGTGCAGGAACAAGGAGGATGACAAAGTACTAGGGAAATCCATATGCTTCCATATTTATATTTTCATTCAATGTAATCGCCTTGTAAAAAGCTTGTACAAATATATAATGTACAAGTACTTAGAATGCATGTAAATCAAGCGTTAGATCTTCCCTAGCTAAACACCACATTTAGATAAGTCATCCCCTTCAAATAGGATCACATTTGCACACTCATACATATAATTAGTGCCTAAATTGAAACATTGAAACAGGATCAATCTCGGTCGACCAACTCCTCGACCGAGACACTCTCGGTCGACAATCTTCTCGACCGAGAAAGATCCAAAGTAGCCGTTAGACACAACTGACAAGGTAGTTGGCAGTTGGAGATAGACGTTGCAAATCACTTGATCTAGAGAGCCTGTCGGTCGACAAAACTTTGACCGAGTAGGTATCTCGGTCGACCATTCCTCGACCGAGATGAACTCTGACAGCAACTGCAGAGTAAATTAATTAGCCGTTGCTAAAGCAACAAACTTGTACCTAACGGCTAGTTAAGCACTTAGAAACCCCTAGAAGTTGTCTAGAACGTCCTTAAGCATCCTTAGACCATTCTTATAAATAGGACAAGCCATAGGACACTCAAACTTACTTGTTACACTTGAGAAATCCTTGAGCATACTTTGAGCAATCTGTTTGTGAGCAAATTGAGCATTGTGAAAATTGGCTACTTCCTTCTTTAGCTCAAAATTCATGTCCTATAGGCTAGCATCTCCTACCCACTGCAATCACAAGTCCACACACTTGGTTAGGAGATCTATACGTTTGATCTAGGCAAATCAAGCCTTGGGCTACAAAGGATAAGTTGTAATTTCCTTTTTCCTTTCTTGTTCTCTATTATTGTTTGTACTCTCCTTGCTACTCCTAGGTTGGAGGCTGCGGATTGGAGAGGGTGGAGATCTTCTTGGTGAAGAAGAAGACCTTGAGCTACTTCAGAAGGCTGGTGCAACGGGAGGTTACTTCTAGAGAGGAAGGCTACTTCAAGGGGGAGCTTGGAGTTACTTCAAGAAGGCTACCTCAAGTTGGTGCACCTACTTCAAGTGAAGGCTGTTCAAGGGGTGTAAAGGAAAGTATTGTATTTTGTATAAATCCTTGAGAAGGTAATAAAATTAATACTTTTAAAATCCCGGTTGGGTAAGCAACCGGGTAGTGGACTGACAACTTTAGTATATGCTAAAGTTGGAACCACTCTAAACACCTGTCTCCTTCTTCTAATTTCAATTGTGGTTGTTTGAGTTCAATAAATTGTTAAAATAATTTTAAAACTCTATTCACCCCCCCTCTAGTGTTTTTTTAATAGGTTTAGGGAGATTGATTAGGATGTAGGAAGATGGGAGGCAACCTAGGGATCCAAGAATTGAACCTAGGGGAAAATCCCAAAATTCACACATATAAGCAATTTCCCTAAATTCCTAGGTGATTCCACACACAAACTGTTACGACCCGCGTTGAGCTTATCCTGTAAGTATGATGTTAAGCATGTGTTTTAGCTGCTTTGCTAAGCTGTAAGCTTGTTTTTATTAATAATGCTTATAATGGATATGATATGTGCTTAGTGTGAATCCTAGCCCTTAAAACGTGTAGGATCTTACGCTTGAACCGTTGCCAGAGAAATCGTTCGAATCTGACCTTCGAGTCAAAAGTTGCATGTTTTTGGGCTTGTAGGGACCCGTTTGTAGTTTTTGGAAGTTTTTGGACTTTGCGTTTTGGCCCCTAGGTTTTTCTTCCTTATCTCTTTCTTTCCCTTATCTCGTTTCATTCTCCTGAAACGAAAGAACGCATAGCGTTCTTTTCCTTCCTCCTTCACGTGAGAGAGAGAGAGAGGGAGCTGAGAAAGGAAGAACGTCTTGGAGCCAATGTTTTGCTCCGGCCAGCAGCTACGAATCATCTTCTTCCCTCTTTCCATCTTCTTCTCCATGAATTTGATCCGGCTAGCAGCAGGAGCTGCGTTTGCAAGGTGGTGGTCAGGAGATTAGGGTGCAAAGAGAAGCCCTAGCTCGTCCTTCCTCCCCCTCCAGCTAGTTCTTGGTGATGTGCACTTGTTGCAAGTGATTTGCAATGCAAATCGAGGGTTTTGCCCGTCAATTCGAGTGAAATCGACATCTGTAGGTCCGTTTTTATTTTCTGTCTGTGCGCGGTTCGGCCGAGTTCGTGTTTTGGTCGGCCAAGTTTCTTGTTTAGGATTTCAAACAGTGTTTTGGTCGGCCGAGTTTGGTCTTGAATCGGCCGAGTTTCTTTTGTAGGTAAATGAGCTGTGTTTCGATCGGCCGAGTTTCCCAGTGGATCGGCCAAGTTTCCTGCTGATCGGCCGAAGTTGGTCGGCCGAGTTTCAGAAATTGTGAAGTGATCGGCTGAGTTCCAGAGTGATCGGCCGAGTTTCAAGTTGTGAGTGGCAGTTCATTCAAAAATCATTATTTAACTCAATTTAAACGCTTAATTGCTTCTGTATCAATTGGTATAACTCCTAAACAGTGTAGTACATACAATAGAGTATGATATATTCATTGGAACTTGAAATATGTGATATGATTAATGAAAATGATAAAATTTCCTGTATTATAGTTGCAATGTATTTGCTGAATTAAAAATGGATGTTTAGCATGGAAACTGGATAAATGATCCTGGATCATGTTTAAGAATGATAAATGATATATATGCGAATCAAGTGATGTTCAGAATGTGTATAAGTATGAAATTTTATTTTCCTGTTTAAAAGATTATATGTTAATCAGTTCATAGACTTAGGTGCCCTAACACCGTAGAACCCCTTTAGATAGATCTGCTTCTTAGGGGTGAAACTCGTGTTACAACAATAACTGTGCGGAGTCACGGTGGCACGAGGAAAGAGAGCCAGTGTTGCAACAAGAACTGTGCGGAGTCATGGTGGCACTGGGGGAAATTATGGGTTATTGCAACAAGAACCGTGCGGAGTCATGGTGGTAACCCAGTGAGACTCTCCGCCTGTGTGCTCAGGTTAGTGAGGAGGAGTCTAGAGCACTCAGAGTAGTGCTTTGAGGCCGGTGAGCCTGTGGGTCCTGTGGCAGAACAGGGCTGGCGTCAGACTTAGCATTTCTCGGGTGTGTCGCTAAGTCTTGTACGGTGGGATCGTAGTTCGCTACGGATCTTCATATGCAGAGTACACTGCATATGATTAGGGCATAATAATAATATAAATATGTAATCATATAGGATCACAGTAAATTAATGTGTTAAAGAGATCCGAACTTTTGTGCCAATTCTTTATATCTGTTATTTGTTTAAATTATCTATTGTTGCATAGAATTGTGATTATATTCTGCAAATCTATTATGTCATTAGATCTGCCCTGCTTGTACTGCACTTATGTTTATTTCAATTTCATAAACCTGATGAGTTGTTTAGTGATAGCTAAATGAAAGGCTATTCACTGAGTGAGTAGGCTCATACCTCTACTCAAAACATTTTTAGGTCAGCATCAGCAACAAGAATCAGAAGGATCGTTTCATCCTAACGCCTAATATATAGAAGGTGGTAGTTAGTCTAGTTAGAGGTCTCTTAGTCATTTCCCCTCGATCTTTGGGACATGGTGTGGGGGTGAGAGAGAAGGATATAAAGATGTAAATTAACTGTAATGCTTTATTTTATGATTGAGAAATGTAATATGTTGTAGACTTTCTTATGTGGCTAGTCAGTTTAATAAAAATGCTTCCGCAGTTGGTTTAGTCTCATTTTACAGCATAAATCAGATTATCTTTTTAATGTCTTTAAAATGTTTAAAAAAAAAGTTATGAATGTTTTGGTTGTGTGTAATCCCTCCATCGCGCCCTAATCTCGTGATTTTGAGGTTAATGTGAGATCGGGCGTGACATCTTTGGTATCAGAGCATAGGTTGAGTATATGAATACTCTAAGTCCAGGTCAGGGGACGATAAGAGACCAATAGGATTAAGGTTTAGGTGTCTTTCTTCTATCTGTAGTTTTCTAACAGGAAATATTCTGTTATATCATTGCAGATGGCAGGAAGAGGTTATGATCATGATGACCAAGCCGAGAGTCATGTGGGCCCTGATCCTCTGTACTTGGGTCCAGGTGGTGGTGACCATGTGGATGAAGCATATCGTATGTATAAGATGTTTCTGGAGACCAGGGAGAAGTACAAAGCTGATAGGCGAGCTTCTACTTCTACCAGCAGTAAGGATCTGATGCGATCTTATGAGCTTGTAAAGAAGCTTGGTGGTACAGAATTCAGTGGTACTACAGATCCTGCAGAGGCAGATGAGTGGTGGAGACAGATAGAGAAGATCTTTCGCTTGATGGAGCTTCCAGAAGAGAAAAAGATTAATCACACAGTTTATCTTTTGACAGACGATGCAGAGCTGTGGTGGCATAGTGTGGAGGAAAAGAGGAGAGGTACAGAGCTTTCTTGGCAGGATTTCTCTGAAGAGTTCCATCTTAAGTTTTATCCACCTACCTTCCTTAATGAGAAAATCAGGCAGTTACAGAACATTAAGCAGGGGAACATGACAGTTACTGAGTATGAAGCGCTTTTCACCCGGTTAGCAAACTTCTGTCCGCAGCTTGTTCCTGACAACTTAGAAAGATGCAGAAGGTTTCAAGAAGGGCTGAGGCCAGAGATTCGGCATACCGTTTCTGCTACTAGTAGGAGGAACAGAGAGAACTTTGGTGAGTTTGTTGAGGCTGCTAGATAGGTTGAGGAATCTGTGAATGCTGACAAGGTGCCTGAGTCTAAGAAGAGATCTGCAGATTTCAGTAGAGGACAGTCCAGTAGTGGATATAGAGGTGGAGGTAGAGGTTTCTTTTCTAAATTCGGGCGTGGCTTTAGCTGTTTCGGCAGACAGAGATCTGAGGATGTTACTTCTTTTAGAGGCAGAGGGAGATACAACCCAGAGAGACGGGGCAGTACCTCTAGTGGACAGTCTTCTGGATCGTCAATGTCAGTCACAGGTCCCCAGGGACAAGAGATACCTTTATGTAACAAATGTGGAAGATCACATACTGGACAGTGTTGGGGTCCAAGTTGTTATGTCTGTGGACAAATAGGACACTTCAAAAGGGAATGTCCTCAGCTTCAACAAGCAGCATCACAAGCTTTCCAGCCTCAGTACCATGATGTTCCAAGTTCTTTTGTGGCTTCTGGTTCCAGAGGTGGTGGAGTGCCCAGTGGCAGAAGTGGTCAGAGAGGACAACGTGGCAGAGGGAGAGCTTCAGCACGTTTCTTCTCTTTGACACCTCAGGAAGGTATAATCTCTTCACAAGTCGTTACAGGAGAAATGCTTTTGTTTAATAATATACCAGTTTCAGTTTTGATAGATCCGGGTGCTACTCACTCTTTCATACGACGTTCTTTAGTTGGTGAACTTAATTTGTTAACTCAAGAGTTGGTAGATGAGTTAGTGTTGAGGGTTCCACTGGGTGGACCAACAGTTTTATCTGAGTTCTGTCCCGGATGTTTGTTATCTTTTGGAGGTTACACCTTTGCTGCTAATCTCATACCCTTGGATGTCAATACTTTTCAAGTCATCTTGGGTATGGATTGTCTTGAGACATATCGAGTGCAACTCGATTGTTGGAAGAAGGAAGCTACCTTTCAACTAGGTGAATTTTCTTGTGCCTTTACTGGAGACAGGAAATTTCTGCCTACGTGCATAGTATCAGCTGCTGTAGCTGATAAGATGTTACAGAAAGGATGTGAAGCGTTCCTTGCTCATGTGGTTGACACCAGAGCAGAGAAGAGCACCGCCAGTGTTTATGATGTGCCCGTGGTTCGTGAGTTTTCTGATGTTTTTCCAGAAGATTTGCCAGGCTTACCTCCTGTCAGAGACCTGGATTTTGAGATTTAGGTATATCCAGATAGTCATCCAGTAGCACTGCCAGCCTATAGAATGGCACCTGCAGAGTTGAAGGAACTCAAGGTGCAGCTGTAGGAATTGCTGGATAAGGGTTTCATCAGACCCAGTTCTTCGCCGTGGGGTGCTCCAGTGTTGTTTGTTAAAAAGAAGGATGGTTCTATGCGTCTCTGTATAGATTACAGGCAACTGAACAAGATCACTATTAAGAACAAGTATCCTTTGCCGAGAATAGACGATCTGTTTGATCAGTTGCGTGGAGCAACCGTTTTCTCTAAAATAGTTTTGAGATCTGGATACCATCAGCTTAGAGTAAAGGCTTTTGATATTTCCAAAACAGCTTTCAGAACCAGGTATGGGCATTATGAGTTTCTGGTCATGTCGTTTGGGCTGACCAATGCCCCAGCAGCCTTTATGGATATGATGAATCGGATTTTCAAACCGTTTCTAGACCAGTTTATTGTAGTCTTTATAGATGATATCCTGATCTATTCTAGAGATGATGTACAACATGAGCAACACCTGAGAGTAGTGTTGCAGTTGTTGAGGCAACACCAACTGTATGCTAAGTTTAGCAAGTGTGAGTTCTGGTTGGCTGAGGTAGCATTTCTTGGACATGTTATCTCGAGAGATGGAGTTAGAGTTGATCCTAAGAAAGTTGATTCTGTGCTTCAGTGGGAACAGCCTAAGACTCCTACTGTGATCAGAAGTTTCTTGGGTTTAGCAGGCTATTACAGAAGGTTTATACAGAACTTCAGTGTGTTAGCATCACCTTTGACACGCCTGACAAGGAAGAATGCACCGTTTGTTTGGTCTGATAACTGCGAGAAGAGTTTTCAGATTTTGAAAAAGAAGTTGACCACAGCGCCAGTGTTAGTGTTGCCTGAGGCAGATAAAGGTTATACAGTGTTCTGCGATGCTTCCAAGAGAGGTTTGGGCTGTGTGCTGATGTAGGAGGGCAAAGTTGTGGCTTATGCATCTAGACAGCTTAAGAAGAACGAAGAGAACTACCCTACTCATGATCTCAAGTTAGCTGCTATAGTTCATGCTCTTAAGACATGGCGTCACTACCTGTATGGTGAGACATGTCAGGTGTTTACGGACCATAAGAGCCTGAAGTATATCTTCACTCAAAAAGATTTGAATCTGAGACAGCGTAGATGGCTTGAGATGATCAAGGATTATGATGTGACAATCGATTACCATCCTGGAAAAGCAAATGTTGTAGCTGATGCCTTGAGTAGAAAGTCAAGTTCAACTGCAGATGCATTCTCTATGGCATGTTTCAAGAGAGACTTGCTTGTAGATATGCGAAAGTTGAACTTAGACTTGAATGTGACTGGACAGAGTGGGTTGATTGCTCAGATGCTGGTCAAACCTACTTTCTACGATCAGATTAAGGAGTTGCAACAGAATGATGATGAGTTGTGGCAGGTTATGCAGGATATGTCGGAAGGTAAAAGAACAGAATTCCGGTTTTCTGACGATGGTGTGTTGTATCTTCATGACAGATTGTGTGTAGCTGGGAACAGTGAGCTGAAAGAGCAGATTCTTGAAGAAGCGCATGCTTCTATGTATGCTATGCATCCAGGTAACACAAAGATGTACAAGAACCTCAAAGAGATGTACTGGTGGTCTGGTATGAAGAAGGATGTGGCTGAATACATGGCTAGATGTGGAGTGTGTCAGCAGGTTAAAGCTGAGCATCAGAAACCTGCTGGTACCTTGCAGTCGCTTCCTATACCAGAATGGAAATGGGAACTCATCACGATGGACTTTGTGGTAGGGTTACCCAGGACGCCTAGGGGTTCGGACTCGATATGGGTGATTGTGGATAGACTAACTAAGTCTGCTCACTTTCTTCCTGTCAAGTCAACCTTTAACGTTCCAAAGCTGGCTAAAGTTTATGTGGATGAGGTAATCAGATTACATGGGATTCCAGTTTCCATTATTTCTGACAGAGATCCGAAATTTACATCTAGATTCTGGAATCAGTTACATCGTGCGTTGGGCACAAGGCTGAAGTTCAGTACAACGTTTCACCCACAGACAGATCATCAATCTGAGAGGACCATTCAGACTCTTGAAGACATGCTGAGAGCATGCGTTCTGCAGTTCAAAGGTAACTGGGAAGAACACTTAAGCCTGATGGAGTTTGCATATAACAACAGCTACCATTCTAGTCTTGGAATGGCCCCATATGAAGCTCTATATGGCAGGAAGTGTAGATCACCAGTTTGTTGGTATGAGATTGGTGAGAAAGAAATTCTTGGACCCGAGATAGTTGACATAACTACAAAAAAGATATCTGTGATCAGGGATCAGTTAAAAGCTGCTCAGGACAGACAGAAAAGTTACGCAGAGAGACGACGTCGACCTCTTGAGTTTGAGGTTGGTGACGAGGTTTATTTGAAGGTTTCACTGTGGAAGGGAGTGCTAAGGTTTGGCAAGAGGGGAAAGTTGACCCCTAGGTATATGGGTCCATATCCTATTGTAGAAAGGATTGGACCTGTAGCTTACAGGTTGGGTTTGCCGTCTGAGTTGGCAAATCTTCATGATGTGTTTCATGTGTCTATGTTGAAAAAGTGTCATCCCGGTACAGAAAAGATTTTAGATCCAGAACCGGCACAGCTTAAGACAGATGTGTCCTACGTGGAAGGACCAGTGCAGATAGTCGATCACCATATTAAGAAGCTTAAGAACCGTGAGATTCTTTTGGTAAAGGTTCTGTGGAGGAACCATAATCTTGAAGAAGCTATGTGGGAGCTTGAGTCTGAGATGCGTAGCAAGTTTCCTTTTCTCTTTTAGGAATTTCGGGACGAAATTCTTATAAGGGAGGGAGATTGTTACGACCCGCGTTGAGCTTATCTTGTAAGTATGCTGTTAAGCATGTGTTTTAGCTGCTTTGCTAAGCTGTAAGCTTGTTTTTGTTAATAATGCTTATAATGGATATGATATGTGCTTATTGTGAATCCTAGCCCTTAAAACGTGTAGGATCTTACGCTTGAACCGTTGCCAGAGAAATCGTTCGAATCCGACCTTTGAGTCAAAAGTTGCATGTTTTTGGGCTTGTAGGGACCCGTTTGTAGTTTTTGGAAGTTTTTGGACTTTGCGTTTTGGCCCCTAGGTTTTTCTTCCTTATCTCTTTCTTTCCCTTATCTCGTTTCATTCTCCTGAAATGAAAGAACACAGAGCGTTCTTTTCCTTCCTCCTTCACGTGAGAGAGAGAGAGAGAGAGAGGGAGCTGAGAAGGGAAGAACGTCTTGGAGCCAAGGTTTTGCTCCGGCCAGCAGCTACGAATCATCTTCTTCCCTCTTTCCATCTTCTTCTCCATCAATTCGATCCGGCTAGCAGCAGGAGCTGCGTTTGCAAGGTGGTGGTCAGGAGATTAGGGTGCAAAGAGAAGCCCTAGCTCGTCCTTCCTCCCCCTCCAGCTAGTTCTTGGTGATGTGCACTTGTTGCAAGTGATTTGCAACGCAAATCGAGGGTTTTGCCCGTCGATTCGAGTGAAATCGACATCTGCAGGTCCGTTTTTATTTTCTGTCTGTGCGCGGTTCGGCCGAGTTCGTGTTTTGGTCGGCCGAGTTCCTTGTTTAGGATTTCAAACAACATTTTGGTTGGCCGAGTTTGGTCTTGAATCGGCCGAGTTTCTTTTGTAGGTAAATGAGCTGTGTTTCGATCGACTGAGTTTCCCAGTGGATCGGCCAAGTTTCCTACTGATCGGCCGAAGTTGGTCGGCCGAGTTTCAGAAATTGTGAAGTGATCGGCCGAGTTCCAGAGTGATCGGCCGAGTTTCAAGTTGTGAGTGGCAGTTCATTCAGAAATCATTATTTAACTCAATTTAAATGCTTAATTGCTTCTGTATCAGTTGGTATAACTCCTAAACAGTGTAGTACATACAATAGAGTATGATAGATTCATTGGAACTTGAAATATGTGATATGATTAATGAAAATGATAAAATTTCCTGTATTATAGTTGCAATGTATTTGCTGAATTAAAAATGGATGTTTAGCATGGAAACTGGATAAATGATCCTGGATCATGTTTAAGAATGATAAATGATATATATGCAAATCAAGTGATGTTCAGAATGTGTATAAGTATGAAATGTGATTTTCCTGTTTAAAAGATTATATGTTAATCAGTTCATAGACTTAGGTGCCCTAACACCGTAGAACCCCTTTAGATAGATCTGCTTCTTAGGGGTGAAACTCGTGTTGCAACAATAACTATGCGGAGTCACGGTGGCACGAGGAAAGAGAGCCAGTGTTGCAACAAGAACCGTGCGGAGTCATGGTGGCACTGGGGGAAATTATGGGTTATTGCAACAAGAACCGTGCGGAGTCATGGTGGTAACCCAGTGAGACTCTCCGCCTGTGTGCTCAGGTTAGTGAGGAGGAGTCTAGAGCACTCAGAGTAGTGCTTTGAGGCCGGTGAGCCTGTGGGTCCTGTGGCAGAACAGGGCTGGCGTCAGACTTAGCATTTCCCGGGTGTGTCGCTAAGTCTTGTACGGTGGGATCGTAGTTCGCTACGGATCTTCATATGCAGAGTACACTGCATATGATTAGGGCATAATAATAATATAAATATGTAATCATATAGGATCACAGTAAATTAATGTGTTAAAGAGATCCGAACTTTTGTGCCAATTATTTATATCTGTTATTTGTTTAAATTATCTGTTGTTGCATAGAATTGTGATTATATTCTGCAAATCTGTTATGTCATTAGATCTGCCCTGCTTGTACTGCACTTATGTTTATTTCAATTTCATAAACCTGATGAGTTGTTTAGTGATAGCTAAATGAAAGGCTATTCACTGAGTGAGTAGGCTCATACCTCTACTCAAAACATTTTCAGGTCAGCATCAGCAACAAGAATCGGAAGGATCGTTTCATCCTAACGCCTAATCTATAGAAGGTGGTAGTTAGTCTAGTTAGAGGTCTCTTAGTCCTTTCCCCTCGATCTTTGGGACATGGTGTGGGGGTGAGAGAGAAGGATATAAAGATGTAAATTAACTGTAATGCTTTATTTTATGATTGAGAAATGTAATATGTTGTAGACTTTCTTATGTGGCTAGTCAGTTTAATAAAAATGCTTACGCAGTTGTTTTAGTCTCATTTTACAGCATAAATCAAATTATCTTTTTAATGTCTTTAAAATGTTTTAAAAAAAAGTTATGAATGGTTTGGTTGTGTGTAATCCCTTCGTCGCGCCCTAATCTCGTGATTTTGAGGTTAATGTGAGATCGGGCGTGACACAAACCAACACACAATCCATGTTACATGTCATTTTCCCCCCAACATGGTATCAAAGTAACACAATTTCCCCCAAACAGCCCACCCACAGGGGCCTAGCTACTCATAGAAATGGAAAATATAAAAAGAGAGAAGAAAGAGATAGAGGTGGCCATGGAGCTCAAAGTAGTGGTTGAAATCCCCCTCTCCAACAGGTGCAGGTCATCCTCCTCCCTCCTCCAAGGTGTAAGGGTGAAGAACGAAGGGGATTATGGGTAGGAACTAGTCTAAACTAGTGATTTGGTGGTGGAAATGGTGAAATGGAGTGGATTTGAGGTGGATATGGAGTGGAATTTAGTGGATGGCGATATGAGGAGCTAGGAGGTGGTGGAAGGTAGCTGGCCTCATGCCCCAGCCACCACCTAGGTATATATAGGTGTGGGGAGGAAGCACTAGGTCAAGTAGGTGGAAAATGGGCAAACTAATGAAAACTAGGTGAGTTTTGTGAGTAGCACGGCCGTGGTGGGTAGGGTAGGCCACGGCCGTGGTGGATGGGGCACAGTCGTGGGTTTATTCCATCGGAGTTACAGGGTTTTGGTCTGAATGTCCACGACTGTGGTGGTCACCACGGTCGTGGTGGAGTACCACGGCCGTGGTGGGTTGGATGATGGCATCCGTGGTGGTGTAAAACGGTCGTGGTTGTCTTCTGTAGCACGGTTGTGCTAGGTAGCACGGTCGTGCTAGGTAGAACAGCCATGGTGGCTGCCCCTTGCATGGCCGTTCTTAGCTGCACGGTCGTGGTGCTCTTTGCTTGACTTGGAGTTGATTTGCAAGTGACCTAGCACGACCGTTCTGTGGTACCACAGCCGTGCTGGGTCCTGGATCAGCACTTTGACTCTGTTCTTTGGATTTTCTTGGACATCTTTTCTTCAAATGATCTTTGGCCACTAGGGGTAGGTTGAGGGATCCTTGGACTTCACTTTGGGTCTCTCTAAGGGCAGAGGAACCCTAGGATCACTCCCTCTCTCTCTCTCTTCCATCAAGTGTGGTCCAAATGCCTTAAAAACATGCATATAATGTCTATAAGTGCATTTTATACAAATAAGCATATTGGGAGGAATGACATGTAATCTAACAAGTATAAATGTGATTGAAGAGCCAAAAGACACAAGATGAAGCCCTAAAATAGGGTTGCATCAGTGGGATCCACAATTTTTAGGTGGACGCGGACGAGGGCATAGGAACCAGACTACAGAAGAAGGATCGTATCAACAGGGACAACAGTAGTAGCTCAGGTTGAGTACACTGTCTGTCAGGGTCTTGTAGATAGAAGTCTATGTGTCGTCTCTGTACTCTCAGGTCCTTGGGAGATAGTTCTTAGTGGTTTTTATGAACGACTTAAGATTTTGGTTTACCGATCTCGAGGTTTTTATGTTGTTGTTGTATATATTAGAGTAATGCAACTAGTACTTGTTATCCTTGAGAAGAGACGGTACACTATATGTACAATATGAATTACATGTATATAAAGCTTTGGTTCTTTTAATAAGAGTTTACTGGAAAAGGATCTATGTGCACATATGGTTTTAAATTTTAGTGATTTTTGTTAATTCTGTTGTTTATGATAATTTTGTGATTATTACTGGTGATGGCTTGATTTGTAATCGGGTCATCAGACTTATGGGGTTTTGCAGAGAGAATGTTATGTTCATAATCATGCTTATGTTGTCCTTTCAAGTGCATGTGGCATGAGACATGTGCACAAAAGAGGTGCTAAGATAAGTGTGATAAGACATGTCACCCATGAAGACATAACCGGCTGGCATGTATCCAAAGGCGCCAAAGAAAACAAGTGTTGGCATTAAAAGTTTGAGACATATAGTCATCTAATCCTAATCATACAAATAGTAAGACTGAGCATGTATACGAAGGGTGGATAGTATGACATAGATAAGAGAGTTGGGTTTTTTCTAAGTGAACCAAAACCCCAATCCAGTCTCAGAAAAGTGGCATGCCAGAGTCCTTTCTAGTGTAGGTGGTGAAGGTATAATTTAGATTATGAGATTCATTAGTAGTATATCAACATGTTCGCCTGATAATGATGCTAGATATATGTGTTTAGCCAGGAGTGAAGACTACACTTAGAGTATGTAAATGAGCCTTTATGGTAAGATTAGAAATATAGTATGCATAGAATATGTGAAATCTTAATGTGGGTAAACTGATCAAATTTTGAGGATGAAATTTATTTAAGGTGGGTAGAATTGTAACATCCCAAAAAAAATCAATACAAAGAAAAATAACTACATTTGAGTCCTTCATAACTTTTTCACTAAATAAATTAAATTTGTTGGACCTCAATGTAAATAACCCAACTAATGATTGTACACTTCAATATTACAAATATGAGTAACATAATTTCTCCCTGACCCTTCCGGTAATTATTTCAATAAATGTCCTTTGATCTTGAGGAATATTCAAATAAACCAAAGCTTCAATATAAGGTACTTTCTCTCTCCTTAATGTAGCTACATCACCATATGCGCTCTAATTCACCTAAGTTCATCAAATAGATTCAGTACAACTAAGGTAAACCCTAAGTGACCTTTACTGGAAAGCCATATCACTTGGGCATCAATCATAAGCCATCTAATGGACATAAGTGATACTAATCATATCCTAGTAATAGTTCATCATCTGATCATCAAATTTGGAAACTACCAAATAGTATATTTATAGATCCTCTACTTGACTAGTGGACCACATTTAGAGTGAAATAGACCTTGTTTGAACCTCAAATCAAAATAGAAATAAAGTATAAGTTTAATGCATTGATATTATTAATTTTATCTGTCGGATCAAGAGAACTATAGTCTTCACAAATTCCTCACTGGAACACACACTTTTGCAAGTTTTCCTTGCATGTGGTTTTGAGTTGAGACATCAGATGACAATCTAAGATTGAGTCCTTGTCACAAACCTCCTGCGTTTGACCAGACTCCAAGGAACAGAAACCCAAACTTTCCAAACTCTTAATCTCTTTGATTTTCTTGCAGTCCTGATCAGGGTTTTGAAAACTAATTTCTTTGTTGGATTCAAGAGAGAATCCCGCACACATCAATTTTTGACTCAAACCCTAGAGCTTAACATGTAAAAGATGCCCAATTTTGTGCCGCATGTACCTCTTGTGCGATCATCACCATTGTTCTCCATGACAACACCACCTTTCTTCAATCTGTTGTTGCTACACTATGTCTCAGTCCTGTGAAACCCATCCCCACATCCATTCTTTTGAGGAGATGACCTGGTGTTCTCAACCCACAAGACCCACCGACAATAGCAGGTTGGAACCTCACTACTGATGAACTCCAGTCATGCACATATATCTAGGGAGATATGTAAAAGATCCTTAGAGTCTTAATAATCTTCCCAAACTCCTGGTCGTGCACCCTTCAGGAGCCGCGACGGCTAGAGATGGTTGTCACCCTCTGCCTGGGATCCAACCACAATGTTCCAGGATGGCTGCCATCCTCCCTTGTAGAGGTTCTTGGGATCAAATAAGAAGAAGAAGATAAAGGAAGGGGATATCTTTGGCTGGGTCTTGGAGAGATGATGCAGCTGGGGAAGACCTTCCCAGGGTCCAAGGGTGGTCGGAGGGCCACCAAGTTTTTTGTTAGGTAGTTGATTAGGTGACCCCTGTTTAACAAGGGTTACAGAGTAGGAGGAATCCTCATTTGTGAGCCGCTGAGAACGAAGGGATTTTGGGTCAAGCAGATCCCTTTCCAAGGTGGATTCCCACCCCGATCCATTAAAATCACATGAGGTAATTAGTGTTGAAATTATTCAAATAAGGTTTCTTTGTTGCATAAATCATGGCAATTAGTTGGTACGTCGGATGGAGTCAAGTCATATATAGATTTTGATCTATTTTTTAAGATATAGACAATGGGATAGGCCACAAGAGATGATTTGTCTTGGTTTTCTATAGGTTGAAGAGTTAGCATAATTAGGGTTTAGAAGCCTAATTAATATTATTTGACTGATCATCACAGGTAGATCAAGAGAATTGAGATCAGGGATCTACAAGTGATTTTCTTTCTCCTAATAATCTAGGTAAGTGGTTCTTGCCCATGAGTATTCATATTTATCAAACTCAACATTTTTTCATAAGACTTCATACTTTATTTTATCCACTATTCTAAGATTTTACGTTAAGATATGCAAGTAAGATTTTCATAGATTCATGGGTATGTCTTTACTTGTGCCTAATATCTTGAGAAGAGATATGTTAATAAGATTTATAAGAATGATAGAGACTCATGAACCTGTTTCATGACAAAACTAAAGGATCATGTTTTCTATATGGACTATTCGTCATGATTCATATTGATTAATAAGACTATAAGATAAGATATGCAACCACAATAGTCATACAAGATAAAGTGGGACAAGGATGTATTAATATTTCAAGTAGAATTATGCTATTAAGATTTCTTAAATAGATTAATATCTAAGGACTAAGCATTATTTAGATTTCTTAGAATGATTAAGATCTAACAATTAAGTACATTATAAGAGTATAAGAGTAGAATGTATTAAGTTATGATTAAGTTTGCAAGATAAGATTTTATAAGATTCATGTTTTAAGATTTAAGAGTTAAGCTCACATGAATGCATTAAGATTCATGAGACTTTTAAGAGGTTGAGTTATCATGTCAGAAATCATATTTTATATATTTATTACTTAAGTTACTTTTATATACTTAATATTCCTATATTTAGTTCAAATTATTTTCCTTAGCCTTTAGACTTACATTTCATAAATTCAATCAAATAAGATTTTCAAATTTTTATTTTCCTAAGCCTTTAAACTTACTAGATCATCCCCGGCGGCTGCCGCTGGGGGGGGAGCGTCACCCTTGATGCCTTCCTCCCCCTGGCCCTAATAGTTCTCGGTGTGATCTCGTGTTCAAGCAGTGACCTCCGGAGAAAGGGGTCTCAAGCAACTTCTGGTCGCCATCGTTTGGGGCTATTCTTGGCTTGAAGCAAGGAGGAGGCATGATGCACAATGCTGAAGTCAGAGCTCAGGTTGTTCGGCAGCATCGACTTCATCAAATCTACCCCGTTTAAGAGGGACGAATGGAGAGGAGCCGCCTCTTGTTGGTTCTGGTCTCATGCTCAGCTTCTCTATCGTCATAGGCATAGAAAGGGAGTCCCTCAACTTCCTTCTCTAACTCCTGCCCTCCTCACCCTGAGATGGTACCTGGTCTCACCTAGAGCTGTGATGGCTCCACGACATCAACTGGCACTGCTCAGCCCGATCCGGTGTTGGCACTTTATTTGTGGCGGCGCCTCCAGTACTGGGGTCCCCAATTTGCAGAGGGTACCTCCCCCATTGTCACTACTGGTAGTCTCTGCTGGATAATGGGAAGTTGAGGAGCTTTGGCGTTAACTTGGCTTTAGCCTGGTAACCCCCCTACTGTGTTGCACGATGGATCACTCTCAAGGTGTTCGTTGAAATGCCTCTGTACAAATAGGGGCATCAGGTCCTGGCGGGATCCTAGCCTAGTGTTGACCTTTCGGGGGTGTTATTGTGGTGCTACCGTGCTTCAGCAGAATTTAGAGTATGACCCATCCAGTGTTGCTTCTTTGGACCTCAAGCTGGACTAGCCAGGGAGCAGGGAACGATGATGTTGTTTGATCCCAGTCCCCTCTCATCACAATTTGTGGGTGTATCTAAAGCTAGTGAAGAGAGGATCAACGGTCTACAACCTCAGACTCTCGTATGTTCTTTGGTGCTCCAGTGTTTGAATTTTGTTAAGTAAGCAGGTTGTGCTCGTACTACCTATTGCTGACTTGGATGACGTCTAAGTCCTGGTTGTCTTATGAAGCCTAGGATTGTAGTGTAGGTGCTCTTTCCCTAGAGCTCTTGGCCTGATGGGGTGATGCCTGCCTGCATCATCCTTTTGCTCATACTTTGTGGGTGTCGTTTATGCTATTTAGTGCTTGGATATGCATAAGGCTTGGTGTCTTTAGGTTGACTTGTTTAGGGTCAAAGTCTTATGTACATTTTTCTTTAGGTTTTTATGGTCTTTTTCCCTTGACTACCTGCTTGTTGGTATCAAGGTTCTTTAGCTCTTGCTGTAATGGGATACTTCATGCCCAAAGTTTTTGGTATTATAGTAACACATTTTTTTGACCGACAAAAAAAAAGAATATCAAACTTTGATTCAGATTTATATTACTCAATATGTGGGTAGCCAGATATTTAATTAAGATACATGATAAGGATTATAGACCCAATCTCAATTATGTAGTAATTGAGGCATATATTCACATTCAGATATAGATTGAGTTCAAAATTTAAGAGTAGAGATTCAGATTCAGAGTTCAGTAATGTTTAATACTCAATATTTAGTTTCAGATAAGTTCAAATTTAGAATTTGGTAAGCTTAGACTTAAGTTAATTAATTCAAAACCTTCACATAATACATTATATGATATGTCCTCATTCAGAGAGTCTCAGGATGATTCAGAGGCATATGTTGCCAATTCTGAGAGGAGTGTTTACTCCATTTCAGAGGGCATGTTGTGCCAACAGAGGGTGCGTTGCACCATAGAGGACACTTCAGTGTCAACAAAGGGCACATTGTGCCAACAGAGGGTGTGTTGCACCATAGAGGACCCT
Source organism: Alisma plantago-aquatica (assembly GCA_963693085.1). Classification (NCBI taxonomy): domain Eukaryota; kingdom Viridiplantae; phylum Streptophyta; class Magnoliopsida; order Alismatales; family Alismataceae; genus Alisma; species Alisma plantago-aquatica. The sequence continues at coordinate 374,390,761 of OY856410.1, read as the reverse complement.
TCAGTGTCAACAGAGGGTGCGTTGCACCATAGAAGACACTTTGGTGTCACATAGGAGGACTTATTGTATAGTGGTGGCCACAAATCAGATAAAACTTATAAATGAAAGACACCTTAGTTCAAAGCCTGCACACAATCTCATTTATAAGTATAATGAAACAGATTAAGATAAGAGAGACATTACTTAGGCCCATAGTGCAGGTTATATGACCCAAGCACCTCAGCGTAGGTCAAGAGACCCAGGTACCAGAGTATAGGTCTCCAAAGCAAGATAAAGTAAAAATATAAGAACTAAGTTAAAGAAAGAAGAGATGCTTATGTTTTAAAATTTCTATATATGTTAGGTAAATATCATGCAAAAATTGTTTAGGAGTTACTATGGATTTTCATGTTAGTTTCATATTTATAGTATTCAAAAATATTTTGTAGTAATTTCACTCTAGTTTTGTATAGTAGAATACTCATGCCACTTACGCTAACAACTATTTTTCCAATGCATGGTTGGGGACGAGATGTCCGCAGGTGAGGAGCAAGAGTAGAGTAGTTCTCAGAGATTTAGAGCTCAAGAACATAGAAGGATAAGATCTGGTGGGGTTCCAACTATAAGATGATCCTTTGGTTTACAGATTCGACTATATGTTTACATGTTTATAATTTTAGAGTAGAGACTCAAGATGTCAAATGTGTTTCCCATGTAATAACATTTATGTTTCTTTTGTAAGAACAATCATGAGAATGTTTTAATATTTTCAGTTTGTGTGATTGATTATATTATTTCTATAGATGCCAGTTTTATGTAATGCCCCCTTCGAGCACACTAGTTATGGATAACTTTGTGTTGCTTCCTCTATGGGCATGTGTGTGCTTAGGGAAGGTGCTACAGATACATCTACAGTAAGATGAGGCATTGATATCAAATTCACAAAGGCAGTTGATTTCATCATCTCCATTTGGTTTTTCTAAGCATCAAGATATTTTGTATGCTATTATAACTCTTGATGTAGCATCTATGGTAAATCTTTTGTGCACCTGCAACTATATCAAAATGTTACTGTTAATTTTCTTAGCTACTTACTTTCTAGTTTGTTTCAATGTGTAATCCTATGTTACTCTTGTAGATCCAAGTTACTTAATAATTTACAACACTTACATTTTCATTCACAATGTTAATTTCAGGTAGATATAGTTACTTTTTACTTCATGTTGTTACTTTTTGGTTGTCAAATTTATTTTTCAGTTCATATAGTTGATTTATATCTAGAATGATCATACTTTGTTATTTTATACGCAATAACACAAAAAATATTTGACTTTATGTTCAGGTAGTTGCATACTTATTAAGAATTTTTTAGTATATATTTTAGAACCTTTTGTTACTTTTTCGATTAAATGTTACTTTATATGTCAAATAATTACTTTATAATACACATAGTTACTTTTCAGTACATAATATTACTCTACTATTCTGACGGTTACTTTCCTATTCACATAGTGATTTTGCGTTTCACATACTTACTCTTCAGTTCAGATAGTTACTTCATAGATTGAATGATCAATAGCCGAAGCTGATCACAGTCATTATCTATACAAAAACACCAACTAGCTAAAGTTACAAGAACATTCAACTAACATCAAACTAACATGTGAGACATAGAATTTAAAGAATGATCAACTAATTTAAAGTTGTATCGAAGGTGATTGTGCACAATATTAATGTGATTATGCTAACTTAAATGTACATAAATTTAACGAGTAGAGGATAAATATCTTATTAGAAGTCCACAATTGTAACATCCCTGACCTGAGTTATGCTTAACCCTAGATGTTTTCCTTAATAAAGTTGATTATATACTTGCTTTTATCTCTTGAAAAGTAATTAAGGCCCAAGATAAACTTATATTTCAATTTCAGTCCATATTGAACTATGTTGAAAATAATGTTTTACTTATGTTAGACTAAAGTGAAAATTACCTAAGTTGAGGGGTTAAATTGCAAATTGTGCATGATAATATGTTCCTCATGTGTTGAAGCATCATGAGAATGAAGATGATGCAGTGGTAGGGTTTTTGGTAGCCTGAGTACCAAGAAAGAGCTGATAAAGCAATGTTTGTGCATTAAAACCTAGTTTTGGTGTAATGTGTAATTTACCCAAAACCTGGGATTCAATATGCCAATTACCACTTCCAGAAGGTCGCTTATGTTTCTTGGCATCATGTAGAGAAAATAAAATGAGAGGGGTGTCTCATTTGAATCATTTTGAAGGAGAGAGAATCTTGATATTAAAATAATCAAGATTTAAGCATAATTGAAAACCCTAATTCAATTTAATGCAAAAATAATTACATTAACTGGATTGCCCTTCAACCAAAACTATAATGGTTGAGTTTAGTTATGTGTGTAAGTCCTTGTGCCTTGCAAAGGAAAAGGAAATATCTATGTGAGTGGAGAACCCACTCACATTAAGAAAAGAAAAAGAAATATCCACTCACTTATGGATATTATTATAATATGATTTAAGGTGCTTAGTTTGTTTTCCTTAAAATCGTCGATAATTGAGAGGAATGACACGCAAAGAGGATAGCCTCATCCCTAAGTAAGAAAAGGGGGTATATGGCAAGAAAGTTGAGGAGATAATTCCTACTTTCTCTCTCTTAAATGAATTTTCAATAAAATTCATATATAAGCTCCTTTATCTTTGAGGTGAAGGGATAATTTCGAAACCCCTTTCACTTCTTGCTTGAAAAACGACCAAGGGATCTGGGAGAAACAGGAAGACGACCCCCAACCTGTTGGTAAGCTTCTTGACCTTCATTCACCTTGATTCCATGGTGGAAATGAAAAATCAATGCATGAATTCTTCATATCTCGATCCCCTCTTCAATTCTAACCATTCCTTTTCACTCAAAGCTTGAGGACGAGCCTTGGGATAGTGAAAGGAGTTGCATACACCATTTTTGATGTGAGATTGAAGCTTTGGAGCTCAATTGGAGGCGGGTTTTATAACTTGAACCCTTGATTTTGTTATTGCATTCAATTCCTTATCAATTGTTGATCCTTTCTTCATTCTCAAAATTTTATTTGGCTGATTGATGCAATCACCATGAAAATCATATCAAGTTTCATGGGTTTAGATCTTGATGATTATGACATCATCATAAGCACACACCTCCCCAAATATCTATTGCAAACAGTTTCCAACAAAATGGTCCAAACGGTTTCACCAAACCGTTTGGAGACCAAACGGTTTCCAAACTGTTTGGTGATTTGAGTCCCAAACTACATGAGAGTGTTGACCATTTGGATGGGTTGACTATTTGAGGTCAGACTCTAGAAAATGTTGGATGATGATCCAAGGGATCCAATTGATTAATTCAACATATGAACAATCTTCCAAATAGAAACCCTAATCGGCTAAGTGCTGAATTTGCAATTGATTTAGTTGATGTTTTGGGTTGATTAGCCCAAACGGTTTCAAAACCATTTGGAGGTCACCCCAAATGGTCTCAAGACCGTTTGGAGGTCAACCAAGACCATTTGGAGGTCTAGGGTTGAGTATGGTTGAGTAATTGAAGTGTTAGAGATATCAAATCAAAATGCAATCAATGGCTAAGTTGATGATCAATCCAATGATGAAAACCCTAATTGGATTTCACATATTTTAATGTTTTATAAGGAAAACGGTCTCAAGACCATTTGGAGGTCATCCAAACGACCTCAAGACCGTTTTAGGTCAGGTCATAACACACTTTGATGATAAGTCATTGATTTTGATTGAATCAATTCCACAATGTTAACCATTGATGGTTCCTCATTTTCAAAACCCTAAGTGATGGTTTCTTGATTATAAACCCTAGTTCAATTGGGTTCAAAACCTTAATTTAAGGTCCAATTGAAGGGTGATTCAATGGTTTAAATGATGAATGAATTAGTGGTCCAACTAATAGATGGTTCAATGATTGAAACCCTAAATTGACTAAGTGTCGGAAGACCCTTTTTGGTCCATTCAGTTTTGAGAGAATTTGGGCCAAACGGTCTTAAGACCGTTTGAGTCCAAAGGGTCTCAAGACCGTTTGGGACCAAACGGTCTCAAACCGTTTGGAGACCCAAGTTCATTCGGTTTTAATATGTGATGACTAAACGGTTTCAAGTACCAATCTTGCTAAACGGTTTCAAACCGTTTGAACTTAATTGGTCAACACCGTTTGAGGTCTAAGTGACCAAAACTATTTGGGGTCTAAGTGACCAAGACTTTTTAAGGTTCAAACTGGTTAAACCATTTGGACACCTAATATGATCAAAGGTCAGTTAGCTACTTGATTGATAATGCTGTAGACTAAAGGTGATCATAATGGTTAACCCTAACTATGTGTACTTAAATGAAGAGTTGACCTAGATCAATCTTGGATTACTTCACATCCTAGAGAGGATGAGAGAGAGAATGAGAGAGATGAATGCTTATATAATTAAGCCCTAATTCTCTCATTATGAATAAATATGTAATAAGGGTTTGATCCATAATAATGAAATCATGAAACCCTAATTGAAAAGATTAATGAGCCCTAACCCTAAACTAGGGCAAAGCTAAGTGAAACCCTAAACTAGGGAAAATCTAGGTGAAACCCTAATTGAGGAAGATGTCAAGTGAAATCCTAATTTTAGGTAGCACTATGTGAAACCCTGATAAAGAAGGATGTTATGTGAAACTCTAATGAAGAGTGATATTAGGTGAAATACATATTTATGGGAGATGCTATGTGAACCTTAATTTATAAACATGGAAAATCCTATTCCTAATAATGGAATAGTGATTAATATATTGACAAGTGTAACATCTAAAGAGGTTAATAGTGGATATCTTTATATCAATAGTTCCTAACTCAAAGCTGAGTCCATATCATTAACAATGATTGTATTTTCTAAATACAGTGGCTTGTGACCAACACATTACATGATAAATGTGATGAACTGGTGTATAAGGTATTAGGATGGGAAATACCCTAATACAAGCTAAGTGGATGAACTCAAGTAAGATAAATGTGATGAGGGAAGTGATACATCAAAGTATGATAGATATCACATCCAACACCTCAATATTGATATACCTTAATGTATTCTAAATCTAATATATTTGGATGAGTGACACATGAAGTGTGTCATGGTAGTTGTTTCCTTGAGATGTAATGCACTTTGATAAGTGTAGGCTAACATGCCTTATGAAAAGGTTAATCCAAACCAATAAACCATGATGCAATCATATTTAGATATGGATGAGAGAGAAATCCATACTTTGTGTTGATAATTCATTTAATGATGAATGATGAGATTAAATAAGTATGATTGAATACTTATGTTATCAATATTGGCTCCTATCTGTGTGAAGCAATGAAATAGGATTTGATTATTAATAATATGATCTTGAGAACCTATAGGGTTATTTTTGGAAACCCTAATCTAGGGTAATGATGTGTAAATACCTAATATAGGATGATGAATGTGTTACAAAACCCTAATCTAGGGTGATGGTATGTAATTATATAGTAAACCCTAAATTGGGTAAAAGAACATGATGAATCCTAATCTGATACAGGGTAATGCTATGTGAAGCTCTAATACAGGGAAATGCTATGTGAAACCCTAATACAGGGTGATGCTATGTGAAGTCCTAACACAAAGTAATCCTATTTGAAGCTCAAATACATATTGATGAGTATGAATGTAATAAGAAAACCCTTGTATTGCATGGTACTGATATATAATTGTTGTCATGAATACTAATCATGCAGGTGTGTTAAAATGATGAGCATAGCCATGTATGTGCTATGATGTTCTGTATATTGAAAACATTTTATGGGCTTCATAAGCCATAATATGCCTTGTTTCTTATTAATGGGTAATAAGAGGTGATATGAGCTTTGTGAACTATGTGGAATACTTTGTGTAGTAAGAATCATAATGTCCTAGGTCAGTTGACCTGAAGGTATTAAGTTACCTAATAAGTGGTAACAAGTAATCGATGAGGAGTTAAGGGTTTGAATACCTATAATCTATAATCATGATGATGAACTCATTAAGAAATGGAAATGTACTTGATGAGATGAGGGATTAAGATCCCAATACTCTGGCTATAGGTCATAACTCCAAAAAGACAATGCTGGGCTTTAGCTATGTGTTCCAAGCCTGAAGAGAGTATGTGATGCAGTCATAACTCTATAGTGAATAAATGTTACACATGTTCTTCATATTCCTTAATGGATAAGTGACATACTGCTCTATCAAGTTATAGATGCAATGCTTTAGATAAGAATAATGTTCTAATATGTTAGACAATGAAATAATTGTTGTTAATCAATTATGATTCCTATGTCTAGGTTTATCCTATTAAACTGCAATAATAATGTTTCTGGCAGAGAGTTATATCTCTCGTTGGGGCAATTTTACAATTGTCTCACCCCCGTGGGAATCACATTTTTAGGTGGATGCGGATGAGGAGGCAAGAATCCTTCAGTAGGTGAAGGACAGCAACAGCAGCAGCAGGGACAACAGTGAATTCTCAGGTGGAGACACTGGCTGTTATGCCTTGGATAGATGTACATAGTGTCCTATGTGTCGTCTCTGTACTCTCAGGTCCTCGGAGTAGTATTTAGTACTTTTGATATTTTGGCTCAGTGCCTCGAGATTTTATATTGTCTGTGTTTAGTTTAACAGGGCAGTTGATGCTTGTAATTCTTAGAAAAAGATGATACAGGACATGTACTTGTGAACTAGTATGTAATTAAATTACTTCAGTCCTTTATGAAAGAGTTTTCCTATGTGTGGACCTTTTTATAAAATGGTTTTAATTTTTAGTGATTTTTGGTAATCCTCTGCTTAGTGATCGCTTCCGCATTTAGTTAATCATGTTTACGTGAGTTGGATGCCACAATAATATTACTTTTCAGCACACATATATATTTTTTCCTTTCACATTGTTACTTTTTATTCCACATGCATACTTTTTGTTAACATTTTTCACCTACCAATTTATAGGGTAACTTGTTGTTTTTAGAATGTTACTTTTTTGCTAGTCAGAGTACTTTCCAGTTGAAAAGGATACTTTTCTATTATATGAGTTACTTTTTTGTTATTGAAGTTACTTTCCTATTGATATATATTTTTTTTTTGTTAACCAAGTTACTTCGTAGTTGAATTAGTTACTTTTAAATTTGCAGATATACTCTTTGCTTGCTAAAAGTTACATTATAGTTAGCATTGTTATGTTTTAGTTCAATGAGTTATATTTCCATATATAAGTATAAATATAAATAACATTACCTTCTCCTACAATCTTTACTTTGCCTTTTATTTTAATTTTCTATTCTAGAGTTGCTTCTACTTTTTGTTGTGACCTTCTGCTTCTATTGATCTTGGAATAGATCCTTCTTCTTTAATTTCTAGTTCTTCATTTTGACGTTCAGCAATCAGTTCTTCTTCAACTTTTAGTTCTTCGTTCTGACGATCAGCAACCAGTTCTTCTTCAGAACACTTCAGGCAAACACTTCTTCTTCACCATGTTTTGTTTCTGGTTCCTCATTTCCAGGCATGCAAACATCTATTCTTCTGTAGCGTCATCTCCAACATTCTCATCTGAAGCATTCTCATCTCTAGCAGGTTTGTGGAGAGTATTATTCTTCTTACTGGTCTCTTCTTCTTAACTTTATTTGCTTTTTTCCTCGCAGCATTTTCCCTGTCCTTTTCGACACCCTTTTCCATTACATCTCCTTGCACAATATCTTCAAATACTTCTTCTACTATGGTGTCCACAACATCATAGTATTTTGTTACCAAATCTTCATCTGCTCTCACTTTTCCGCTTCCCTTACTCGGTGCCTTCTTTGCAGTTACTTTCACTGACTTTGTCCTCCCCATCTGCACTCAACAGCAGAGACAGGGGAAGACACAACAACGACAAACAACGACAGACACGGAAGTGTAGCGCACAGCAAGCAATGTTGACCACACCACACAAATTTGGAGGAATGGATACCACAGATGAAGAAGTCTGGATTTGGGGGTTTTTTTGGGCAGAGAAATTTTTGTGAACTGCCTTTCGCACAAACGTAAACCGCTACTCTCTTTTCGAAAAATACTAAAGTGTGTGTGCCATTTTTCAAGAATTACAATGATGCCACCACATTTTTTGAGACAGGTAGCGCTGCTACAGTACCCATGCAAGCAATAAAAACAATCTCACATGTATATACATATATATATATATATATATATATAATTTTTATTTATATTACGTATAGTAATGTACAACTAAGTTTGGGACACTTGTTTTGGATAGGATGTCTCAAGTTCAATTCCTATATTTTTGTGTTATTTAGCAATACATTTATAAGTTTACATTATTATATATACATCGATAACGCCACACAACAAAAATTTACTAATAGTAGTTTGTGTTTATATTACAATATAGTAGGTCTTAAATTTGAATCTTGTCCAAATCAAACGAATATTTTTCACTAATACAAATTTTAACCCCTCGGTCATCAAATTCTAGTTCTGTCACTTGTTGTTATATAAATATTAGAATTGATTAACATGACATGAATTTTACTATTAGATGAGTTGCATAACATACAGAAAATCTAATTGCATACAAACAGTCTAGTTATTGTCCGGTTCTTCTTTCAAACAATAAACTACCTGTAGACCATAAAGCAAAAAAGCTCGCACGAAAGGTAAAAATACTAAGCGCAAGAAAAGACCACAGAATTAAAACTTATTTATATACTTCTTCTCATATTTGTATGTATCGTGAAAATTTTATCCGAATAGCAGGTAACCTTTTTTGTTGTTTGTATACAAGATATTGTATCCAAACAGAAGCCGTGAATGTTAATGTTGTATGCATGTATGGTGAGTATTTGTGCTAACCACGCTAAATGTGCGTTGTTTTTACAAAATCAACACAATGTCGCAACTAGCATTGTGACTGATTCATTTGGATGTTCCGAGTTCATTCATGTTTTAGATCTGGTTTGAGGCATGTTCTGCCTTCATTCTTTAATAAATTTCAAATACGCTGCGGTACTCGTTACGAGATCACTCATACCTGAGGTCGCCCGCAACTGGTGCCTCGCGGGCTGGTTTTGGAGCCCTTCCAGTGGGTCGGCGGTTCAGTGCTGTTGTGTTGTGGTATGACGGACTGTCCCTGTCCGCTTTACTGTTCCCCGAGGAAAATACAAAAGCTGTATGCACTTTACCATTGCCCCCGTTTGGGCGCTTTCACTAAATCCGACCAAGCATGATGCAACCACCCGTCCTTCTAGTCTCCACCCAATGCGAAAATAATGTGTGTATCCAAAGATGGTGGAAATCAGGAGATGGCTCATTACTTTTCTTTATCGATACAAAATGCCTTTTCATGTACTACATCCCATTAAAAACAAAATAATAATCCTAGTCCATCCTTTCCCCAAAATTACATGAGGTAGTGGGTTCATAACAGTTTTCTGTCATGGACAAAATTGGGGGACCTTTTTTAAAAAAAAATTTACCATAAACCCCCTTCATTTTGATGATATTCCATCCTTCAGTTTTAACGAACACTTAAAAACTGCGTTACTCTCCGTCGAAAACCTATGCCTTCTGTGTCTCAAGAGGCTCATTTCTTTCTATTTGTGATCTAGTTTTCTAATTTGTTCCATTCTGTTTAATGTTTTTTAATTACTTTGTTACTCCTCGAAAGTCGAAATGACAAAAGGTCTAATATTATAAAGTATTAGTCTTATACAGTTTTCGCCAATATGCTCGAAGTTTCTTGGTTTTAAGTAGGTTACAGCTCCGCTGCGGTCTAAGGAGAACACCGAAAAACATCATTCTTTCGCATCCTTCCGAACCAGACAACATCCAGATCAATACCAAATTGTTCATCTTGAACAAACCGGGAATTTGATTTCCGATAAAGAGATAAGTTCAAAATAAAACATGATCTTGTAATTCCTGACCAGTAGGCAAAATCGATTTTGTTATAGTCCAACTAAAATTACACCTGAACTCTAAGATCTTATTAACAACTCATGACATATAATAATTTGTACCATAAGTAAAACTTAAATTGTTTGAATTTGTCAAATCGGAAATGACATGGATGGATAAAGTCCAAACCGATGGTTTTAATTTATATTCTCAATGTATAAATCATTAATAGATCAAAATTGAGAACATTAAACTCGACGCCGATTTATTCATATCCAGTTCACGGTTGCAGAAAGATTTGATCATATAGTAAGTTTGTCATGAACTACAACATGGATGACTTTGACAAGCCATTGACAGAGTTATTGGACATGTTGAGAACAGTTGGGACACAAATGAAGAAAGACAAGCCCAAGTCTATGATGATTATCAGCAAGACAAAGGGGAAGTCTAAAGGCAAAGGCAAAGCTAAGTAAATTTCTAAAGGTGGCCAAAAGCCCAAGTCTTCAAATCTCAACGAAAAATGTGTAGTGAAGAAAACAAGAGGCAATTATTACCATTTCACCAGCAATAAATTTCCCACTATGGTTAGAGGAATTAAAGAAGAAGAAGGAAGGAACTGAGGCCTCCACTTCAGGTATAATTATTATTAGATAAATTTGATATCTTATTCACTTTGATATATGATACCAAATAAAGATCTCACATACTTGATGTGTAAGATCTGATAAGAAGTAAATGCCTTCATGGAAGGACAAAGATGGATGTGGCAGAACAAGAGTTGTAGAATCCTTAGTCGAGATTTAAATTTAATCTTAGCCCAATCGACATGTAATAGAGTTAGTAGAACTGCGATTTCATTTTTCCATCAAATGGAAACATTTACTTTAAAGCATCTTGTGTGAAAAGGATGATATATCAATACATATAAATTTTAATGTTTCTATTTTAAAAGATATGATCTTGCATGGCAATGCCCAATCATCTAAATGGTCTTTGTACAAAATATTTTAATATGGATGTTTATAACATTAATACAAAATGAATATAATAGATAACTCAAGATTATCATAAGCAATAGTCGTATTGCATGTACACACAAAAATAGATGCATGTCTAGAATACATATTGATGTAAACCTAGATTCTCTTGGTTATTAAATCTTGAAAAACATGCAAAGCCTTATATATGCACAAAGTGACATGTCATCCTTCACTCGATGTAGTGGGAGGATAAGACTTCCATCAGACCTCATACATATGATGCATGAAGATCTTATGGAATAAATTCTATATATAATTACTTATACTTCTTGTCATTTACTGGTAATATGATGATATGTACCAAGTAAAATAGAAACATAAATCTCTTGAAGTGTTCAAGGAGGTTATAAATGAAGTATGACTTTGATGAAAGTATTAAGAAACTTTGGTGAGATCAAATGTTGAAATACTTTGCATCAATGTCTTGAGAACCTTCAAAAAAAGAACTATGATAATGTATCATAAGTCAAATCCATATGAACATGATGGTTTGTCAGAATGAAGGAATTATTCCATGATGAGTTATGATATAATTATTAATTAATCTTTTTTTTTGACGAAAGTAGCTCAATTCATTAAAAGAAAGTCATACGACATCTACAAGATAATAACCTCACAACCTGGTACCAACTAAGACTCCTTTTCTTGACTAACATAACACACGGGCTCAGATTGGGATGCGATAGGTAAATTACATGTGCAAACCCTCTTCGTTGTGGTTGTCCAAAGCAGCTATCAATAAGGGAAACCGTTAATCTATGCAAACCCATGAGGATATTAGTATAGGGGGACGAACCATCCAAGGAGATCACCATCTCTAACATGCCTAGGACCATCAGCAGAGGGGAGAGCTCAACCGAACACTGTAGCAAAAGCCAACAACAAACACACACCAACACAACAACTAAAAACAACATCGACATGAAGGTAAAAGCCAGACGAGTGGCCACCCAACCCAAAGAGGGAAGGAAAACTCACACAGACACATACTCAAACAGGTAGGGAGCACACCCTGGAAGTAGCCGAGAAGGGGGGAAAACCACCCAACGGAACAACACAGGGGGAAAGATGGCCTAGGCGAGTGGGGGGTGGGGGGTAGAGGGCACATGGAACCCCACCACATCTCCCGACCACCACTGCACAACCCCACGAAGCTCAAGCTGCAGCTTGAGGTCGAGGGTAGGTAACGGGGGGGGGGGGAGCACATGCCTGAAAGCCCTGACCCCAGCTTGTATCTTTCCTCTATGGACATTAAGGAGCACCCGACTTGTCGATCGATTAAGGGCCACCGCCAAACGAGACCTACAAATAGAAAAAGAAATAAAAATAGAACACCTCGACCACCTGGATGCCGCCTCACCAGGACCAGATTCCACCCTTCGTCACACACCTGGATCGAGAGTTACAGGCAGGAGATAAGGCACCAGTAAAGTCGGCCCGCCAATAAATCTGCCTGCCGCCGTAGGGCGGGGACGACACCTAACAACAGAGGAAAGCAATGGGACCTAGGCGATCAAGCACCACGGAAGGGCAAGTGGGGAAGAGCCCTGGGGGAGAAGGGATCCGCCAGCCACCTCCCCCCTCCCCCCGAGCTGGAAGCGGCCATTGGGGAACCCTAGGAAGTCGCCAGAGCAAGAGTGGAGCAACTCATTAATTAATTTAGTCCTCTTATATCCTCACTAATGTATACCTATCACTAAATAATGTACCATCTAAATGGTTTACAAAGACATCATATATGATATGATATGGGAATGTCCCAATACGTCTAAGGGATTGAAACCTACAATGAGAAAGTAGTTTCTTAAGAAGGTTTATCCAAAGCCATGATTGTTGAATATTACTATTAATCCCAATCCAACAACAATATTGTTTTGTTGATAGTATAACTGAATTCCTAAAGAATTAGTGGGAGTAAAAGTAAAACTAAAAATGTTTAAGGCCAACAAAAGGGTAGAATGAGGACCATGAGAATCACAAAGTTGTTGTGAAGTCTTAGATTAATCATATAACACAGAACAAAATAGTTCTAGTAGAACACATTTGAGATTGGAGAATTGTGAATCCAACAATTCAGATGAGTTGGTCATACAGGATGAGCCAACTAATCAACTAGAAGCAATTAAATACCATAATATGAGTAATGTCTCAAAGCCATTATGGGATCTATGTAAACTAACAAGGTAGGACTTTGATAGTGCCACCTAAAGGGGTAATACCTAAAGGGTGCAATAGGGTCTTATGGTCAAGACCTACGTGGATAAGATAAAAGGACGGATTGATTGAATAAATCAAGTTCAAGATGTTGAACATGATAGAAATTTATGTACCAATTGTCATTCTTGTTGTTGTAGTTAAAATACACTATGAGATTTAGCATATGAATATAGAAACTGGATTCCTCAAGGGAATACTTTAGAGGATGTGTACATGATACAACCTAAAAGGTTTCATAACTTCAAGAATGCAAATAAAGTCCATAAACTACAAGGTTCAATTAGGAATTGAAGCAAGCATATCAGAGATGGGATCTTGTGACTTGACAAGATAGTCAAAGAGCTTGACTTGAATCAAGATAAAAGATGACATTTGTGATTACAAAAAAATTAGTGGGAGCATGTATAAATATTCCACATAAGGGTTATATCCATTGATACAACCTATGGCATCTTAATCATGTCATATCCATTCTTCATAATAATTGGAATATATGGTTCATGAGAGACTAATCATGATTATCCCTTATTGAATCCAATCATGTTGAACTCTTTCAACACATTTCTATTGTATGGTCTCAAACTTCCATTGTGAAACATTCAAGAACTATCTCATAGGTCTTCATCCTTATCTTATAATATGTTTCATCTTATCCTTCATTGCTAAAGGTGTTTTCATACCATTTCTCAATATTTACAATATTGAGATGTTTATTCTTCATCATTTGTGGAATATTTATACATGCTCCCACTATATACATGTAGGTGGGTATATTACTCCAATAAGGGTTATAAATGTATATATCCCACATGAATCTTGTATGTATCGGACATGACAAGATGATAAAACTCCAATAAGGGTTATTGGAAAGTCATTGAAGATATCCATTAGTACTTGAGAAGGATCTAAGGATAGATTGCTAGTCAATAATGATAAAAATGAAAGGAAGAGTTGGATGTAAAGGGTTACATCGATGCAAGCTTTCAAAATGACAAAAGTGATCACAATATGTTTAGTTAAAAGGAGAAGTGTTGATTAGTTGGAAAGTTTCAAAACTAATATCCATTAATTCTATTCTATAATAGAAGTTGATTATACTTGTGTTATGAACACAAAGTGATAGATATGATGAACTTATAAATGTTCCAACCATTAATGAATCGGTAATGATATTGTGACAACAATAAAGCTAATTGTTAGGGCAAGGAATATCTGATACTATATTACGGAAATTTTGTCTCATATGAGAAATCATACAGTGAAGAGATATGGAAACATGCAATATACCGACTATAAGCAAAATGTTTCTAACCTACTGGATAAGCACTAACACAATAGAAATATGGTGGACATGTTTAGATCACTAAGAATATGATTCGTGGTTGATTGGCTCTAAGTGAAAATGGGAGTCTGTTGGTATGGTATGCCTAGAGAGACAATCATATGATGATTAACATGGAAAAAACCATAAAGGATTTGATAATACTCATAAAGGCAAGCTTCAGATTCATTCTATTAAAACTCAATTGTGAGATATTGAGGAAATATTATGAATGTATAAAGAATGACAATACTCAACGACGTATGTCTTTAAGTATGTGACTTAGAAGGATGAGATCATACAAATGTTAAGAGTATGTACATTCTTATTATGTCCCTATTCAGTTGTTACTGTGGAAATTAGATAGACACCAATAACACATAAGACTAGAGTGTGGGTTGGTTGATGACAGAATCTCATTAGTCATGATATGGCAATATCAAACCAAGTACATAGATACATGTTAGGGAACAATGTATCAGACAGATCAACCTTGAGAAGTGACACATGGAAACCATCATTGGTGCTCATAGTCATCTTTCTCAAACTGAAGGTGGTGATTGTGATTCTTAGACCTGAAATCACTACACTTGTCACATGTTGTTGGGTACACTTTGACATCATCAAACATAGTCCTAAAACATGGGTTGTTATAAAAGTGATAATTACATGACTTTGATGCATGGGGATAGACTGTGAGTGATAGATATGGGATTTGCCCCTCCTAATGGAGTATGATATCCTAGCTACTTGATAAGAAAGATTGAGAAATGCATGTGCATGCACATGTGAATCAAAATATGATGTTGAGATCACATTATCTCAGACAGTCTGCTCTTAGTTCAAGGAACATGTATTGAACATTGACAGGATGACCATTCATGCCTCAAGTTCATCCTGGATATCAGTGACTAATGAATTATACAATCACTAAAATACCTTCACAGGTTATAGGTTGAAGTTGTTCTCTAACTTTCCATTTACTTGAGTACCACTGATGTGTGACTAGGCAACACTCTTTGCTTGTGATGTCATAAATTAGTTATGAACATTCACTGCCAACGTGATATGGGACCTATAGGGTCTCACACATAGAAACTCATCCAGAAGAGGTGTTTATCTTGAATGATGATTGGATTAATTACTAAAGTATTTAGGTATTGAATTCACACAACAAATCAATGGATTGGCTGATTGCACTGCAAAACGACCATCTCACTGAATGAAACGGCCGTTTGGGCAGCCATATGGGTGTCTCAAGTGTTGTGATGACAATTTAGGTTGTCAACCTGATCATAATTCAATTTGACTATGTTTTGCCGTTGAATTGATCGACTTGTGTTAGACTCACCAGACGACCATCTGGGTGAGTGAGACGGGTGTCTCGTCTGGGTGAGATGGCCCAGTTGGGCCAAACCAAGGTTCTGGATGTTTTCCCGAACTAGTTTTGATTGCACATTACTTGGGGTGCAAGGAATTAATATGCGATATTAATTGAAATCAAAGTTGCCAAATTCATGTGCTATTAGGAAATTGCCAGACGGCCATCTTGTAGTGCAAGACAAACATCTCATGTGACTAGAAGACCGTCTAGTTCACCAAATTCTCTTTTAGTAGTTTGCAAGTTGTGAAAATTCAAAATCTTCCGGTCCATTCCACTCATGCACAAATCTCGTACAAATTCGGAACCCTGGTCCAAATCCCACCTATAAATAGAGGGGTGTCGGGGGCTTCTCAAAATACAACATAGACAACTGAGAATCAGTTCCTCAAACAACTGTTGTCCTCTCTGGTTGTGGTAACCGAGAAATCCCAAGCAAGACCTACCAGACAAGGGAGGAATAGCTACAAGAGAGAACAACTAAGGATCATTTTTTGTGGGACAACAAGTTAGTGACTAGTACACCAACAGGAGAGACAACTCCTTTCTTTCCGTTCTAGTTGAAAGACAAGAGTTTTAGTTGGTCTGTGTGGACTACTCTAGTGGAAGGAGTCCTTTAGCTGCTGTTAGGAGGAAAACTACAGCCTATAGTCCGTGGTGAGACCATAGGAGTGCTGCGGAAGCTGTCATGTTCGTTGTTCGTGGTAAAAATCAGGAATTGCACAGCCACCATCCAAGAGCATATAGTTGAGAGTTGTATTGATACAAGTTGTTGTCACTAGACTTGCTCCGGGACCAGATATAACTTGTTAAACCATCACTCTTATTTCATAGTAGTTGACGCGGTCTTACTGTTATGAGAATACAAATAGATAAAATTTTTATTTTCACTGCTATACTATGTGCTTGTATTACCCAACAAATTAAACAAGTTTACTCTTACCCATTGACAACCCTAGTCTGAGCCTAATCCAAATAATAATATAGGTTTGGAATGAAGGCTCGACACAAATATAATTTTAGTTTTTCGGGAACCGATTGGTTTAGGGGGTCAGGACGTTGGTTGAACTGGGTTGCTCCAGTCTGATGAGAATCCATATATTGACTTCCCTCTGTAGACCCATACAAAGGTTTGATCAACTTGGAACGTTCATATCCTGGAATGTACAAGTGTATTATTGTCTATATAATAGTTTTTGCAATTCAAACAAGCTAAAATAAATACGCATATTAATGATATATAGATAGAAAATATACCCAAATTGTTATGACCCCATCTGAGCTTAATTGGTAAACTAGGGTTTACCTGGATGATTACATATTTAATTAGATTGATCATTGCTTGAATCTAATTAATGATGATATCTCAATTATAATATGTTAAACCTAATGAGAACCCCAAGCATGCTATCTCTTTGTATAATTAGGGTTTGAGATATATAAACTCTAGTCGGTTGAATTAGGGTTTTCAACAAATAAGCTCATTTGGGAAGGAATGATAGAGTTAGGCATAGAAAAATAGAAATGATAGTTGGATACTTGGGTAGCACGGCCATGGTGGGTAGCACGGTCGTGCTAGGTCATTGGTGGCACGGGCATGCAAGGCCACACGGTCGTTTTGAAAGATTTGAACTATTAACCAACTTTTATACGCAAATCTGCTGAAAACAATGCACCACGGCCGTGCTGGGTCCATCTTGCACGGCCGTGGCATCTAGCACGGCCGTTCTGAGGCATTTTTGCTTCAAATGACATTTCTGCAGATTTCTGGATAGCAGTTCACTGTTCTATTTTTAATTATTTATTGGTAACTCCAAATGATCTCAAATTTTAACTGAAGCTTTATAGATCAATTATAAACAACGTGCTAAATTCCCATAATTTTTGGAGAAGGTTTGATCTCTTAAATAAACGCATTACAGTAACTTTTGTATAACTGGATATTCAGCCAATACAATAAAAGTTGAGTGTAGGGTCAATATGCAATTGACCCAAGCAGCTCAATTGCTCTATATGTTCGAACACACACAATAGCAGCTCTCATAATTCGCAATTCATTCCAGAGAAACGAGCTCCTAGAGAGAGAGGGAGAGTTAGGGTTTGAGAGGAGGAAGTGGTGGAATTGCTGACCTAGGGTTTTGCGGTCCAAGGAATGGTGAAATCAAGTAAGTTTGGATCCTTTGCATAGACTTTTATGGTGAATCTTCTCTCTCATGTCAAGATTCCGTCCATGCTCTGATTTGATCCAAGATGATGTCGAAATTCCCTCATTTCTCACCCTTTCTTCATAATCCCTCATTTTCAAGGTTTTCTAGTTGAATGGAAGAAGAATTGGGAGATTTGCTAGGGATTTGATATGAGTTCGAGATCCCCTGAGTTGAGCTGCAGTTTTGAGGTGTTTTCACACCTTAGGGTGAGTGGGTTCTTCCTTTAAACAGTATAATGCACGAAATTTGATTATAGCATCCAAATCCCTAATTGCTTGGTATGTGATTCTAAACCCTGAAATGTCCGTTTAATTTAAGTTGTTGCAATTTGATATGATATGGATTCCTTCTCTGTTTGAATGACTCCTTGATGGTAGATTCACATCAGAAACGTATACAACACACCCTAGAAAGAATGCTTTTCAGATTTATACCATATGATGTAATTAGGGTTTAACCTAATTGAGATATCTCTAGAGTTTCAACCTTATTGAAAAGGACTAGTAAACTTATAAGTGGTTAGGATGTACCTCATGGATTACCTTATTTGAATTTTATTCTTGGTGCATGATATCTCAGTGAATAGCATGGAAACCTAAATTTAGTTCAATTTCCATGGTTTCATACATATATTGATTATATATGGTTGTTGAAAGCAGTCTTTAATTTGTGAATGTTTATATCGTGTGAAATCTTTATGAGAGCCATGTGATAAGTGAATGAGGCAAATGAAACCCTAAGAGCAGGGTGTTGGCATGTGATGAATGAATAAGGCAAATGAAACCCTAAGGATAGGGTGTTCAATGAATCATGTTATGGTGATATGAAAGGTCTCGATATGAGATGTGGTGATACTTAACTGTTGAATTGTATGTTTCTAGTGCATTTAACTTTATATGCTTGTTCTCTCTGAGTTGATATCTACATACTGCAGGGCTTCTTATTTTCAGTACATATCTCTTAAATTGCAGGTGATGAGATATGACATGCCCTAGAAAGGGATGTTACTGAGACATGATATATGTTGAATATATGAGTTATGATGTTTCTTATGATATGATATGGCAGGCCGTGTGAGCCTTGTGAGAAATGTAAAATGAGTTATGATTTCTGTTTTACATGTATCTATAATATTAATGTTAGACTTAGGTGCCCTGAACACCATAGAACCCCTTCGAGAGATCTGCTTCTTAGGGGTGAAACTCGTGTTGCAACATTAACCGTGCAGAGTCATGGTGGCACAAGGACAGAGAGGCAGTGTTCAACAATAATCCGTGTGGAGTCACGGTGGCACTGGAGAAAATAGGGGTTATTGCAACAAGATCCGTGCGGAGTCATGGAGGTAACCCCGTGAGACTCTCCTCCTGTGTGCTCAGGTTAGAGGAGGAGTCTAGAGCACTCGGAGTAGTGCATTGAGGCCGGAGAGCCTGTGGTCCTATGGCAGAACAGGGTTGGCGTCAGACTTAGCATTTCCCGGGTGTGTCGCTAAGTCTTGTACGGTGTGGCCGTAGTGCACTGCGAGTCTCTATGCAGAGTACACTGCATAGATCAGGGCATAAGTTAAAATATGATCATATAGGTTCACAGAGTTCCTTATGAATGAATGAGCTAAGGAAGACTAGAGCATAGTCTTCTAGTAGTTATTCTTTGGATGCAATATTTACATTCCTTATTATTTCAATTATATTGTTTTAGAACTATTCAATGTAGTATTTATTGTTGTTAAATTTCATATCGTTTACTCAAAGTTATATCTGTAATCACATTAGTGCCTTAGACTGTTTCTTTGAAGTACTCATTCACTGAGCGAGTAGGCTCACCCCTCTACTCAAACATTTTAGGGTTAACCGCGTGGACTTGAAGATGGTCAGAGTATCAGCGTAGATCTTCCACAAGAGTTAAGTACAAGATTAGTTGAGTCAGTCGGTCCTTGTCACTCTAGGTCCTCAGTAAGAGATAAGAGAGAGAGTTGTAATTACGATGTGTAATATTATTCCTCTTTTGAAATTGTATGCTATTAGTAGGTATTATGTGCATAAGGTGTGAGAGACATCATAAATGTTTATACATGTATCTTTTCCATTAAAGTCTGATTAGTAAAAGAAATGTTCAGATTCCCTTGTTAAAATGATTTATGTGGTTCAATGCGAAGAAACAAGAGTTTTAAAGAAAGAAAAGAAAAAGAAAAGAAAATTTAAGGGTGTTCTTTGTATTACATATAAATCCTATCTTATGCCCTAATCTCATGATTTGAGGAAATTGTGAGATCGGGGTGTAACAGCTTGGTATCAGAGCTTAGGGTGAGTTGTCAAGGACCATTAAGTTAGTAAGTTAGAGTCCTATGTGTGGCAGATAGGAGATGTTTGATGTTAGCTTTGGGGATTTGAGTATTTGGATATCCTGGCCCGATATCTGAGTACTTGGATCAACCAGTACAAGCTACTCTGTCTATTCTCTCACGTATACCCTGGCCAGGTATACAGTGGAAGAATGGTCTAGAGAGGAACCCTAGAAATGTTAGGGTTAGAAAACGAGAAAAGAAACAAGAATTAAGAGAATAAATGTAAAAAGAGATAGAACTTACATTTCATAATGTTGTTTTTGTTGGAAATGTATGGAAATGCTCTTATATGTTTGAATTGAAATATTTAATACTTTGAAATATGGGTCTTTAATATTTGTTGCACACTATGCAGTTGTAGCATTTATTGATTTCATTCTTTGTAACATGTAGATTAGAAATCATCTTTGAATGATCTTTCCTTAGTGGATAAGTTTTCTTCCACACTTCTGAGATGAATAGGAGTTGAGTAATCCTTTATAGTTCTTGGCTTCAGGACTTCAGGTTTGGCCTGGTCCGGTTGGAATGATGCGTTACTAGGATCTAATGAATCCTATCAATAGTATAATAAGAATAGAATTTGAATAATTAGACCCACATCAGAGTAAGAATGTACATACAGTAAGATGTTGAAACATGTGGGCAAGATCAGAACAACTAAGAATCAGTTGAAACTGGTATCTGAGGTTCAATTTTGGGGCCTCATATGAGAAACCCTTAATTGGGAATAAAGGAACATGATATGAAGTTCATAATAAGTTTATTGATTAATATTATATGAACTATACATATGAAATATAGAAAAGATATGTGAAATGTATGTATGATTCAAGATAGCAAGAATCAATCATGAAGAATGAATCATATAATTGAGTATAATGCTTTATTGAACTCTAAAGCAAAGGCTAAGTAGAGAATAGGGTTGAGCATTCAATAGGTCCATAGAAGTAAAGAGTCTTCAAAAGAGTAAAAGTAAAGAGAATCGTATGAACATGTAATTCACAACACTAGAACAACAAACTAGTTTCAAAGCAAAGAACATAGGTGTAGTTTAACGAATGAATAAGTCATACAAAGGTAGACTGTATTCAGGAGAGAAAAACTTGATTGAAAGAGAAACTATGTTTGACCCATGCATGATCCACTTGATTTAAAAATGAAGAATATGTAATGTATTCAACATGAGGAAAAAAAACTAATAGAAGGACTATTAATTTAGAACGTTAACTTCGCAATAGTATAAAGATAAAGGAGGAAATATGTGCAACATGGTATACATGACCATACATATGAATAAGCAACATGGTCATAAGAGAAAAATTTAGAATTAAAGATGACGGGTTAAAGAGTAGTATATGGTAAGAGGACTATGAAACGTAAGAAAGGGTTTGAAATATGATGGAGAAGTTATAAAATAAAGAGGTTGTGAGATTCAAGTAAGTGCTAATTAATCAAATATCTCTGTTGATAACTAAGTAAATCTACATACGAGAATGTATTAAGGGAATGTTTGAATACAAGTATTCCAAGTCTTAAAATCATCTTCTCTTTCATATATTTCTTAATGAGAGCAAGGTGGGAATGAAATGATAAGAAAATGAATCATTTATGATGCATAACTACCTTGGTAGGGTCATCTAGTGAATGTAATAGTGACATACATTACGATGAAGTGCGATAAGAAATAAAATTCTTGTGTGATAGCAAGAATGATGAATAATCTATTCTTACCTTGAATGTTTTAATGTTAGGGATGTTTATTGTATATGATCAAAATGAGAAGGAGAGGTAGAAAAACATAAGTAGTAAAGAATGAGGAGAGAGATATGGGAAAACACTAGCTTTGTGTAATATGTGAATTTGTTTTTACATGTATGATTTGTTGAAGGCATATTAAGGTATGAAAGTTGGTTCTACATATGATTTCATGGTATTTGTGTAATCTATATGTTAAATTAAAGGCGTATGATAGTTGTAGTAATTCATACCTGATATGAATCTTACTATTGTGTATTTGTGATATGGTGATACGGTTTGGATGATGTCAGAACACATGGAGAGATGCCCTGAACGAGGTAGTCATACTTATCCACTCATATTAATAGAAAGGGATGATAATCAGATTGTCTGGACAAATAACCCTAATGAGGTGTAGCTTGTTATACCTATCTCTAATATAACTGAGTAATGGTAATTGAGTATGATTAATGCTTGAATGACTGATACAATTGTGGATTACTTTATTACTGTGGTTGAAACCCTAAAATGATATAATACGATGGTTACACTTTGAATTGTGTGTGGGCCCATAACCCACAGGTCCCAGGATCGAAACAGGATAGTATGGAATGAGGTGGTAATGCTTCACCTCATGCATCCATGACCCAATGAGGATGCCAAGAGTAGTATTGTGCAATTGATTGTTGAATCTAGTCTTTTAATTCAAGACTGTTTTGCTATTTGAATAGCACTTTATTAAAGTTTAAAACAGCATGGTGAACTCATTTTTGTCATTTAAAGGTGATACAAAACAATAGAACTTTCTGAGCCGCATAAGTTGAGATAGTTGTATCATAGTATCAGAGTGGCGCAGCGAAAGCGTGGTGGTTTGTCTTTGCATTCTATGTTTGACTGTGGCATAAAGAATTTTCTTGATATCATTGAGAACTATTTGAAATATGTTGTGATTTAGTAAAGAATTAAAATATCTAATGTTGAAAACTACATTCAGGTATGAAATACAAGAATATAATGACATGGAAGGCTTTAGAAGCTTAGACTAACCTTGAATGTATCTTTCTTGTAGGCTTATGTTTCGAGGACGAAACATTCTAAGGGGGGAGAGTTGTTACGACCCCATCTGAGATTAATTGGTAAACTAGGGTTTACCTGGATGATTACATATTTAATTGGATTGATCATTGCTTGAATCTAATTAATGATGATATCTCAATTATAATATGTTAAACCTAATGAGAACCCCAAGCATGCTATCTCTTTGTATAATTAGGGTTTGAGATATATAAACTCTAGTCGGTTGAATTAGGGTTTTCAACAAATAAGCTCATTTGGGAAGGAATGATAGAGTTAGGCATAGAAAAATAGAAATGATAGTTGGATGCTTGGGTAGCACGGCCATGGTGGGTAGCACGGTCGTGCTAGGTCATTGGTGGCACGGGCATGCAAGGCCACATGGTCGTTTTGAAAGAATTGAACTATTAACCAACTTTTATACTCAAATCTGCTGAAAACAATGCACCACGGCCGTGGTAGGTAGCACGGCCGTGCTGGGTCCATCTTGCACGGCCGTGGCATCTAGCACGGCCGTTCTGAGGCATTTTTGCTTCAAATGACATTTCTGCAGATTTCTAGATAGCAGTTCACTGTTCTATTTTTAATTATTTATTGGTAACTCCAAATGATCTCAAATTTGAACTGAAGCTTTATAGATCAATTATAAACAACGTGATAACTTCCCATAATTTTTGGAGAAGGTTTGTTCTCTTAAATAAACGAATTACAGTAACTTTTGTATAACTAAATATTCAGCCAATACAATAAAAGTTGAGTGTAGGGTCAATATGCAATTGACCCAAGCAGCTCAATTGCTCTATATGTTCGAACACACACACTAGCAGCTCTCATAATTCACAATTCAGTCTAGAGAAATGAGCTCCTAGAGAGAGAGGGAGAGTTAGGGTTTGAGAGGAGGAAGTGGTGGAATTGCTGACCTAGGGTTTTGCGGTCCAAGGAATGGTGAAATCAAGTAAGTTTGGATCCTTTGCATAGACTTTTATGGTGAATCTTCTCTCTCATGTCAAGATTCCGTCCATGCTCTGATTTGATCCAAGATGATGTCGAAATTCTCTCTTTTCTCACCCTTTCTTCATAATCCCTCATTTTCAAGGTTTCCTAGTTGAATGGAAGAAGAATTGGGAGATTTGCTAGGGATTTGATATGAGTTCGAGATCCCCTGAGTTGAGCTGCAGTTTTGAGGTGTTTTCACACCTTAGGGTGAGTGGGTTCTTCCTTTAAACAGTATAATGCACGAAATTTGATTATAGCATCCAAATCCCTAATTGCTTGGTATGTGATTCTAAACCCTGAAATGTCCGTTTAATTTAAGTTGTTGCAATTTGATATGATATGGATTCCTTCTCTGTTTGAATGACTCCTTGATGGTAGATTCACATCAAAAACGTATACAACACACCCTAGAAAGAATGCTTTTCAGATTTATACCATATGATGTAATTAGGGTTTAACCTAATTGAGATATCTCTAGAGTTTCAACCTTATTGAAAAGGACTAGTAAACTTATAAGTGGTTAGGATGTACCTCATGGATTACCTTATCTGAATTTTATTCTTGGTGCATGATATCTCAGTGAATAGTATGGAAACCTAAATTTAGTTCAATTTCCATGGTTTCATACATATATTGATTATATATGGTTGTTGAAAGCAGTCTTTAATTTGTGAATGTTTATATCGTGTGAAATCTTTATGAGAGCCATGTGATAAGTGAATGAGGCAAATGAAACCCTAAGAGCAGGGTGTTGGCATGTGATGAATGAATAAGGCAAATGAAACCCTAAGGATTGGGTGTTCAATGAATCATGTTATGGTGATATGAAAGGTCTCGATATGAGATGTGGTGATACTTAACTGTTGAATTGTATGTTTCTAGTGCATTTAACTTTATATGCTTGTTCTCTCTGAGTTGATATCTACATACTACATGGCTTCTTATTTTCAGTACATATCTCTTAAATTGCAGGTGATGAGATAAGACATGCCCTAGAAAGGGATGTTACTGAGACATGATATATGTTGAATATATGAGTTATGATGTTTCTTATGATATGATATGGAAGGCCGTGTGAGCCTTGTGAGAAATGTAAAATGAGTTATGATTTCTATTTTACATGTATCTATAATATTAATGTTAGACTTAGGTGCCCTGAACACCGTAGAACCCCTTCGAGAGATCTGCTTCTTAGGGGTGAAACTCGTGTTGCAACATTAACCGTGCGGAGTCATGGTGGCACAAGGACAGAGAGGCAGTGTTCAACAATAATCCGTGCGGAGTCACGGTGGCACTGGAGAAAATAGGGGTTATTGCAACAAGATCCGTGCGGAGTCATGGAGGTAACCCCGTGAGACTCTCCGTCTGTGTGCTCAGGTTAGAGGAGGAGTCTAGAGCACTCGGAGTAGTGCATTGAGGCCAGAGAGCCTGTGGTCCTGTGGCAGAACAGGGTTGGCGTCAGACTTAGCATTTCCCGAGTGTGTCGCTAAGTGTTGTACGGTGTGGCCGTAGTGAACTGCGAGTCTCTATGCAGAGTACACTGCATAGATCAGGGCATAAGTTAAAATATGATCATATAGGTTCACAGAGTTCCTTATGAATGAATGAGCTAAGGAAGACTAGAGCATAGTCTTCTAGTAGTTATTCTTTGGATGCAATATTTACATTCCTTATTATTTCAATTATATTGTTTTAGAACTGTTCAATGTAGTATTTATTGTTGTTAAATTTCATATCGTTTACTCAAAGTTATATCTGTAATCACATTAGTGCCTTAGACTGTTTCTTTGAAGTACTCATTCACTGAGCGAGTAGGCTCACCCCTCTACTCAAACATTTTAGGGTTAACCGCGTGGACTTGAAGATGGTCAGAGCATCAGCGTAGATCTTCCACAAGAGTTAAGTACAAGATTAGTTGAGTCAGTCGGTCCTTGTCACTCTAGGTCCTCAGTAAGAGATAAGAGAGAGAGTTGTAATTACGATGTGTAATATTATTCCTCTTTTGAAATTGTATGCTATTAGTAGGTCTTATGTGCATAAGGTGTGAGAGACATCATAAATGTTTATACATGTATCTTTTCTATTAAAGTCTGATTAGTAAAAGAAATGTTCAGATTCCCTTGTTAAAATGATTTATGTGGTTCAATGCGAAGAAACAAGAGTTTTAAAGAAAGAAAGGAAAAAGAAAAGAAAAGTTAAGGGTGTTCTTTGTATTACATATAAATCCTATCTTATGCCCTAAGCTCATGATTTGAGGAAATTGTGAGATCGGGGTGTAACACAAATGGTCGTAGATAATTACTTGAAAAAGGAAGGATATTTAGGTATGAAATTGTGTAGTAATAAAGAATGAATATTAAGAAACAACTAAGGAGGGACTGTGAGCATTAGATATGGAATCGAGTATGTTACAACAAAAACATTGTCACCAAACCCGAGAAAGACACAAAAAGGGAAACAATGACATTGAATTTTTTTATAAGGGGCAAGAACAAAAGTTAAGATCAAGTGCGTGGTCAAAGGAAAAGAAAAAAAAATGGAATGGGTAACTCTATGCTAAATAAAACACAGGCCACTCAGGAGAGCTTTAATGTTGCCGTTACTTGCTTAGAGGAACCAATCTAGAAGAATGAACCTTTATTCCTGCCCCCACATGCCAAAATCTACACCGCTTGCTACATATCACAGGATGTCAGGTGGTAAATAATGCGATGATGTGGGAGATTAATGAATGGGCTGGGGTAGTACATTGAGTGCATATGTTGTCCATTGGAGAGATGAGTTCAAGTGAGTGGATAACTGAGGAGTTTTGGGATATGGAAATATGAATTTGATTACACAAAAGTTGGGATTGACTAGGGAAATGTCATAACACTAAGTTTAGGATAGTATCTAGAGGTGGGCATTGTTTGATCAAATTTAATTTAGGTCGAACTTCATTAATAAGACCACACATGGTGGTTGAAAAAGAAAATTTAGACGAAATCAAAATGTTGGTAAGCCCAGATTCAACTGGACCAGACTGCAACTTTGTGATCTGGTTCCATTTTGTCCGGTCTGAAACAAAAAATACCACGTGTAATCTACCAAAAGGAAGGTCATTTTTGTAGATTGATTTGGTGTCTGGAGTGATTTGATGTTGAATTATTGGTGATTTCTAATTATAAATGATGTGATATGAATGAACGAAACAGATACTAGC
This sequence comes from Alisma plantago-aquatica, assembly GCA_963693085.1. Classification (NCBI taxonomy): domain Eukaryota; kingdom Viridiplantae; phylum Streptophyta; class Magnoliopsida; order Alismatales; family Alismataceae; genus Alisma; species Alisma plantago-aquatica. Next base: position 374,363,277 of record OY856410.1, on the reverse strand, counting down.
TGAATGTCTATAATGCTTAAAATAAATAAGATATGTTTCATACCCTAATTTTTGGAACCTAATGAGTACATGATTATGTGATTGATGAAATCAATATAAGATCAATTTATGGCCACAATAAAGATCCGTAAAAATTTCATGATTATGAATATTACATAAAGTGATTATCAGAGTTTTGGGTACATTAGTATGACACAAAATATTAAATTAAGTTCTCCTATAAATAGATAGATACTTTACGAGTTATTTGTAGGACTTTTAAATGCTTTTTGGTGACTAATGAGATATTAACATCCATGCATGCGGCCATATTTGGAAAAGTGTGTACGATGGCCATTTTAAGTTTACTTTTATAGAAAGGAGCTTGATATGATCATGGTAGAACTGTGTTAAAATTTAATATGGCTGATCTACGAGTTGAAAGGTAAAGATTACATTAGAAAAAATAGTAATAAATAAAAGGATTTGTGGATTATCCAAACTTTGTGGCATTATCTAGTAATAGGGATTTTATCTTGGCTAGCGGTGGTACCTAGGTTAATTTTGTTAGAATAGTCACATACTTCTGAGCTCTGGGTAGATCTTGGACTTATAAGGTGTGTGGTCCCTTTAGCCATTGTCAATTGATTTTGGGTTGAATATCATACATTCTAGCATAGTATCAGAGAGGATCCCTTGAGACAAAAGTGAGGATCATACCTTACCTAAAATAACAAGTGTAGATATATAAAAGTGACTGTACTTGAGGAGATGTTAGAATAGTCTAATACCTCTGAACTCTGGATAGATTCCTATGCTTTGTGTTTATAAAGTGAGTCCTTTGAGCCATTGTCAATTAATTCTGATTTGAATACCACACATTTTTAAAGGTAAGAGATTATTATAAAATCCCTACCCAACAAAGACGCATCTGTCAAACTCACACCTTCTACTGCGTATAATTCTGATCTAATATTGCAGTGACTATCCCACGATCGTTGATTTCAAGCCTGACTCTCAGAACTGACTATATAGAAGCCAACTCTCTTCTTGATCTATCGTTAGTCATTGACATACTAAGGCTTAAGAGAAAGAGGCAAGGAGAAGAACCAGAGAGCTCCTGTTGGACTAGGAATCTCTCTTTCAGATGTAGATCCTTCCTGGTGGTGGTGTCATAGAAGGGCCTTCTCTATCGGTTACCCCTACCTTGCCGGTGGAACTAAGTGAATAGGGAAGACTTCTTCAGGCATCTTCACCCTGCCTGGTCTTGGCTTTGAATTGGCCTAGATAGAGGGAAGATTTGTGATGCTTCGGAGTAGAGGAATATGACAAGGAAGCAATGCAGCCGAACGAGATGCAAGCCGTCTGCCACGGCTCCAGGTCGAACACCAGTCCAGCGGTGGTGCCCGAGTTGCATCTTTAGAAAGGATAAAGGTAATCGTGTATTACGTGTGAGGGATAACATTGAGAGGATCGCACAGGGCTTGTGCTGGTCGAGGCTTCCTGAAGCACCATGGCGGACCCGTTGGGGGTGCCCCGACACGGTCCTCAGCTTTATAGGAAACAGGGCGTGCCCTCCTGTAAGTGACTCGCTGGAGACTAGGCTGTCAAAATTTATCTAAACCCCTGAAACTGGTTTTGTGTCCTACTCAAAAAATCAGATCCGGGTTTCAATTCTGACATTTTGGGTCGGTTTCGAGTTTAGGATTATGTGTCTGAATCTAAACTGGGTTGGTTTCGGATTTAGAAACTGGACAAAATCGGGTTCTAAATAGTTACTTATATACATATACTTATGGGATGTATACTGCTTTTTGAAGTAATATTTGTGTTGCTTTGATATAATAAATGTGTTATTACTACATATTATAGTTATATGATGTGAAAATTGATTATTTTTTAATAGTATTATGATATTCCTGTTGTGTTAGAATTTACTTATGTGTTAGATAACACATATGATTTCTTTCTTAGATGTTGTTATCGATGTGGTATAAATATTATTTTTATTTGTAATAGTCATCTCAATTGGTTTGATGTGAATATATGTTATTTTAGTATAATTTAGATGATGTTGTAATAATTTTGATGTGATACAGTGTTGTTTTAGTATGATAAATGTGATGTTGCATTTGTGATGAGATTTTCTTGTATTTAGGTGAATTATTGTTCTATTGGTATTGTTTTCTTTAATAAAAGTAAAGAAAAAGTAACATTACAAATTTTTTAATATTGTATAATCATTGACATCTTTGGTAGTTTATGTGAGATAATAAAATTATTTGTAATTATGTAAGTACTTCTATCAGAAAAAAAAATTCTGAAAAGAAATACCTTCAAATCCGGGTTCGGGTTTGGTTCTGGGTTTAGATTTTTCAATCCTAGTCAGTTTTGGGTTGAGAGGTATGAGTAAAATCTGGGTCCAAGTTTGAGTTTAGATTTGACAGTCAAACAATCCAGACAAGATTTTTTGACCCGGAATCGACCCGAACTCAATTTTTTGACACCCATATTGGAGACGAAGGGGTAGCGGGAGCACCATCCGCATCCAAGAAAGGATCCACGAACTGCAAGCTTTGTGCTGTTGAGCATGTGGCTTGGCATCTTTTGGAGCGTCAGATCATGAATTAACATTCCAAATCGCTATTAAACATGTATTCTTCAAATTTTTATAACTTTGTTCTCAAATATCCAATCAGAGAAATAAATATGTAGATGGAAAGGATTTTTCATCTGCAATGATCTAAAAATATTCTCAACAAGTTATTTCAATGTTTGTTAGTTATTATATAGACGATTTTACTGCTTTGAACATTAAAAATAGAAAACGACTTTCACAATTAGTTAATAATTTATCTAAGGTATAGCTTGATATTTTTAACATTATTGTAAAGTTTGATCTTTGTGATTTGAAGTTTTACTAAGAGTTTTGATGTAAAGCCTAATAAGACATTAGGGTATTTAACCTATTGTTTGACCATAAAGTGATATGATATTTTTAAGAAAAGACTAATGTACAATGTTCTTATTATTTTGGAAGTTTTTATTAGGTTTCATGCCTTCTTAAATTATTTTTTGATTGTTAGACCTAAGTGGATAATACGAAGTGTTTTATGGATATTGATGAGATACTACATTGCATATAGGATTAATTGATATGAAATATAAATTTTGGGATATTTATCTATGTTTTCAACCAAACTATAATAACCAGAGATGTATGGTTTTATTTACAAGTTTTCTTGATCATGGATAAATATGTTCACATATTAGTACTTTATGTGGTTATCATGGCTTATTGGAGTATGAAAGTATGTAGTGATTATATAAGGTGAGTTTCTATAGTGCTAAGATTCTATCATAGTTTTGAATATGTCTTATGTTTAAGCTGAAAGAGAACTCTAGTTGGTTATTGTGCTAGGATGATGGGATTAGGGTTCAGAAATGAAGAGAGGAGAATACACATAGACTTGCAGAAATTCGTTGATGTCCAGGTGATTAGTTAAAGAAGAAAGGAACCAAGAAAACATTAAAAAAATCATCATTATCAAAGGTAGGTGGACTATGTCCATTATTTTTCATTAATATTATGCTTCAACCTACACCTTTTCTACAAAGTAACTTAGCTATTAAGTTACTTTCAGACATTTGGTTATTAATTTTTAGCTCATATCCAATAACACTTTTAGTAATCAAACATTGTTCAGATGAAGTTATGTTGTGAGGATATCATATTATATATTTTTGGTATTTATGCTACTTTCAGATACTTACTATTTATTTATTCTATTCAGTTTATTTCTGAAGCCTTTAAATGCAAATGTCATATATATGATATTAGAATCAAACTAAGTCATCATGTTATGTTAGAGTTATTAAATAAGAGTTATCTGAATAATAATAACATGAGATTTTATTTGATATTTGGATTCAATTTAGAATCTAAGAGTACAAATTCATATTAAGAATTATGTTTAGTAAGATTTCAGTCCCTAATAGAATAATTTCAACGAATCAGTTAAGTAGGACAAACTTTCTGAGATATTCAGATTAGATTTAGATTCAGATATAATTTAAATTAAGTACATATTTAATTATCAGTATCCAATTTCAGTATAAGAAAAGTTCATATTCAAAATTCAGTATGTTCATACTTAAGATAATTAAGTCAGAACCTTCACATAAGATGTTATATGATACATCCTCATTCATTTAGTCTTGGGACAATTAAGAGCCATCTTGTGACAATCATGATTTTCTCTCTCTAATTATACTCTCGCTCTCTCTATGATGATCAATTATATAGTTTGGATGTCAGATTCATAGTTTAAGTGTTGTGGCACTCCAATTTGATTACGTAATGCTCAATTTCGCAATATGTGACATCAATCAACACTTCGAGCTTAGTATTATAGTTTAATACATCATCCCCTTGAATCCATTTTTGAACCCCATCACTATGATCCTCTTGCTCTCCATTGTGTAATATGTTACAGAGGATTCTAATTCGAGTTCAATGACACAAAAATGGCATCTTTCATACCTATGAAACTCTAGGTATGATGTCTTGAAGATTTTATGTTTTAGCCTTTTTCTTGGTGTGTTTTATGCTTCTTTGGGCCGATTTTGGACACTTCATGCCCATTTTATTTTGGGGCCCATCCGCTTGATCCCCCTTCCCTTTCTACTTCAGGAAAGTAATGAAGGGCAGTAACTTCCCTCCTTCGTCCCTTCCAAACCAAGAGATGGAGGCAGCGGATGAAACTAGCCCTGTACACACCCCATCTAAACCCTAGGTCTCAAGCTTCTTTATAAGCCCCCTTGACCAACCCCTTCTTCATTTCCTTCTCACTCCTCCTCCTTTACTGGCTCCTTACCACCTGTGCTCCCCCCAGTACTTATGCCACTAGTCGGCGGCTGGTTCTGGCAGCTAGGCTCGCCCACGCACAACCACCGCAGTGCGCACGACAAGAGAGAACGGCGGCCGACGTGCCTCAGACCCGCCCCATCCACCCTTGTTGTATCTTCCCCAAGTAGAGAGGGAGCCATGGATGCAGGTCCTTAGGGCAGGGAACCCCTGTTCTTCCCCTGTTTCACATGCAGAATAGAGGAATCCCGAGCGGGATGCACACCAGGAGACAAAGGCCACCGCGACCGTCCGATATGCTGGCGACGGTCGGGGATGGGGACACGCTGAAGCCAACTGCCACCATCTTGACCATGTTTGGAGCAGTGAGCACCGACCATGGACCATGAACACTGCTTTTTGGGGTGTTCATTCGATCGTGATCCAAGGGATCTGGCCCACAATGGAAATAAATGTATGTGTCACATGTCTTATCTCTATAGTTTTTCATATTGATCTTCAAAAAATGATATCTTGCTAATCCCTTAGCCAAAAATGTCAAACCAATATATCAAATCGATCCTATCAAAAAGATCTACAACTTGGGCATTGTTTCAGGACCTGAATATGATCCAAACTCTCATGTTTTTCCAAAAATTTTACCTATTGATCCTCTTAACATATTTAATACAATGTTATGATGAATTTTAGAACTTTGATACATATGCCCACCTAAGCATTAAATAAGTAACTCTAATGTCTTTGTATCCCAAATGAAGGTCCTACTCTCCCTAATGCTTCATACATGACTCCTTTCTATCCATATGTGACCATATTGAACAATAATGCTATACATTGCTCTTTTGATGCTAACCTTGCTACATAATGACTCCTAATTCTTAACCGATCAATATTTTTATGCTTTTGGGACCCTTTGGAAGACTTATAACCTTCCTTGTACTCTTGATGACATAAGTATGCTATTATGATAATTGCATGTATGAGTGAATGTTAGTACCCCATGTTGGTGGTTTGATGCCTAGACCCTAGTGGACATCACCTTACTTTGAATGTGTTTATTATGGTCTATTCTTGCTGATATAAACCATCCCTTATGCTTGGCTCTTATTCATTTATGTTCTTTGACCTTGATTACTCTATTATGAGTCCTTGTGACCTAATGCCTAAATCTTGTCATGTCCACATGAAACCTCGAAAGGATATGAAACTTGAACCACACTCTTATGATGGACCCTAAATCAATATGAGATCATCTAATGAACCAATAAGCAACTTGGAACCCATCTTGGCCAAAACCCTAAAATGAAGATAATCAGGGTTAATGATGAGAATCTAATGTATATATGCAATCTTGTTCTTAATCAGGTTGGCTTATGATTTAGATGGTAATGGACGAGTTAAGTTATGAATCTCTGAATCAAGTATGGGCCTTATCTAGTTATATGAATACCGCTTTCTTGTTTGAAAAGACATGTATTATATGCTTGTTTGTTTACTTGCTCAAATATTTCCATGTAGTATTGCTATGTCTTACTCGATGTTTGCCTCGTCGATTTTATAACTTGAACTCATATATATATATAAAACTCCATTATAATATTGATTGATAAAGGGTTAGATCTTGGCTATGGCCTTGAGGTCCCTCTCGTATAAAAGGGTTGGCTAATATTGAGCACCCTTACGGACCCTTCCGACGGGAAGATGGTCAAAGGACTTAAACATTCTTGATATTGTTGGTATAATGGAGTGAAATGACATAAAATATGATTTCACATTTTGTTAAACAGTTAACATGTTTATTCTTGTTCATTTAGTCATGAAACCTTTTCAAATTATACAAAGCTTATACATATATATGTATCTTTCTACCCCATACTCAACACCTCGTGTGTTAACCTGTTTCTCGTATTTTGTCTTTAGGTTCAGAGATGGCTAGAAGGTTGTGGGCTTGGTGAGCTATGCTAGGTGTACTTGTTGTAAGATCCAGATTTAGTGCACATGAATGACTTGTACCTCAACTTTGGAAATGTGTAACTGAACTCATGAATATGATGTATCTTTTATAAATTAAACTTGTTAAATGTTGAGACTATGTTGGTGCCTTTATCTTGTTATTTGTTCATGTGTGCTAAGCTTTATGCTTCCGCATGTTGTCTTTGGTATACGTTTGGCTCACGGGATCGGGATGCTGGTTTCATGACAGATGGTATCAGAGCATGAATAATAACTACACCAAACATTGCTCGCATGAAACACAAACTAAACCCACTTTACATCTCAACCCTAGAAACTTAATAAGATGTCCTTTGTGGACTAGGTTGATGTAATGACCACATTTGTACTTAATTGGTAAACTAGGTTTAACCTGAATGATTACATGCTTGATTAGATTGAACATTATTTAGACTTGATTAATGATAGCAGATCAATTGTGATATTTCAAACCTAAGAATAAACTCTAACTATGATTTTAGTTTGAAGAATTAGGGTTTGAGAAATGTAAACCCTAATCAACAAAAATTAGGGTTTTGATAGTACATGAATATGGAATTTGATCAGGATAGCAGTGTGGTAAATAATTTTTCTTATTTTCTACAAATTTTTTATTTAATTAAATTTTGGATATGATATGGATAACTCAATCTTTCATATTGGAGAAAATTTTCAGAATATTTAAGTGTTCTTTGAATGTGGTTCTCGGTTGAACAATACTTCCAACAAAATGCTGACAGAGTGCTTTTTAGTAGTATAGTGTTTTATTTTTAATTATTTATTGGTAATATAAAATGATCTGAAATTTTAACAGGAGATCTGAAACTCAATCATAACTAACATGTAAAATTTTCATAATTTTTGGATGCGTTTAGACCTTATCAGTAGATGACTTATAGTAATATTGTTATGATAGAAAATTCAGCTGAAATAAGAAAAAGTATAGTGAGGGGCAATGTGCAATTGACCCAAGTAGCTCAATTGCTATATATGGTCAACCTAACACACAAAGAGCTCTCAAAATTCTTTATTCAATATAGAGAAATGAAATCCTAGAGAGAGAGGGAGAGTTAGGGTTTGAGAGGAGAAAGTGATGGAGATGCTGACCTAGGGTTTTGCGGTCCAAGTAATGATGAAATCATGTAAGTTTAGCTTCTTTGCATAGACTTTAATGATGAATATTCTCTCACATGTCAATATTCCGTCCCTCCTCTGATTTGATCCAAAATGGTATCAAAACTTCCCCTTTTCTCACTCTTTCTTCATAATCCCTCATTTTTAGGGTTTCCGAGTTGAAAGTAAGAAGAATTGGGTGAATTGCTAGGGATTTGTTATGAGATCGAGATTTTCAGGGATGAACTGCATTTTTAAGGTGTTTCCACACCTTAGTGTGAGTGAGAACTTCCTTTTAACAGTATATTGCACAGAAATTGCTTAAATCATCCATAATCTTTAATTGCTTAGTATGCAACTACAAACCCTGAATTGTGTGTTTGATCTAAGTTGTTGTAAAATGATATGAAACATATTCTTCCTCAATTTGGATGAATTTCAGATGATAAAATCATATTATAAATGTATAAAATACATCCTAATGAGAATTCCCTAAGTATTCGCAGAGGTTATAAAAGTAAACTGAAATATATGGAATATGTCTATGACTGAAATTGTTGTATAATTAAATAGAGAAATTTGTTTATCTAGATCCCCTTGGTTATGAATGATTGTATATATAAATGCATAGTACATATATGTCAGATACTATATTGGATTTCATTTAAGGTGAATAGTGTTTGTTTGATATCTCAGTAAAGAGGGTGAAACCCTAGATGTGAGGAAAGTTGGATATTTGCGAATAGATATCATGAAATCCATTTGAACGGATTTTCTTGACATGATAGACTTTATTTATTCAATTTTATTATTTATGCATGTTATCTCAGTGAATGGCATGGAAACCCAAATTTAGCTCAGTTCCAAGGTTTCATACATATATTGATTTTATATGATTTGTTGATAGTATTCTTTATTCAGTGAATGTTTATGTTGCATGAAATTCTTATGAGAGCCATGTGATAAGTGAATGAGGTAAATGAAACCCTAAGGATAGGGTGTTCAATGAATCAAGTATTTTGATATCAATGTTCTCAATATGAGATGTGGTGATGCACAACTCAAGATTTGGGTTGAGGTGCATGTTTTCCAAGAAAGTACACATAATTTATAGGTGCAAATGATGATTACTCATATGTCAAGTAATTAACTCTTATCAGTGTATTAATAAGTTCAATTGCATGATTCTAGTGTATAAAGAATCAAGTGAACATGTATTCTGTTATTTAAGAATTCTGCCTGCAGATATAAAATGTTGATTTCTCAGTATATTACAGTGTTTTGAGTATATTGCTCTTCCAAGTTTAGAATGATATACATGTTGTGTAATAAACTTCAAATAAATAGACACAGTACCATAGAGATACCATAGTCAAGTATAAGTAAGGGAAAAGATAAAATATAGTAAGAGATTTCACAGAATAATAAAATAATAGACTTAAGAGCCCTGAACACTGTAGATTCCCTATGAGAGGTCTGCACCGTAGGGATGAAATGACCTAATCCTGGCAGTGTCCAGTATATGGGGGTCGGAACGTACTAACAGGTGGTACAGGGGATGAAGCCCTAGTGGAAGTCTCCTTAAAATACAAAATGTAGTATCCAACATCAACCAGAGATCCTGGTGGCACTAGAGTATAGTAAAGCCAATAGGTGGCTTGACTCTCTGCCTGTGTGCTTAGGTTAGAGGAGGAGTCCAGTTTTTATGGCATAATAGGTGTGCCAAGGCCATAGAGACATTTTCCTATTGTAGACCAGCAACGTAGTCAGGCTTAGCATTCCCAAGTGTGTCAGCTAAGTCTTGTATAGTGATATCGTAGTTCACTACGAGTCTTCATATGTAGAGTACACTGCATATGATCAGGGCATAAGATAAAATATGTTCATATATGTTTAAAGAGTTTCTTATAAGTAAGAAATGCTAAGAAAGATTTGAGTACAGTTTCCCAACAATTATTCTTTGTATGTTTCTGAATTATTAGTTCTCTTTGAAATTAATCAAGCATGCTCATATATTGATTTGCTCTTGTTGATATCTAGAGTATCCTGCCATATTTATGATTTTCAATGATCAATCTCTTTAAAGCTTACTGCTGTTATAATTGATATCAATTGCTCAAAAGTATATCTGTAATTATATCAATGCTTTAGACTATTTCTTTGCAATACTCATTCACTGAGCGAGTAGGCTCACCCCTCTACTCACAATTTTTAAGGATATCACATGGACTTGAAGAAGGTCATTGCATCAGAGTAGCCACAAGAGTTAATTCTGAGTATAGTTAAGTTCAGTCGGTCCCTGTCACTCTAGGTCCTTGTATAGATGTGAGAGAGTTATAAATGATGTTTGTATCTTCGTTTCCTTAATAAGAGAGAATGCATTAGATTATCATGTCGTATGTACATGGAAGTGTGAGAAACATAATGAATGTATGGATGTGTATCATTAATATTGAGATCATATTAGAGTCATCAAGGTTTAATTCTCTTGTAAAGTTTGTTTATGTGATTCAATGCGAGAAAACAAAGAGTTTGAAAAAGAAAGAAAAAGTTAAGGGTGATCTTTGTATTAAGTTAAATCCTCAGTTTATGCACTAATATCATGATTAATGGTAATTGTGAGATCGGGGTGTAACAGTTGACTTAGTCTCTAGGTTAGAACCTAGATGTTCTAGAACTAGGTGTAGACTTGTGTAATTTACATCCCTAGACATATGGTCGCGACATGTGCTTAGGGTATCTACACAGGTGTGCACTACATTTGTAACATCTAACTCATAAAAACATAATTAACTAATGCAGAAGCGAATCATTTGCAGCGGATTACCAAAAATCACTAAAAATTAAAACATTTTTACCAAGAGGTCCATCAAATGAAAACTTTCCCACATAGAACAAAAGTAACACATTTACAATCTATTTTCAAAAGTACATATCTTGTACCATCTCTTCCTGTGAATTACAAGCATCAGTTGCCCTGTTAAACTAAGCACAGGCAGTATGAAAATCTCGAGGCATTGAGCCAAAATATCGAAAGCACTACTACTACTACTCCGAGGACCTGAGAGTACAGAGATGACACATAGGACTCTATCTACATCTATACAAGGCATAACAACCAATGTCTCCACCTGAAACTTCACTACTATCCCTGCTGATGTTGTTGTCCTTCTCTTACTGAAGGATTCCTATCTCCTCGTCCGTGACCACCTAAAAATGTAGTCCCCACGGGGTGAGAAAATTGTAAATTGGCCCAGCGAGAGATATAACTCTCCGCCAGTAACATTATTATTGCAGCTTTAGAAGATAAATATGAATAGAGGAATCATATTTGTTTGACAGTAGTTAGTTCAATGTCTAACAGATTAGAATAGTTTTCTTATCTAAAACATTGCAGTTATAACTTTAAAGAGCAACATGTCACTTATCCATTAAGGAATATGAAGAACATGTATAACATTTATTCACTATAGAATCATTACCGCAACATTAACTCTCTTCAGGCTTAGATCATATATCTAATGCCTGGCATTGTCATTGTGGAGTCATGGCTTATAGCCATACTCTTTTCACAAAGTGTTGGGATCTTAATCCCTCAAGTCATGAATTACAATTCCACTTCTTAACAAGTGCATCGTCATGATTATAGCATCTGGGTATTTGAACCCATAACTCACCATAAGATACTTATTACCACTTATTAGGTAACTTAATACCTTCAGATCATCTGACCAATGACATCATGATTCTTGCTACACAATGTATTGCACATAGTACACAAAGCTCAATGGTTCTTACTACACACAGCATATGAAGGCTTATAAAGCCTATAAAATATTCTCAATAAACAAAACATCATAGCCCATACCTGGCTATGCTCTTCATCTCATCATTCCTGCATGATTAGTATTCATGATAAAAACAATAATGCTTTCATATCAGTATCATACAACACTAAGTAACATCACTATTCCCTTTCTAGGGTTCAAGGTATCTCTTTCATATCAGCACCCTTCATTACGGTTTTCCATAAATAATCACTTGGGTTCTTAAGATCATATTATTAATGATCAACCCTATTCCATTGTTTCTCAAAGATAGAAGCCAAAATAGATATCATAAGTATTCAAACATACTTATATATATATCCTCATCATTCATCATTGAATGTATTATCAACACAAAGTATGAGTTTCTCTCTCATCTTTATCAGACTATAATTGTATCATAGTATTTGATTTGGATTAACCTTTTCATAAGGCATGTTAGCCTACAATCATCAAGGTGCATTACATCTCAATGTAACAATTGACATGACACATTTCATGTGTCATCCATTCCAAATATAATGGACTTATAACATATCAAGGTATATTAGAATTGGAGTGTTGGTTGTGATATCTATCATATCTTGATGTATCACTTCCCTCAACACCTTCATCTTACTTTAATTCATCCAATTATCTTGTATTAGGGTATTTCAAATCCTAATACCTATGCACTAGATCATCACTTTCATTATGTAATGTATTGGTCATGATTCATATATTTAGAAAATACAACCATTGCCAATGATATGGACTCACCCTTGAGCCAGGGACTATTAAGGTAAGGATATCCATAATCAACCCCTCTAGGTATTTCATTTGTCAATACATTAATCACAATTCCATTAATAGGAATAGGATTTCCACAATTATAATTTGAGGTTCACTTAGCATCTCACAAACATATATAGATTTCACCTAGGATCACTCTTCATTAGAGTTTCACATAATATCCTTCTATATCAACATTTCACCGAGTATTATGTGAAATTAAGATTTCACAACACATCACCCAGTGTTAAGGCTTCACATTAACATTAATGGCACTACCCTATATTAGGGTTTCATACACCTTTATCCTATTTTAGGGATTAGGGTTTACCATTCACATCGAAGTGGGGTTTCTCTTTCCTCATACCCAAATTAGGGTTAAGATATACAATTCCCATTAAATTAGGGCTTCTTTCATTGTGACACTAAGCTAGGATTACATCATCACCCTAGATTACGGTTTCACTCAGCTTTGCCCTTAAATTAGGGTTTCACATAACCTTGCTCTAATTTGGGTTCAAGGTACATCAATCTTTTCAATGAAGATTTCATGGTCTCATATTATGGATCAAATCCAGATTACATGTTTGTTCATAGTGAGAGAATTAGGGTTTATTAAATAAGCCATCATCTCTCCCATTCTCTCTCCCTCTCATCCTCTTCAGGGTGATAAATAAATCAAGATTAATCTAGGTCAACTCTTCACTTAAGTACACAAAACTAGGGTTAACCTTCATAATCATCATGGGTCTACATCATTAATAATCAATTATCTAATTGACCTTAGATCATATTAGGTGTCCAAATGGTTTAAACAATTTGAACTTCAAAAGGTCTTAGTCACTTAGGCCTCAAACGGTCTTGGTCAGTTAGACCTCAAATGGTCTTGACCAATCAGACCTCAAACGGTCTTGGTTGAATACTCAAAACCATTTAATAAAGTTGAGGTTGAAACCATTTACAAAAGTGAACCCTTGAGATCATTTGCTAAAGGTGCACACTTGAAACTGTTTGCTAAAGGTGACCCTTGAAACCATTTGCTAAAAGTGCACACTTGAAACCGTTTGCTAAAGCAACATTTTGAAACCACATGAACTCAACTGGTTTGGGATCATTTGGTCCCAAACGGTCTTGAGACCGTTTGGACTCAAACGCTCTTGAGACCGTTTGGTCCAAACCTCCTCAAAACCACATGGACCAAAAATAGTCTCAACTAATCAAATTGAATTAGGGTTTCCAATGTTGGTTCCTTCAACCATTTAAATCATGTAACCAATCATCAATTGGACCTATCATCATACTTTAATTGAGTTAAATAGGTCATCCTTCAACTGATTTGTCCCTCAATTGACCCTCAATTGATCATTAATTAGGGTTTGAATCAATTGGATTAGGGTTTGGAATCGATGATCCTTCAACACTAATCAATGTGTAACTAGTTACTTTAAAACTATTGGACCATCATCCAAATTGGTCATGACCTGACCACAAATGGTCTTGAGGTCATTTGGATGTCCTCCAAATGGTCTTGAGACCGTTTTCCCATGTCTACATCAAAATCCAAGTCAACCAATTAGGGTTTGGATCATTGGATTGATCACCAAATCAACATTTGATTGTACTTCAACTTAGTACCTTTGGATCTTCAAATACCTAACCATACTCAACCCTAGACCTCCAAACGGTCTTGGGTGACCACCAAACGGTCTTGAGACCGTTTGGGTGATCCCCAAATGGTTTTGAAACCGTTTGGGTCAAACAACCCAAAGCATCAACTTATTCAATTGAAAATTCAGCACTTAGTCGATTAGGGTTTGCAATTAAGGAATCATTCACAATTGAAACCTTCAAGATAAAACCAATTAAAACCATTGGATCAATATCCAAGTTCCACAGCATATATATTCAAATGGTCAACCATTCCAAATAGTTTGGAACCCAAACCACCAAACGGTTTGCAAACTGTTTGGTCATCAAACAGTTTGGTGAAACCGTTTGGACTCAAACATTGAAACCGTTTGCCCTAGATATTTGAGGAGGTGTGTGCTTATGATTATGTCATCATCATCAAGCTCCAAACTCACGAAATCTTCTGTGATTTACATGGATATTGCATCAATCAACCAAACTTAATTTCGGAAATGTAGAAATGATCACCAATTGATAAGGAATTGATTGCAATAATAAAATTAAGGGTTCAACTTATAAAACCCGCCTCAAATTGAGCTCCAAAGCTCCAAGATCATGGTAACAATGGTGGATGCAACTCCCTTCACTATTCCAAGGCTCGTCCTCAAGATATGAGTGAAAAGGATTGGTTAGAATTGAAGAGGGGATCGAGTTATGAAGAATGCATGCATTGATTTTCGATTTTCACCATGGATTCAAGGTGAAAGGAGGTCAAGAAGCTTACCAACAGGTTGGGGGTCGTCGTACTGCTCCTCCAAAGTTCCTTGGTCGTTTTCCAAGCAAGGGGAAAGAAGGGAAATCCAAAAAGCCTTTGGTTTGGCTTGGAAAGGGTACTTTTATAAGAAAATTGATGAGAGAGAAAATGTTTTATAAAAGTCTTTTAATTCCAAAATTGTTGCCACAACTCCCCCACTTGGTTTCTTGCATACAAAGGAATCTCTATCCCACCGAGTTCCCTTCCATTATACAAGAATTACGGGAAAAGAAATTAAGCACCTTAACCCTTATAATAGTAATTTTCATATTTGAGTGGAAATTCTTTTTCTTATAATAATGGTGAGTGGAATTTCACCTCCTTAGGATATGCTCGTGCCATTGCAAGGCTTAAACTCGTCCACACACATCTGAATCCAACCATTTTAATTTTGGTTGAAAGCCCTTTAATTAATATATTTATTTTTTGCCCTAAATTGAATTAGGGTTTCACTTAGGCTTAAATCTTGATTATTTTAATATCAAGATTCTCTCTCCTCCAACTTAATTCAAATGAGGCGCCCCTCTCATTTTCTTTGCTTCACATGTTGCCAAGAAACATTAGGGACCTTATTGAAGTGGTAAATTACATATTGCGCCCTAGGTTTTGGGTAAATTGCACATTACACACAAATTAGGTTTTAATGCACAAGGATTGCTCTATAAGCTTTATCTTGGTGCCCAAGCTTGTGGAAACCATACCACTACATCATATTCATTATTTTGATGTCTCAACATTATAGGGAAATTTTATCATGTGCAATTTTCAAGTTAAACCCTCAACTTGGGTAATTTGCACTTTAGTCCAAAATTAACAAAACAATGTTTCAACATTGTTCAAATAGGACCAAAATTGAAACATAAGTTCCTCATGAGCCCTAATTACTTTTCACAAGATAAGATTAAGAATCTACTCAACCTTATTAGGCAAATAATCTAGGGTTAAGCATAACCCAGGTCCGGGGTGTTACAAATTATAAACCCCTAACAAGGATTTCATCCCTGAAATCCCAGGAAAAAGGAGGAACAAATTTATTCATTTATCATACCCTCAAGTCTCCACATAATATCTTAATATTATGGAGATACCATGGATCTGTATTCCACACAAAGTTCCTTTCATTAATTCAACCTTATCAATGTTTATGTTTATGCAGAGCATAAACCCCTAACATATGATATCCATATTATTGAAAGGAAGAAGCATAAAAGAACATACTTCTATCATCACCCAAGAATTCTACTAAAAGAGAAACATATATATCTAACAGAGGTAATTCACTCAACAATCCTTTATTTGTTTGGGAAAGTTCACTGAGAAAGTTCATTGTGAATGTTCACTAAGTAATTTATTTGGAGAAATTCATTGAGAAAGTTCACTGAGAATGTTCACTAAGAATGTTCACTAAGTAATTTGTTTTGAAAATATTCACTGAGAAAGTTCACTAAGTATGTTCACTAAGTAATTTGTTTTGAAAATATTCAATGTGAAAGTTCACTGAGTATGTTCACTAAGTAATTTGTTTTGAAAATATTCACTAAGAAAGTTCATTGAGTATGTTCACTAAGTAATTTGTTTTGAAAATAATCATTGAGAAAATTCACTAAGTATGTTCACTAAGTAATTTGTTTTGAAAATATTCACTGGGAAAGTTCACTGAGTATGTTCACTAAGTAATTTGTTTTGAAAATATTCACTGAGAAAGTTCACTGAGTATGTTCACTAAGTAATTTGTTTTGAAAATATTCACTGATAAAGTTCACTGAGTATGTTCACTAAGTAATTTGTTTTGAAAATATTCACTGAGAAAGTTCACTGAGTATGTTCACTAAGTAATTTGTTTTGAAAATATTCACTGAGAAAGTTCACTGAGTATGTTCACTAAGTAATTTGTTTTGAAAATATTCAGTGAGAAAGTTCACTGAGTATGTTCACTAAGTAATTTGTTTTGAAAATATTCAGTGAGAAAGTTCACTGAGTATGTTCACTAAGTAATTTGTTTTGAAAATATTCACTGAGAAAGTTCACTGAGTATGTTCACTAAGTAATTTGTTTTGAAAATATTCACTGAGAAAGTTCACTGAGTATGTTCACTAAGTAATTTGTTTTGAAAAATTCACTTAGCTCTTCCTATTTAATTTCATTATACTCTCTAGATTGTTTCAAAATGACTAATTGATCAGAGTAATAAAAAAGGTAGCAATCTAAGAGTTTCATACTTGCCTTATCTACAATAATCATATACATGGCTAGGGTATACAAGTATTGAGATTAGGTAGTATGCACTTTATTTGCTATCATATTCCTCACTTTTCATATCATTATACACACAAGATTTTTCATTCTTGAATTTTTCTTCAGGCATCATTTCTATATCTCATCTTTCAACACAGAGATAAGGGAGATTATAAAGCATTTTAACGAACAATGAGTAAGATGTAAGTTATCTTCTCCCTTGTGTCCTTATAGGACTAGTCAAAGGAATTCAAAAATAACTACTTTCATATCTTTAACACATAGAATCATGATATGAAATATCAAAACAAAACTATTTCATCTGACCTGTCTGGGACGTCTATCCACGTCCTCTATTGTTACTAGGAAATTGCCTCCTTTGTGAGCCTTGTTGACTCTGCCGCTGAGGTTGAGTCATCATTGAATTCCCATCTGGACAATCCCTTGCTAGATGTCCTGGTTGTCTACATTGGTAACAGATCCTAGGTGCAAAATGTCTGTGAGATCCAGTCACTGAGGTTGATGCTATGTCGGAGGCTCTACTTGGAACAATACTACGATCCCTACCCCTACTTGACATCCATTGTGTCTGGGTATGGAATCTCGATGATGCTGTCGATGCAGAAAATCTCAGCTTCTTAAAACTTTTAGACCTTTGTCATTGAGACTGAGTGTACACCTTTTTGCCACTAGTCTGTCGTTTCTTGATTCCAAACCTCTCTATCCTCCTTACCGACTCCACAAAGGTGGAAAACCTCTCCCTGTTCTCTAAAGAAGACACATGAGTGGTCAGTTCAGCGTTCAACCTTTCTCAAAATGCCGAATTCTTTCCTCATCACTAACTGCCATTTGTGGACAAAACCGCAACAACTCCATGAACTTAGCTTCATATTCACTAACGTTCATATGTCCTTGTTTGATCCTCTCAAATTGAGAGATCTTCTCATCTAGATACATCTTAGGGAAGTATCTACTGACGAATTCTCATCGGAATACCTCCCATCCAATTTCTTCACCTGGTCTCTTATCTTCCTTTATCATCCACCAATGACCATCACTTCCATTTAGGAGGTACACAACATGTCTTACCTTTTTAGCTTCAGGAATATCAAGGATCCTGAAAGCCTTTTCCAATTCTGTCAGCCACACATCAAGATCTGTTGGATCATATGTACCAACATAGTCTATGGCTCCAACCCAGAGAAGTCTCTCAAAAGTCTTGTCGGCTCCATAACTCTCATGATGGGCTGGTGCTCTAGGTGCAGGTGGTGGCATCATGCCTGCCATATGTGTCATGGTTGTCAGGAATTTCTCAAATAGAACATGGAGAGTTGGGTTTTCTATCACAGCTGGGTCAATATGTGGCTGTTCAGGTACATGCCCTTCCCTATTATGGTCTCTTGCACCTCCTCCTGGTGCAGCAGTGCTGCCCTCAACAACATGTTCTTCATGTGGTCCAGACATCTTCAAGTTCTTCTTCTCCTATGTGAGCAGAAAATACTATCAGATAAACTGGAAGACACTTAGAACAGACTCTACAACCTTAGTCCTATGTCTCTGTAGACTCAGCGAACCTAGAGCTCTGATACCACTTAATTGTGACATCCAACTCATAAAAACATAATTAACTAATGTGGAAGTGAATCATTTGCAGCGGATTACCGAAAATCACTAAAAATTAAAAACTTTTTACCAAGAGGTCCATCAAATGAAAACTTTCTCACATAGAACAAAAGTAACACATTTACATTCTATTTTCAAAAGTACATATCTCGTATCATCTCTTCCTGTGAATTACAAGCATCAGCTGCCCTGTTAAACTAAGCACATGCAGTATGAAAATCTCGAGGCATTGAGCCAAAATCTCAAAAGCACTACTACTACTACTACTACTACTCCGAGGACCTGAGAGTACAGAGATGACACATAGGACTCTATCTACATCTATACAAGGCATAACAGCCAGTGTCTCCACCTGAGACTTCACTGCTGTCCCTGCTGCTGCTGTTGTTGCCCTTCTCTTACTGAAGGATTCCTGTCTCCTCGTCCGCAACCACCTAAAAATGTAGTTCCCACGGGGTGAGACAATTGTAAATTTCCCCAGTGAGAGATATAACTCTCCACCAGTAACATTATTATTGCAGCTTTTGAAGATAAATATGAACAGAGGAATCATATTTGTTTGACAACAGTTAATTAAATGTCTAACAGATTAGAATATTATTCTTATCTAAAACATTGCAGTTATAACTTGAAAGAGCAACATGTCACTTATCCATTAAGGAATATGAAGAACATGTATAACATTTATTCACTACAGAATCATTACCACAACATTAACTATCTTCAGGCTTAGATCATGTATCTAATGTCTGGCATTGTCATTGTGGAGTCATGTCCTGTAGCCATACTCTTTTCACAAAGTGTTGGGATCTTAATCCCTCAACTCATCAAGTACAATTCCACTTCTTAACAAGTGAATCATCATGATTATAGCATCTGGGTATTTGAACCCATAACTCACCATAGGATACTTATTACCACTTATTAGGTAACTTAATACCTTCAGATCATCTGACCAAGGACATCAGGATTCTTTCTACACAATGTATTGCACATAGTACACAAAGCTCAATGGTTCTTACTACACAAATCATATGAAGGCTTATAAAGCCTATAAAACATTCTCAATAAACAAAGCATCATAGCTTATACCTGGCTATGCTCTTCATCTCAACATTCCTGCATGATTAGTATTCATGATAACAACTATAATGCTTTCGTATCAGTATCATACAACACTACGTAACATCACTATTCCCTTTTTAGGGTTCAAGGTATCTCTTTTATATCAACACCCTTCATTAGGGTTTTCCATAAATAATCACTTGGGTTCTTAAGATCATATTATTAATGATCATCCCTATTCCATTGTTTCTCACAGATAGAAGCCAAAATAGATATCATAAGTATTCAAACATACTTATATATATCCTCATCATTCATCATTGAATGTATTATCAACACAAAGTATGAGTTTCTCTCTCATCTTTATCAGACTATAATTGTATCATAGTATTTGATTTGGATTAAACTTTTCATAAGGCATGTTAGCCTACAATCATCAAGGTGCATTACATCTCAATGTAACAATTGACATGACACATTTCATGTGTCATCCATTCCAAATATACTGGACTTATAACATATCAAGGTATATTAGAATTGGAGTGTTGGTTGTGATATCTATCATATATTGATGTATCACTTCCCTCAACACCTTCATCTTACTTGAATTCATCCACTTAGCTTGTATTAGGGAATTTCCCATCCTAATACCTATGCACTAGATCATCACTTTCATTATGTAATGTATTGGTCATGATTCATCTATTTAGAAAATACAACCATTGCCAATGATATGGACTCAGCCTTGAGTCAGGGACTATTAATGTAAGGATATCCATAATCAACCCCTCTAGGTATTTCATTTGTCAATACATGAATCACTATTCCTTTAATAGGAATAGGATTTCCACAATCATAATTTGAGGTTCACTTAGCATCTCACAAACATATATAGATTTCACCTAGTATCACTCTTCATTAGAGTTTCACATAATATCCTTCTATATCAAGGTTTCACCTAGTATTATGTGAAATTAAGATTTCACAACACATCACCCAGTGTTAAGGATTCACATTAACATTAATGGCACTACCCTATATTAGGGTTTCATACACCTTTATCCCATTTTAGGGATTAGGGTTTACCATTCACATCTAAGTGGGGTTTCTCTTTCCTCATACCCAAATTAGGGTTAGGATATACAATTCCCATTAAATTAGGGCTTCTTTCATTGTGACACTAAGTTAGGGTTACATCATCACCCTAGATTATGGTTTCACTGAGCTTTGCCCTTAAATTAGGGTTTCACATAATCTTTCTCTAATTTGGGTTCAAGGTACATCAATCTTTTCAATGAAGATTTCATGGTCTCATATTATGGATCAAATCCTGATTACATGTTTGTTCATAGTGAGAGAATTAGGGTTTATTAAATAAGCCATCATCTCTCCCATTCTCTCTCCCTCTCATCCTCTACAGGGTGATAAATAAATAAAGATTAATCTAGGTCAACTCTTCACTTAAGTACACAAAACTAGGGTTAACCTTCATAATCATCATGGGTCTACATCATTAATAATCAATTATCTAATTGACCTTAGATCATATTAGGTGTCCAAATGGTTTAACCAATTTGAACTTCAAAAGGTCTTAGTCACTTAGGCCTCAAACGGTCTTGGTCAGTTAGACCTCAAATGGTCTTGACCAATCAAACCTCAAACGGTCTTGGTTGAATACTCAAAACTGTTGAATAATGTTGAGGTTGAAACCGTTTACCAAAGTGAACCCTTGAGATCGTTTGCTAAAGGTGCACACTTGAAACCGTTTGCTAAAGGTGACCCATGAAACCGTTTGCTAAAGGTGCACACTTGAAACCGTTTGCTAAAGCAACATTTTGAAACCGCATGAACTCAACCGGTTTGGGATCGTTTGGTCCCAAACGGTCTTGAGACCGTTTGGTCCAAACCTTCTCAAAACCACATGGACCAAAAATAGTCTCAACTAATCAAATTGAATTAGGGTTTCCAATGTTGGTTCGTTCAACCATTGAAATCATGTAACCATTCATCAATTGGACCTATCACCATACTTTAATTGAGTTAAATAGGTCATCCTTCAACTAATTTGTCCCTCAATTGACCCTCAACTGGTCATCAATTAGGGTTTGAATCAATTAGATTAGGGTTTGGAATCGATGATCCTTCAAAACTAATCAATGTGTAACTAGTTACTTTAAAACTATTGGACCATCATCCAAATTGGTCATGACCTGACCCCAAACGGTCTTGAGGTCGTTTGGATGTCCTCCAAATTGTCTTGAGACCGTTTTCCCATGTCAACATCAAAATCCAAGTCAACCAATTAGGGCTTGGATCATTGGATTGATCACCAAATCAACTTTTGATTGTACTTCAACTTAGTACCTTTGGATCTTCAAATACCTAACCATACTCAACCCTAGACCTCCAAACGGTCTTGGGTGACCACAAAAAGGTCTTGAGACCGTTTGGGTGATCCCCAAATGGTTTTGAAACCGTTTGGGTCAATCAACCCAAAGCATCAACTTATTCAATTGAAAATTCAGCACTTAGTCGATTAGGGTTTGCAATTAAGAAATCATTCACAATTGAAACCTTCAAGATCAAACCAAATAAAACCATTGGATCAAGATCCAAGTGCCACAACATATATATTCAAATGTTCAACCATCTCAAATGGTCAACCATTGCAAATGGTCTGGAACCCAAACCACCAAACGGTTTGCAAACCGTTTGGTCATCAAATAGTTTGGTGAAACCGTTTGGACTCAAACATTGAAACCGTTTGCCCTAGATATTTGGGGAGGTGTGTGCTTATGATGATGTCATCATCATAAAGCTCCAAACTCACGAAATCTTATGTGATTTCTATGGAGATTTCATCAATCAACTAAACTTAATTTCGGAAATGTAGAAATGATCACCAATTGATAAGGAATTGATTGCAATAATAAAATTAAGGGTTCAAGTTATAAAACCCGCCTCCAATTGAGCTCCAAAGCTCCACGATCACGGGAACAATGGTGGATGCAACTCCCTTCACTATTCCAAGTCTCGTCCTCAAGCTTTGAGTGAAAAGGATTGGTTAGAATTGAAGAGGGGATCGAGTTATGAAGAATTCATGCATTGTTTTTCAATTTTTACCATGGATTCAAGGTGAAAGGAGGTCAAGAAGCTTACCAACAGTTTGGGGGTCGTCCTATTGCTCCCCCAAAGTTCCTTGGTCGTTTTAAAAGAAAGGGGAAAGAAGGGAAATCCGAAAAGCCTTTGGTTTGGCTTGGAAAGGGTACTTTTATAAGAAAATTGATGAGAGAGAAAATGTTTTATAAAAGTCTTTTAATTCCAAAATTGTTGCCACAAATCCCCCCCTTGGTTTCTTTCATACAAAGGAATCTCTATCCCACCGAGCTCCCTTCCATTATCCAAGAATTAAGGGAAAAGAAATTAAGAACCTTAACCCTTATAATAGTAATTTCCATATTTGAGTGGAAATTCTTTTTCTTATAATAATGGTGAGTGGAATTTCACCTCCTTAGGATATGATCGTGCCGTTTCAAGGCTTAATCTCGTGAACACACATATGAATCCAAAAATTTTAATTTTGGTTGAAAGCCCTTTAATTAATATATTTATTTTTTTGCCCTAAATTGAATTAGGGTTTCACTTAGGCTTAAATCTTGATTATTTTAATATCAAGATTCTCTCTCCTCCAACTTAATTCAAATGAGGCGCCCCTCTCATTTTCTTTGCTTCACATGTTGCCAAGAAAGATTAGGGACCTTATTGAAGTGGTAAATTACATATTGCACCCTAGGTTTTGGGTAAATTGCACATTACACCAAAACTAGGTTTTAATGCACAAGGATTGCTCTACAAGCTTTATCTCGGTGCCCAAGCTTGTGGAAACCATAACACTAAATCATATTCATTATTTTGATGTCTAAAAATCAGAGGGACATTTTATCATGTGCAATTTGAAGTTAACCCCTCAACTTGGGTAATTTGCACTTTAATCCAAAATTAACAAAATAATGTTTCAACATTGTTCAAACAGGACCAAAATTGAAACATATGTTCCTCATGAGTCCTAATTACTTTTCACAAGATAAGATTAAGAATCTACTCAACCTTATTAGGCAAATCATATAGGGTGAAGCATAACCCAGGTCAGGGGTGTTACAACATTCTTGCTAGTTCTCTAGGTGTCATGGTACTAGACTTCCTAATGAGTGTGGTAAATCATTTTGGTTTTGGTGTTAACCTCATGGAGTATGGTGGTTTTTATCGCATGTTTCACTATTGGAGAAAACCTATTTTAAGAATTATTATATGTACATATGAAAAATGTTACCACACACAGAAAGACAGTGAGTGTCCATGTGACCTAGGAGAAAGAGATGTAAAATCAAGTCTAGATGAGAGAGTTTAGATGATAGTTGTAGTCTCTAGAGTTGTCTAGAGACATGATAAAGGTTAGGTTAGTGAGTAGCCTAAATAACCTAAGATGATAATGATGATATTGTTGATGATGTTAATGTTGACCTCGATTTCAATCTTGATGTTAATGTTATTAATGATGTTGATAAAAACCAAGTTTGTTCTTAAGGAGTTCAATTAGGTTGACAATATGAGATGAGTTTGACCATGCAACCCTATCTAAACCTAGCACCTTGTATGATACATATGACTTGGTTGATGTGCTAAACATAGCTAGTGGGTTGTAATGCTTTCTTGTACCTAGTCTTGTACATGTTGAGATATGATTTATGATATATGGTTTGAGACCAACACATGCCTCAATTTCTTTACAAAGGAGGACCTCTAGCATGGGACATATGAATAGGGTGACCTTTTGATATGAGTCGACCCACCTTGGGAGAAGGTTAGAGTACCTAAACTCAATAATATTTGAAATTTTGAAAAATATGAATGATGAAATACTGGATAACAAGTCCCTAGCTAGAATACTTCTAAGTATATGATTTGATTGATTGGTGTGTGGTTTCCTTGAAAGTGTTGAGCCCTAGATTTCCTATGAAAATATCTAACCCTAGAGAAAGAGGAAATTTACAATTTGATTCTTGCTATATAGGTAAGGGAGATGTCCCAAGACCCTAAGATGATGTACATGATGTGTGAGATCCATGATGAGCCTCATACCCGGGTTAGTAATTGTATATAAAGGAGTCTAGTGGTTACCCTTGTTTCTTGAAAGATGGGTAGAAATTTTGTTATGGGTAGATGGTTGTGGTTAACACATCTTGTTGGACATATATCTATCTTAGCTTGAGTGGCTTGAGCTTGTAGAGCTCTATCTAGATACAAGTGAGAAGTTTCAAAACCTTGATGATGATGATAATGTTATTCCTCGAATGACGCTTGATACATGAAATATCTCACTTATGTTTGAAAACTTGAATATGCATGATAAGGCCCGCTCATACGCTAGACCTAGTATGAAATCATAATATACATGAAAGATATGGCTTTGAATCATAAATTGATATGATGATGCCTAGAGATCTTATCGTGAATAATCAGGGTAAACATGCCTAATATCATACCCAAGTGAAAACAAACCAACTCGATATGATGTTGCTCTTGGGGTGATACCTCGAATAAATAAGATGAATAAATTACTTATTTTAGATCCAAAAATGAGAAATGAAGAACGTAATTGATTAGAGTTGGTATAAATTTTGTGGAAAACAAAAAGCATGCATGAAATCTAGTAAAAATGAGATACACGCTCGATGATAGTATCATTGAAGTCATGACCATGAACATGATTAGTTTGAGAAGAGATAACATAGATTTTGATAATACACCCAGGTCACGTATGAAGATGTGAACAAAAACCCTAATGTATGGATACTAATGGAAGGGAAAACCCTAATGCCATGATGATGTCAATATACAATGGAACAATAATTAATATGTACATAATTGAGATGAGTACACCCTTGATGATGAAAATGTAGTGTGCATCCCACTGTGGGTAATTCCTTGATAATGATGAATACCTAGACCCGACAGTTTGTACTCTAACCTTTAACTATAATGTTGGATAAATTTCGAGGACAAAATTTCTTATAAGGAGGGAAGGATGTGACAACCCTGATGATCTCTCTCTCTATGATGATCAATTATATAGTTTGGATGTTGGATTCATAGTTTGAGTGTTGTGGCACTCCAATTTGATTACGTAATGCTCAATTTCGCAATATGTGACATCAATCAACACTTCAAGCTTAGTATTATAGTTTAATACATCATCCCCTTGAATCCATTTTTGAACCCCATCACTATGATCCTCTTACTCTCCATTGTGTAATATGCTATAGAGGATTCTAATTCGAGTTCCATGACACAAAAATGGCATCTTTCAGACCTATGAAACTCTAGGTATAATGTCTTTAACATTTTATGTTTTAGCCTTTTTCTTGGTGTGTTTTATGCTGCTTTGGGCCGATTTTGGACACTTTAGGCCCATTTTATTTTGGGGCCCATCCGCTTGATCCCCCTTCCCTTTCTGCTTCAGGAAAGTAATGAAGGGCAATACATGCCCTCCTTCGTCCCTTCCAAACCAAGAGATGGAGGCAGAGGATGGAATTAGCCCTATACACACCCCCCATCTAAACCCTAGGTCTCAAGCTTCTTTATAAGCCCCTTGACCAACCCCTTCTTCATTTCCTTCTCGCTCCTCCTCCTTCACTGGTTCCTTACCACCTGTGCTCCTCCCAAAACTGTTGTTGCTAGTCGGCGATTGGGTCTGGCAGGTAGGCTCGCCCACACACAACCACCGCGGTGCGCACAATAAGAGAGAAGGGCGGCCGACGTGCCTCAGACCCTCCCCATATGCCCTTGCTATATCTTCCCCAAGTAGAGAGAGAGCCATGGTTGCAGGTCCTCAGGGCAGGGAACCCTTTTTCTTCCCCTATTTCACAGGCGGAATAGAGGAATCCCGAGCGGGATGCACGCCAAGAGACAAAGGCCACCGCGACCGGATGATATGCTGGCGACGGTCGGGGATGGGGACACGCTGAAGCCAACTGCCACCATCTTGACCATGTTTGGAGTAGTGAGCACCAACCATGGACCATGAACACTACTTTTTGGGGTGGCTGTTCAATCGTGATCCAAGGGATCTGGCCCACAATGGAAATAAATGTATGTGTCACATGTCTTATCTCTATAGTTTTTCATATTGATCTTCAAAAAATGATATCTTGCTAATCCCTTGGCCAAAAATGTCAAACAAATATATTAAATCGATCCTCTAAAAAAGATATACAACTTGGGCATGGTTTTAGGACCTGAATATGATCCTAGCTCTCCTATTTTTTTCAAAAATGCTACCTTTTGATCCTCGTAACATATTTAATGCAATGTTATGATGAATTTTGGAACTTTGGTACATATATGCCCACCTAAGCACCAAATAAGTAAATCTAATGTATTTGTATCCCTAATGAAGGTCCTACTCTCCCTAATGCTCATATATGACTCCTTTCTATACATATGTGACCATATTGGACTATACTGCTATACATTGTTCTTTTGATGCTAACCTTGCTTCCTAATGACTCCTAATGCTTAACCGATCATGACTTAGTATTTTTATGGTGTTGGGACTCTTTGGAAGACTTATAACCTTCCTTGTATTGTTGATGACATAAGTATGCTATTATGATAATTGCATGTATGAGTTAATGTTGGTACCCCATGTTGGTGGTTTGATGTCTAGACCCTATTGGACATCACCTTACTTAAAATGTGTTTGTTATGGTTTATTCTCACTGATCTAAACCATCACTTATGCTTGGGTCTTATTCATTTACGATCTTTGACCTTAATTACTCTATTATGGGTCCTCGTAACCTAATGCCTAAATCTTGTCATGTCCACATGAAACCTCAAAAGGATATGAAACTTGAACCACACTCTTATGATGGACCCTAAATCAATATGAGATCATCTAATGAACCAATAAGAAACTTGGAACCCATCTTGGCCAAAACCCTAAAATGAAGATAATCAGGGTTAATGATGAGAATCTAATGTATATATGCAATCTTGTTCTTAATCAGGTTGGCTTATGATTTAGATGGTAATGGACGAGTTAAGTTATGAATCTCTGAATCAGGTATGGGCCTTATCTAGTTATATGAATATCTCTTTCTTGCTTGAAAATACATGTATTGTATGCTTGTTTATTTACTTGCTTAAATATTGTCATGTAGTATTGCTATGTCTTACTCAATGTTTGCCTCGTCGGTTTATAACTTGAACACATATTTATATAAAACTCCATTATAATATTGATTCATAAAGGGTTAGCTCTTGGATATGGCCTTGAGGTACCTCTCATATATAAGGGTTGGCCAATATTGAGCACCCTTACGGACCCTTCTGACGGGAAGATGGTCAAAGGCCTTAAACATGCTTGATATTGTTGGTATAATGGAGTGAAATGACATAAAATATGGTTTCACATTTTGTTAAACAGTTAACATGTTTATTCTTGTTCGTTTAGTCTTGAAACCTTTTCAAATTATGCAAAGTTTATACATATATATGTATCTTTCTGCCCCATAATCAACACCTCATGTGTTGACCCATTTCTCGTATTTTGTTTTTAGGTTCAAAGATGGCTAGAAGGTTGATGGGCTTGGTGAGCTATGCTGGGTGTACTTGTTGTAAGATCCAAATTTAGTGCACATGAATGACTTGTACCTTGACTTTGGAAATGTGTAAATGAACTCATGAAGATGATGTATCTTGTATAAATTATACTTGTTGAATTTTGAAACTATGTTGGTGCCTTTATCTTGTTATCTATTCATGTATGCTAAGATTTACTCTTCCGCATGTTGTCTTTGGTATATGTTTGGCTCACGGGATCAGGATGCCAGTTTCGTGACACATCTGTTGCCAACTCATAGGAGTGTGTATTGCAATTTAGAGGTTCTTTAGTACAAATTGAGCGTGTAGACACACAAATTCAAATACATCCATGTGTCACTCAAAGGCATATAGTGTCAATTCATAGGTACTTCGGTACCATTTCTGGGTCTAGAATTTCCAATTCAGGAGGACTTATCATGTAATGGTGGCCAAAAAATCAAATAAAAGACATAAATAAAATATACATCAATTCAATATAAGTCTATAACTTCCAAATCTTAGTTCAACTTTCAAGTTTTAGTTCAATTTTTAGTTAAAGGAAATTTATGTTTATCATATTATAAATTCAGTGCCACTTCTAACAATAGTTTTTCCTTTATGCATGGCTAGGGACAAGATGTCCGTAGATACATAACTTCATGAGATAGTCATGACAAGATGATGTAGTGACAACTTTATGAAGTTTTCTCGGTGGGGCGTCATCTACATGGTCCCAGATTTGAGATGGGATTTGTATAAAGTAGTAACATGGTATTAAGTTTCTTTTGTATATGATGATGCAATAGTGTTTCTTTCCTAAGAATTTATGAGAATGCATTTTCATACTAGTCTGTGTTAGTTATTATCTACTATTATTGTTATGTACATCATGTTTGTGATACTTTCAATTGAAAAAAAATAGCTTCCACTCATGTGATATGAAATTGGAGTGTTACAATATGATATTAGGGCAATAATGTAGATTGCCATCATGAAAATTCCCATATCCATAGTCTAGACCACCCAGTTGATCCTAAAAAAACCAAAATATATAGATAGGTTGACTGCTAGTGACCTTTGTTACTCTAAGAAATTAGACAAAGACAGTAGAGTTCGAGCTAGAGGTCTAGTTAGATATGTATTAGTGTTAGTGTCTAGTAATGTATCACATAAATGTCATTTTGACATGCTATTTATTATTGATTTTTGTGCATTATTTGTTTATTTTCATATTGATAAATACAATATTTATTCTTATTAGCCTGTGATCCTCAATTGCATCAAATAAATGTAATTTTAATGTTTCTGAAAGATTTTCTATATATTAAGAACTTATGTTCGGTTTTTGTATTTTCAGGAAATTTACAGAAATCTACACAAATCGGTACTACCGACTTTGGAGTCGGTGGTACCAATACTTGCTAAGAAGACTCGATAGTACGGACCCCAAAGTCGATACTGTAGACAACATCACATCGATGGTTCAAATATTACTTGAGATATCTAGGTACTACCAACACTCAACTCGGTAGTATCGATGGATACCCAAGCAGCTACAAATATCCAAGGCATCGGTAGTACCGACACCCTATCGGTAGTATCGACACGGCATGATCAGACAGATATGAAGATTAAGTCTAACGAAATGGTTGTCAACTAATTACACCCTAAGTGACTTATATGACTTGGAGAGATTTCAGCCAACCCTATCATTGTCATTGTATTCCATTGGACGGCAACCGAGAGCAAGGAGAGGAGAAAGCATAAAAGAAGGTCAAGTTTTAGATGATCCTGACACTTTCAGCGGACAGATTTGCAGTCAGAAGGTAGCAAATTGGCACGTGTACGAGAGGAGATCATTTAGACCATCTTCTTTAGGGATTCTTTAGTTTTACTAATGTTCTCCACATTTTTTTATTCTCCTCCATATTTTGGACAATAGAAACCATGCGGGGCTAAATCCCTCTTTCTTTAGGACCTGAGAGTAGCCCAGTTATGCATTGTAATTCACTTTCATGCATTAATATATCAATTTCTCTTCATTTCTAGACTTATTTCTATGAGATTGTCATGAACTATTCATGCTTGATCACTATTGGTAGTTAATTAGACCTTTAATTACTTTAAAAAAGAAATTAATGGTTGTGACATTCATAAAGATAAATGTTTTATACCGTCCTTTGAGAAAAGTGGCTTACGTATGTGAAGAGACTACCCAGAGTTTAAAAAAAAACCTAAATAATGACACAATCGATACAAGAGTGTGGTTGGTATTAGATTAGGTAGTGAATTACGCCATGAGAGTGCATAATTATTTCTACAGACTCTTAGTCCAGGGTTAGGAGATATATTTATTAATGTTATAATTGTTAATTAAAATGTTAACTCAGCAAAAAAAAATACAATGTTAACTATGGAGAAACCATAATCCTAAGGATTCACATCAATTGAGATAAAAAATAGTAATTTATGTTTATTTTCTTTTTAGATAATTAAACTCACCAATCAAGTTTTTATTATCCTAGTTGATCACATTATAGTTAGTAATAGTATTTGGATATACATTTCCACTAAGTTTAATATCTGGGCTAAATTGGCCTATATTACTTTGATAGCGTGCACTTGCGTTTTAGGGCGTATTGTAAATCCCTATCAAGTTTTTGGCCCATTTCAGGGGAAATAGAAAACCCATCACTATGAGTGTTGTGATCGGCCACTCTAGGCCACAACCTTGAATTCCTTTTTATTCTTTTAAAGATGAATTTCAAATATCATTTACTCAATCATTAGTACCCATTCTCACATTATTTTCAATAATTCCAGGTGCTAGTGTATGGTGTAAACAAGAAGCACTGTCTACAGAGCCTCATTGCGTTAGAGTTCTTTCAAAGAGGAGTTCTTGCACAGAGCACAAGAATAGAGTGGGTCTACACCACATCCGATTCAGACTCCACCACTTGAGACTATGACACCTCCACAAGAGGAACCAGAAGAACCAAATGAGATGGTTGAACCATAAGAAGAGCAAACTATATGGGAGAATATCAAGGCGTCTTCCTCAACATCCCAACTAGGGTCCAAAAAAAGACAAGCAATAAATGTGGGAAGCTACAATGATCTACTATGATCTACTTGAAGTTTGTCAATTCACAAGCAGTAAATGTGGAGTTGGTCAATTCATAAGCTTTTCATGTCCATAGCACAGAAGACCCAATGACAGACATAATAAATTTTGTGGAAAGTTGTGACATGGTGAATATAGATAGAGTACCAACTACTATGATCTACTTGAAGTTCTTCCCATATTATCTTGGAGATAACGCCAAATCATGGTTTTACAGTCTCCTAGCTCAGTCGATTGAAACGTGGGAGGGGATGATATACATTTTATTTGAATGTTACTTCCCACCTCAGAAGACGAATGAGCTTGTCAAGAAGATATATGATTCAAGCAACAAGTTAAAGAATCCTATTCTGAAGCATTGGAGAGATTCTAGAATATGCTGAGGAAGGTCCCTCATCATGGGATTGATCTGTATGGTAATGCAAATATTTCCTATTATGGACTGCATCAGGGGGAGAGGACTGCACTGGACAGTGTTGGAACAAGCCTCTTCCTTAACGAAAAGACATCTAGATGTCATAGGATCTTGAAGAAGATGGCTAAGAACCAGTCTTGGGGAGAAGAGAGAGAACGTCCAAAATCTGTCAAAAGTGTTGAAGAGTCAAAGGTGAGATATTCATTAAATGAGAAGTTGGACCTGATTGCTAAGAAATTATGTGCCAAGGATAGAAGCTCTTCTGGAGGAGAGGAAGTGGAGTGCATGTTTGCACGTCGGCAAAATTATAGGGGCAATGACTATTCCTAGAGGAAAGACCCCAAGTTCTCATGGACGGATCCCAATAATTTCCTGCAAGATCCACCACAGGCACAACATCAAGCAAATTCATAGCAGCATGAAAGTAACCCAAGGAAAAAAAGACCGCATAGAGGACATGCTAAGAAAACTAGTCGATCAAAATGAAGCTATCATTGGCCAGACTCAAAGGGAAATACAAAATCAAGGAGGATAGATTAGTAGCATAGAGACCTAGATCTCTCTAATTGTAATGGAATTGGCTTCTTTGAAGAAACTTGGTCAGCAAGGGTTACCAGGAAATACTGATGTATCATCAGGAAATCAACATGTCAAGGCGGTATTGCTTCGTAGTGGCAAGAAAGTGTTGTTGGGTTTTACATGGTTGGAGTAGGCAACGGAATTTTTTTTTACTTGAACATAAACCCATAACCAACATATCACATCAACATCTATGTAATGGAAATGATGGTTTTAGCGAGATATACCTGGTCCTGAGGCTTGCTCAGTGACAATACCTCGCAGCTAGTGCGGTCTTCCACCACCTGTCTTCAACGACATATGTGGAACTCCTAGTCTTGACCCAGATTGTGGTTGACTATTGTCCTCCTAAGCGATAGAAATCTCCTACCTATATATATAGTCCACACAGACTATCAGGAACTCTAGTCATCCTGAAGAACAAACTAGGAGTTATCCCCTTCTGTCAGCATACTAGTCACCGACACACTCTCCCACCACCAGTTGCTTTTCTACAGTTGTCTTTCCCTCACTATTCCTCCCTGGATAGGTAGAACTTGCTTGGGCTCTTTGATGTTCTGAGTCGTGTCGCTGGAGAAGCACCCTATACCCCTCTATTTATAGTAGATGGTAGGGTCAGGGTTCCCATTCTGTGTCGAAGTAGAAGGGTCTAGGATTTCCATGACTAATTTGCACTGCGGCAGGAGAACCAGTCGTTTCATAACTGAAATGATTGTTTGGAAAGGTGAGCCAATCGGTTCATTAGTGAACCAGTCAGTTGGGAGTGTGAACCGGTCAGTTCACCCACTGAACCAGTTGTCTCACTTCCCTGACTTTCCTACAATTGCCTTTCCTTAATCATTTCTAATTCACACAAATATTAATTCTTCTCCCAATCGAATTGAACAAGTGAAATGAAAAACTTTTCTCACAAATCGGGACAATTCAACACTTTGGTCCAGTTGAACCAATCAGTTCACTAGAGTGAATTGGTCATCTCACTGACCATGAGCCAATTGGTTCACCCAATGAACTGGTCATTTGGTGGTCCAGATTGTGCAGAACATAGTCAATTCAGTTCTCAATCAATCTAACACTCTAATTAGTTGGTTCAACACTTGAACTTGATGATTCAGAGCCAAGTCTATTGGTGGAATTTTTGATTGAGTACCTAAACACTTTAGTAATCAATCCAAACATCATTCATGGATAACCTCCTCTTCCAGGTTAGTCCTTTGTGTGTGACCCTATAGGTCCCTTTTCACGTTGGTAGTGAATGACCATAACTATCTTATGACATCACAAGCAAAGAGAGGTACCTAGTCGTACATTAGTGCTAACCAAGTGAAAAGGAAAGTTGGAGAACAACTTTAAATCCTACAGTCTGTGATTGGTGTTTTAGTGAATGTATAATTCCTTTGTCTCTGATATCCTGAATGAACTCAAGGCATGGAGTTGTCATCCTTTCAACATTCATTCATGTTTCTTGAACTAGAGTAGACTATCTGAGATATGTGTGACATCAATATCATATACTGATTCACATGTGCATGTGCATGCCTTTCTCAATCTCACTAATCAAGTGGCCTGGACATCATACCCCCTTAGGAGGGAAAAATCCCATATCTATCACTCACAATCTATCTCATGCGTCAAAGCCACCCAATATGATGTCAAAGTATACCCAATCACATTCGACAAGTGCAATGATTTTAGGTCTAAGAATCACAATCACCACCATCACTATGAGAGATGATTTTGACTACCATGTCATGGTTCCATGTGTCACTCTCATGGTGGGTTTGTCTGATACAATGTTCCCTAACATGTATATATGTTCTTGGTTTGATATCATATATCATGACTAATGAGACACTGTCATCAACCAACACACACTCTAGTCTTGATGTTTCATTATTGTCTATCATCCTTCCGCAATGACATCCGACTAGGGACATAACAAGAATGTACATACTCTTAGCATCCATATGATATCATTATTCATGTCCTCAACCTAAAGACATAAGTCATTGAGTATTGTCATTCTTTAGACATTCATTTTGCTCCATCATTTATCTGATAATAGATTGAGCTAGAATAAATTAGAAGCTTGCCTTTGATAATTATCAAATCAATCATGATGTATGCCAATCCAATCATCATATGACTGGATCTCAAGGAATACATACCATCAGACTCCCACTTGTACTTAGAGCCAATCACCTTTGAATCATATTCTTAGTGATCTCTAAACATGTCCCACATGTTTCTGCCGTGCTAGTGCTAATCCAGTGAGTTAGCAACACATTGCATTAGTCAGTATATTGCATGTTTCACATCTCCTCATGTACGACACTTTGTATGAGATGGAGTTGTTGTAATATGCTATCTGATAACCCTTGCCTAACAATTAGCTCCATTGTTTGACTTAGTATTTCTACTATGTCATCAATGGTTGGAATATCTATAAGTTCATATGTATGAACTTCTAGATCCATATTGTATCCTCTGCTATTCATAACTCAAGGATACTCGAAATTCCCTTTTAGAATTAAATAGCCTTTTATTTTTACTTGAAACATTTCCACTCAACAACTCTTATTCTCTTTACAATTGTATATAACTTTTATATTTTGCATTTTGTGATCATTTTTCTATCATCTTGGAAGCTTGCATCAGTGTAACTAATTTACACTCAACTCTTCCTTTTATTACCATAGAACTAATCCTTTAATACTTCATAAGTACTTAAATAAGTTCTTTATGGTACTCCAGTGACTCTCAATGGAAGTAGATAGACATCCACTCATCATGTCCATTACATACAAAATAATTGGATGAGCATATCATATTGTCATGACCAATACATATAAGATGATGAATGCATATATATTTTCTTGTCATGTCCAATACATACAAGATAATGGGATGATTACATACATGATAGATCCAATTACAAATGCATAAGGCATCTATCTATGTGTTCCTATTCTTCTTAAGAATTTGAGACACTAGGCATCTGAGAGACTAAATCCATGTAATATGGACAAGTTTTCTCCCACTGAATCTCTGCATACTGAACCCTTCAACATAGACTACCACTGTATGCGCTCTCTTTATCAAGTCAAGAGACCTTCGAGAACTATCTCTATAGGTCTTTATTCCTATCACATAGGACATTCCTCTTTATTCCTTTAAAGAAGGCATTTCCTCGCCAATTTCATTTTATTCCTCATCATCATGTGGAATATGAATACGCTCCCACTAAATATTTGTCATCACAGATCCCTTCTTTATTTTGATACATAAGTCAAACCTTTTGATTATATAATCAAATTAAAGACTCCTGTTCTGAGGTGCTTGTATTTAATCAATCATATTGATTAATCTCTTGTAACTAATAGACTGCATTTGCATTAATGGAATTATAAAACCCTTCAAGTTGTGTCACATACACAGCCTCATGTTATTCCTACTAGGAATGCAGTTTTAATATCCATATGCCAAATTGCATAGTCTTTAAGTTCCAATAGAAAGAATGATCCTTTATGGCATATAATCACTACAATTGGTTAAATAAAATCATCAGGTTCAACACTTTGAACTCACTTGAATTCATTTCAACCAATCGGTTCTTCAAATGTCATCCATGTCAGTCTTAACTCTTAAGACCCAATTGCACTTATGGATTTTATCCATATAAGTTCTACCATTAAGGTCATACCTTATTTGGTTCACATGGAAGTCATTTGGGATCTTATGGCTTCAAGCCATAACTCAAAATTTCATTCCTCAACATCATCTAGTCTGATCATTGGCTCATATCATATGATCAATTCATCACCTTTGAGTTTGTAGGATATCATTATCCATCAAGGTATTTTCTACTAGATATATGAGTTGTATCTGTTACATAAGGAATTCGAGATTCCACAACACTTATGATTCTTAATCTCCCTTTGTACATTTATTTAGTGTAAAACATGTTCTTTCGAAGAATTCTAGAAGGTTAGTTGTTCGATGATCATGCTCTTACTATTTAGAGTATGACTCCTTCTTTGATTTAGACATCATTAAGCCTTAATCATGAGTTCTCTATGATACACTATCATATTCACAAGGTCCTCGAACATTTGGTTTAAGTATCTCCTTCATTGATCATATCAAAGAATTAATACTTTTACCATGTTTGTTCTTCATTTATGATATTCTTGAACATTTCAAGATATTAATATTGGTATTTCATTGAATACCATATTTGAAGTATTAGCATTTATTTCAATAGGTATGTATGCACATCAATATGTATTATACCTAATAGAATAGTCAATCTCCCACTACATCTAGTGAAGATTAACTTGTTATCATGCCTGATAAACAAGACATTCATATCTCTTAATGGTTCATTAACCAAGAGAGTCTAGTTTATCCATCAACATGGAACCTAGAGATGAATTTCTCATTCATTTGTTTAGGTGATAATGCAAATTTGTTGCTTGAGTCATCAGCAACTTTTAGGTATTATTATTTTATCTCATGAATACCAAGCACTACAAGATAAATAAGGCATTGCCATAAAAGATCATATCTTTGAAATTGAAACATGAATTTTATTAATAGACATCCTTGTCATTACAAGATGTAGAATGAAAAAATATTTCTATTTATTGGCAAAATGAAATAGCAGTTCATAGCTCTATTACATGCCCTTTGGGCTGAAATAAACTAGAAGGTACTACTATCTACGGCAGCAACACTTGCTCCAATGTTGATGAGTGTTCCTTTTTGGTCCTTTCATAAAGGCCATCACTTCTTTTCAAATCATGCACATCATATATGTGTTGGATCCTAGATGGGTGATTAGATGCTCTAGAGGGGGGGGGTGAATAGTGCTGAAAGCACTTAAACAAAATTCATTAGACCTTCAAGATATATCACAAGATAAGGTTGCTAAATAGGAAATTTGTGTGCAACTAAATCATACATAGCAAGGATGAGAGAGATTGATCAAACACAAGTAGACAAGCTATTTAGAGTGGTTCCACACTTCAAACTAGAAGTATGTCAATCCACTTACCTAGAGAGGTCAACCT
This sequence comes from Alisma plantago-aquatica, assembly GCA_963693085.1. Taxonomy (NCBI): domain Eukaryota; kingdom Viridiplantae; phylum Streptophyta; class Magnoliopsida; order Alismatales; family Alismataceae; genus Alisma; species Alisma plantago-aquatica. The sequence goes on along the minus strand of OY856410.1, from coordinate 374,325,526 downwards.
CTAAGATTTCCCAACCATTGCATTCTTATATTCATTCATAAGACTTACAATACATGACCAAACAAAGGACTTACCTATCCAAGACAAAGAGTGTTCAACCTTACCAAGGACTTACCCACTTTTCAAGGAGTCTTCCGCCTTCTTCCAAGGACTTACCTACTCTTGCACAAGTCTTCAGCCTTGCAGGGATTACCCACTCTTCTTGGATCTTCCGCCTTTGACTTCACCTTCACTCAGAGAAGCTTCCACCAAGGACTTACCCACTTGAGCAAGGAGTCTTCTGCCTTCACCAAGGGCTTTACCCACTCTAGCTCCAAGTCTTCAGCCTTGATCTCCACCAAGGGACTCCTTCCCTTGTTCTTCTTCACCTCTCTTGGACAAGAGAGAGAACCTTCATCTTCATGGTTGAAATGAGAGATGGGGAGGTGGTGGAAGTGAGAGCCTCACAAGATATGCATGTAGGACTAGCTCTCTTACATATTTCCTACTCACTCTAATGGATGTAGCAAGTGATTAAGATTAGAGAGAGAGAGGAGGTTGTAGGAAGCACTCAACTATAGAATAGGAACCTCACATAGAGTTTTGCAATGAATGCTCAACCTTGGAATGAAGCCCAAGGGGTCCTATTTATAGCTGGGGATGCCTCTTAGCCTTTGGGAACACTTGAGAACAAAAACTAGTCGTTTTGTGGCTTGCAACAGATATATTTTCACTTGTTGCAACTCCACAACGGATAGAAGCACTTTTCTGCACTTTTCCATACAGTGCAATCGATCGAGTTTCTATAAGGGTAACTCGACCGATCAAGTAAACGACAAGGCCGATACTCAAATGATCGATCGCATTTGTCCTGACAAAACTCGACCGACCATTAGGAATCGAGATGGTCAGCTACTTGATCAGTCGAGTTCTGTGTAAACACAACTTGACCGATGCAATCTCTAGAAAATTGATCAAGGATGATCGGTCGAGTTTTCAGGCTGGGGAACTCGACCGACAAAGTGCCTGTAATCAATTTTCAAAGTTGCATCTAAAGTGCTCTAATATTCGATATAAGTGATCCTAATATTTTTCTAAGATGAATTACAAGTCATACAATCATTACAAGTGATTTATAACATGATTCTAATGGATATACATCATATTACAAAAAACGTGCACTTGTATGACTTTGACTTGTCTTTTCTCCAATTTGATATGTGCAAGTTAGGGCAATTGGAGTGTGTCTATACCTAATATGAAATCACTCAAGTAGAAGCATTAGACACCAATATGTGGAATGGTTAGTCATCATGAAAACACGGGTTTAGTCAATTTAGACGTGAGTCAACATTGACCTAATTGACCTTGAGTCAACAATCTCCCCCTTTTTGAAGATGACAAACCATTCCATAAATGTATTGAAAGCTTTTAAGTAAATTCATACCTTTGGAGAAACCTAGGGGTTTTAATGGAATTGAGTTCATATGCTCCCACTCAATTGATGCTAGTGGAGTTCTCATACTCCCCCTCAATTGATGCTATTTCTCCTGCATGGTTAGCTTTCATAACATTTATAGAAACTATGTCTTCTACTCATATATGTTCCACACATATATGTCTTCTCCCCTTTACCTACTCCCTTTACATGAACATATTTCTCTTCTTCATGTAAGACATGCCTTCTTCCTCTTTTAAAAGAAGACATACCTTTCTCCCCCTTTGTCATCTCAAAAAGTGGGGTTATAAAGAAATAAGAAACATCACTTGTTAAAGAGAAAGGAGATAACACAAATATATATAAGGAGAGTAGAAGAGCACAGATAGGGGCTTGTCCAAGCATAGAAAGAAAAGCAAGTTAAAGCATATACTTGAACAACCCACAAATGCAAGATAAAGTGCTGTAGAAAAATAATAAAAGATAATTTTGACCCTCAAGATGACAGAGTTTGACCAAAAACCATCAGAGCTCATTGCAAAGCAATGAGTCTTGCTCAGAAGGTTGTTTCTGCATGAAAAACACTAGTCTTGCACCAAAAACTGAAACTGGAGCAAAATCTGCATTAAAGTTAAAAAAAAAACTCCAATTTCTACATATAATGTAGATCTATGTACCCTGCATCACAATGTTATGCAAGCAAATCAATATAGTAGATATGCAATTCAAGGAACAAACTTGAGCATGTATGAGACAAGATACAAGCATAGCATATAGATGAGCAAAGATGCCAATTTTAAACAAGGCTAGAACTACATGTATATGAACTACTAGTAGATGTTATCACAAGTTAGGACTACTAGTAGGATCTAGATCATAGCAAGAGATACCAAAATATACAAAAGATAAAGCAAGCTAGGAGTAGATGAAGAGATATATCCAAACAAAAAGATAAGCAATTTTAGAAGCATGAAAGGATATAACTCACTAGATATGCATCCTTACCATAAGATGATTACCCCTAAGAACCTGAAAGTTGTATCAAAATAAGATATACACCTAGATAGATGTAGCAAGTTAGAGTACAACGGAAGCAATTTAAGACACAACCAAGAGATCCAAATAAATCATCATCAAAACCTGCAAAACAACTCAAAGCAAGTAATTGCAAGATATAGATATGCCAATTTAGAGCAATTTGAAAGATAGAGTTGTAAGCAAGATAGGCAATTTAGAACATGGCAATATGCATATAAAGGTACCAAAGGAGTGCCAAAGAATAAGGCTATTGGTTGAGAAAATCTAGTTAAGAGGGAAATTCTCATTCAATAAGCCAACTGTGTATTCTGTGCACAGTGTTATCGGTCGAGTTCTGTGCATTTACAACTCGGCCGAGGAAAATTGCTGGCAACACCCATAGGTGCCTATCGGTCGAGTTTCAAGCAGGGCAAACTCGACCGACAGAGCAGCTGTCACAAAGCATATATATATCATAAAAACATATTTAAAGGTATGCTAAAAATACAAACCATATCCAAACATATCTAAGCAAGTTAGTAATGCACTATATAAGCATTAGAAATAGTTTTTGATTAAGAGTGTGAAGAGAATCACAAAATACCACTTTTGACTCAAAAACTACATGCATAGTGCACACTAACTTGACAAAAACAAGTTGGAAAAGGTTATATGGAAGAAAACTTTTACCTTTTTGCTTACCATTCCTTTTTCCATTTGTTGTCACCCTCTACACATCTCACCTTTCTTCTTTCATGTGGATTGAGAAGTCAATTTGCAATTCAATAGCTCAAGTCAATCCATTTGCAAGTACCTACAAGAAGAAAGATGAAATGGTCCCCAATCATATTTTTGGGTTCGGAGGGGTTAGTTTAGCAACCCAAATCCTATTGCTCTTGGGTGCATTCCTAAAAGGACAACAAGTAGAATAATGACCAATTTCATTGCAATAGTTGCAAGTGCCCATAGTCTTGGAACTAGAGGATTCTCCATGGAATATTGGAGGTCCTTCATCTTTGTTGTTCTCTTGACTACTATCATACCCTAAACCATGTCTACCAATTTTTTTAGTAGTATGGTGTAGGATGTCATTAAGACTCTTTTTACGAACTAAGAATATTTGCAAAGAGGATCTCAAACTGTCATTATCATGCTTAAGAGAAGCAATAGTAGAAGACAAATTATTGATATTATCTCTAGCATGCAGAAGATCATTTTGTATGCAAAGAGCTTTAGTTAAATAAGAATCTCTATCAATATGAAAAGTAGCAACATCGTTCTCTCTATTAGTATAACTAGAACAAGATTCATGCCCATTGATTTTAGCAAGCAAGGAGGCATTTTCTGTTTCTAAATCTTGCAAAACAAAATCTGTACTGTCCTTGTTTTCAGTTTTAAGAACATCAATATCATGCATGAGAGAATCAACAATTAAGGTATGCTCTTCATTAGAACTAGTAATAAGAGGTTGAGCTTCTAGAAATCTAATCTTATCAAGAAAACTAGCATTTTCAAGTTTAAGAGAGTCTACTTGGCTAAGACAATCATTTTTATCATCAAGCAAGCAAGAATTAACATGTTCAAGATCATCTAATTCTACATGCAAATTATCAACAATTTTAGCAAGCTTTTTCTTTTTCCTTTTAGAAGACTTAAGAGAGGCACAAATATCATGAATAATAGCAATCAAAGATTCTTTATCTAAAGAGTTTAGATTTACCTCACTTGAGTCTTCACTTGTTGATGCTATAAGAGAAAAATGGCATTCTCCTTCATCACTAGAGCTTGACCTTGATCCTTCACTTGAATCTTCACTTGAGCTTGAGTTGGAGGAGCCACTTGAGCTTGATTGCCATTTCTTCTTGTGAAGATGGGTCTTTTTGCCTTGTGGACAATCTTCCTTGTAGTGACCCTTCTTTCCACATGTGAAGCACCGGATGGAGGAGGACTTGCCTTTGTAGAGTTTACCCTTAGAGTACATGACATCTTCTTTAGCTTGAGAGGATGGAGAGACTTGTTCCATGATAGCTTCAATTTGAGCCTTCATTTCATCCTTCTTTATTCTCTCTAGCTCTTTCTTCTCTTGTCTTTCTATTTCCTCCCTCTTGTCAAGTGTGGCTTCATGTGCTTGTAGATTTCCAATGAGCTCTTCAATAGGAATATCCTTAAGAGCGCTTGCTTCTTCAATAGAAGTCACCTTGGGTTCCCACCTCTAGGGGAGAGTTCTAAGGATCTTTGAGTTGATCTCTCCACTAGACATAGGATGTCCTAGAACAGAAAGACCATTCACAATGGTGTTGAGCCTTGAGTACATGTTGGCTATGCTTTCCTCCTTTCCCATTTTGAAGTTCTCAAGCAGCCCTTTGAGCATGTAGACTTTGCTTTCCTTCACTTGATCTGTCCCTTCATAAGTGATGCATAGCTTTCTCCATACCTCATAGGCCGTCTCACAAGAAGAAATCCGGTTGAACTCGGTGGGGGTCATGGAGGCATATAGGATGTGCATGGCTCTAGCATTCAAGGTTTCTTTCTTCAAGGTAGCTTCATCCCATTCTTCAATCTTTGTCTTTGGTAGCATGTATGGGTTGTTCACCATTTGCCACATCTCAATACTTGATCCTTGGATGTAGAATTGAAGCCTTCTTCTCCAATTGAGGAAATTGCTCCCATCAAAGATTGGAAGGCTGGTTGAGAATCTCCCTCCTAGGTAGTCACCCATCTTCTCCTACTTGTTGAAGTATGCTTGGAGAAGACCCGCTCTGATACCAATTGTTGGACCCTAGATGGGTGATTAGATGCTCTAGAGGGGGGGTGAATAGTGCTGAAAACACTTAAACAAAATTCATTAGACCTTCAAGATATATCATAAGATAAGGTTGCTAAATAGGAAATTTGTGTGCAACTAAATCATACATAGCAAGGATGAGAGAGATTGATCAAACACAAGTAGACAAGCTATTTAGAGTGGTTCCACACTTCAAACTAGAAGTATGTCAGTCCACTTACCTAGAGAGGTCAACCTCTAGGATTTCCTAACCATTGCATTCTTATATTCATTCATAAGACTTACAATACATGACCAAACAAAGGACTTACCTATCCAATACAAAGAGTCTTCAACCTTACCAAGGACTTACCCACTTTGCAAGGAGTCTTCCGCCTTCTTCCAAGGACTTACCTACTCTTGCACAAGTCTTCAGCCTTGCAGGGATTATCCACTCTTCTTGGATATTCTGCCTTTGACTTCACCTTCACTCGGAGAAGCTTCCACCAAAGACTTACCCACTTGAGCAAGGAGTCTTCTGCCTTCACCAAGGGCTTTACCCACTCTAGCTCCAAGTCTTCAACCTTGATCTCCACCACGGGACTCCTTCCCTTGTTCTTCTTCACCTCTCTTGGATAAGAGAGAGAACCTTCATCTTCATGGTTGAAATGAGAGATGGGGAGGTGGTGGAAGTGAGAGCCTCACAAGATATACATGTAGGACTAGCTCTCTTACAGATTTCCTACTCACTCTAATGGATGTAGCAAGTGATTAAGCTTAGAGAGAGAGAGGAGGCTGTAGGAAGAACTCAACTATAGAATAGGAACCTCACATAGAGTTTTGCAATGAATGCTCAACCTTGGAATGAAGCCCAAGGGGTCCTATTTATAGTTGGGGATGCCTCTTAGCTTTTGGGAACAATTGAGAACGAAAACTAGCCGTTTTTTGGCTTGCAACGGATATATTTTCACTTGTTGCAACTCCAAAATGGCTAGAAGCACTTTTCTGCACTTTTCCGTACAGTGCAATCGGTCGAGTTTCTATAAGGGTAACTCGACCGATCAAGTAAATGACAAGGCCGATACTCAAATGATCGACTGAGTTTGTCCTGACAAAACTCAACCGACCATTAGGAATCGATATGGTCAGTTACTTGATCGGTCTAGTTTTGTGTAAACACAACTCGACCGATGCAATCTCCAGAAAATTGATCAAGAATGATCGGTCGAGTTTTCAGGCTGGGAAACTCGACTGAAAAAGTGCCTATAATCAATTTTCAAAGTTGCATCTAAACTGCTCTAATATTCGATCTAAGTGCTCCTGATATTTTTCTAAGCTTAATTACATGTCATACAATCATTACAAGTGATTTACAACATGATTCTAATGTATATACATCATATTACAAAAACGTGCACTTGTATGACTTTGACTTATCTTTTCTCCAATTTGATATGCGCAAGTTAGGGAAATGGGAGTGTGTCTATACCTAATCCGAAATCACTCAAGCAGAAGCATTAGACACCAATATGTGGAATGGTTAGTCATCATCAAAACACAGGTTTAGTCAATTTAGACGTGAGTCAACATTGACCTAATTGACCTTGAGTCAACAATATGTCAGATCTATATCTTGATATCATATACCTAAGATAAAGAAGCATTTTTAGTTTATTTCATAATACCTGAGGTGGAGACTTCCATCCCCTCCTTCTTCTTCTTTAGTTCATCTATGTAGAGAGGGCAATTTCTCTTCCAATGTCCTGGCTCATGACAATGATGGCATTTGCCTCCCTTGTTCACCCCTTCCTTTGCTTTGAGAGTTCAAGATGACTTGGGCTGCTAGCTAGCATTAGAAACTTTCTTTGCTTTGCCCTTGCCCTTACCTTTGGACTTTTCCTTCATTCTGCTGATCATCATCACAGATTTGGGTTTGTCTTTATTCATTTGTGCCTCGAATGTCCTCAACATGTCCAACAACTCTGTCAGTGGCCTGTCAAAGTTGTTAATGTTGTAGTTAATCACAAACTGACTATAGGATTCTGGCAACGATTGTAGTATCACATCAGTAGCAAAGTCTTGGGTCAGAGGGAATCCTGGTCGAGTTAGGTTCTCCACATACCCAATCATCTTGAGTGTGTGAGGACCTACTGGATCTCCTTCTATCATGACACACTTGAATAATGCCTTGGAGACATCATATCTCTCTTATCATGCTTGGTCTTGATACATGTTCTTGAGATGTTGAACCACCTCAATGATGTCCATGTTCTCATGTTGTCTCTGCAACTCATAGTTCATTGAGCACAACATCAAGCACTTCACATCAGTGGCATCCTCAATATGCTTCTTGTAAGCATCCCTTTCAGCCTTTGGTGCATTGGGAGCAGATTCTTCTGACTCTGGTGTATCTAGGACATAGAGATTTTGCTCTTGTGTGAGAACAAATCCCAACATCCTAAATCAGTCATGGAAGTTGTTCCCATTCAATTTGTCCTTCTCAAGGACTGATCATAATGAAAAGTGATTGTTCTTGGTAGCCATTTATTCTACAAAAAGGAAATTTGCAATTTTAGTCCAAAAATATTTTGATTTGATTTGATTTGATGATATTAATTAGGTCTTTAATTAATTATCACTCCAACTATTTTGATCAAACCAATACCCCTCACCATCAATTCAGAAGATTGCAGCGTACAACCTTATAGTGAGCAAGATCCTAATTTCCTCTAAGTCATGGACCATCTAGGGCTGTCATCCACAACTAGATTCTTTCTGGTAGCAACCTTTGTCAATTGCATCATATGCAACTTTTGATAGATGTCATGTGAAACTCCTTGCCATGTTCATCTTTATGCCTCAAGGTGCTTGATCCGATCAAGGTCATCGAGTTAAATCTGACCCAAAAGCCAACACGATGAATATGCACCCTATAAAGGCATACCCACATATTCACTATCACACTTCCATGAGATAGATGGTGCACCACACGAAGGCATGCCCAAACTTAGTCGATCAATATTTTCATGTGTGCTTCTTTTGGAAGGCATCTTCAACTTAATATGTTTGTTCAGGGGTTTTAATAAGCTTATATATGCATATATGTATCCAATCACCACATATAATATGTATCATATACATGCTATATCCCAAAAAGGAAAACATGAAATAATGATAAAGCGATGATCATGGCCATCCTATTGTAGTTCCTTGGAGCCACAAGGAACTACGGTCATCGAAGGTCTACATCACAGGCAACCTAATATTGATGAAGATCTATGCTTGCCAATCTGGGTTGACCGGTTCAACCTTTGAACCGGTCTACTCGCCTCTTGGCCGGTCAATTGGTCTTCTCCAGCCAGTCGTATGGCTCCTCTAGATGGTTGACTCGTCTAGTCATCAGGGCTTCTCGTCGATCAACCAACTACTCCTTAGTCGGTCGTCTCAGTCCAATAAGCAGTTGTCTTTAGTCTTCATCATAAAAAGAAATAAAGTGAATCGTATTTTACATAATCTTTGTGAAACCTCAAGTTACATTTGAGGGGAGCAAATGTATAAGAGAGTCTCTAGTTATCGTGAGTTATATTTAGAATAGAAGAAGAGGGCTCAGTACGTAGATTGAGATGCAAACAACCATAACCAACACACACATGCACATAGGGTTTATAGACCATAACCATGCTGCACATCCACCATCAAAACCATTTCATGGTGGCACATATGGATTACATATATACCAAATCATATATGTATATATATATATATATTGTTTGGGATCATGTGGTATTAATCAGATATTCACATTAGCCATTTAAATATTCACATCGTATGCAATAAAAAAATATGGTAAACCAAAATCCGATCATATCGATTATCCCAAAACATAGAGTATTGACATGACTCTGATACCACTATTGTGTTTTATGTGCTCGAAGAAGGAAGTGGAAACAAAAATTTACTTGACCATAAACCAATAACCAACAAATTGCATCAACATATATGTAATGGGTAGGATGGTTTTAGTGAGATATACCTGGTTCTGAGGCTTGCTCAGTGACAATACCTCACAGCTAGTGCAGTCTTCAACCAACTATCTTCAATGGCATCTGTGCAACTCATGGTCTTGACTCGGACTGCAGTTGACTGTCGTCCTCCTGAATAGAAAAAATCTCCCACCTCTATAGATAGTACACACGTACTACCACAAACTCTAGTCATCCTGAAGAATGGACTAGAAGGAGTTGTCCCCTTCTGTCAGTGCTCTAGTCATCAACATACTCTCCCACCACAAGTTGCTTTTTTGTAGTTGTTTGCTCCTCGTTGTTCCTCCCTGGATGGGTATAACTTGCTTGGGCTCTCTCGTTTACCACAACCAGAGAGGACAAAAAGTTTGTAGAGCAACTAATGTTCTGAGTTGTGTCTCTAAAGAAGCCCCTTGTACCCCTCTATTTATAATAGAGGATAGGGTCAGGGTATCCACTTTGTGTGGGAGTAGACGAGTTTGCAACTTCCATGAATAATTTACATTGCGGTAGGAGAACCGCTCATTTCATAACTGAAATGGTCATTTGGCAAGGTGAGCCGATTGTTTCACTAGTGAACCAGTCAGTTGGGAGTGTGAACTGGTCGGTTCACCTAGTAAACTGGTCATTTCACTTCCCTGAGTTACCTACAATTGACTTTCCTTATTCGTTTCTAATTAATGCAAATATTAATTCTTGTCCCAATCGAATTGAACAAGTGAAATGAAAAACTATTCTCACAAACTGACACAACCCAACACTACTTGTTTGATCCATTTGAACCGATCAGTTCACTAGAGTGAACCAGTCATCTCACTGACCAGGAGACAATTGGTTCACCCAGTGAACTAGTCGGTTGGTGGTCTAAATTGTGCATAACACAGTCAATTCAATTCTCAATCAATCTGACACTCTAATCAGTTGGTTCAACACTAGAACTTGATGATTCTGAGTCAAGTCTATTGATTGAATGTTTGATTGAGTACCTAAACACTTTAGTAATCAATCCAAACATCATTCATGGATAAAATACTCTTCCAGGGTAATCATTTGTGTGTGACCCTATAGGTCCCTTTTCACGTTGGTAGTAAAAGTCTATAACTAGCCTATGACATCACAAGAAAAGAGTTGTACCTAGTCATACATCAGTGCTACCCAAGTTAAAAGGAAAGTTGGAGAACAACTTTCAATCTTGCAGTCTGTGATTGGTGCTTTAGTGAATGTATAATTCTTTGTCTCTGATATCTTGAATGAAATCAAGGCATGGATATGTCATACTTTCAACGTTCATTCATGTTTCTTGAACTAGAGCAGACTGTTTGAGATATGTGTGACATCAATATCATATAGTGATTCACATGTGCATGCACATGCCTTTCTCAATCTTGCTTATCAAGTGGCTTGGACATCATACTCCCTTAGGAGGGACAAATCCCATATCTATCACTCACAGTCTATCTCATGCATCAAAGCAACCCAATCATCATCGTGATAACAACCCATGTTTTATGACTGTTTTGGATGATGTCAAAGTATACCCAATCACATTAGACGAGTGCAGTGATTTCAAGTCTCAGAATCACAATCACCACCATCACTATGAGAGATGATTCTAACTACCATGTCATGGTTCCATGTGTCACTCTCATGGTGGGTCTATCTGATACACTGTTCTCTAACATATATCTATGTGCTTGGTTTGATATCATATATCATGACTAATGAGACACTATCATCAACTTACACACACTCTAGTCTTGATGTGTCATTGTTGTCTATCAACCTTCCACAATAACAGTTTACTAGGGACATAACAATAATGTACATACTCTTAGCATTCATATGATCTCATTGTTCAGGTCCTCAACCTGAAGACATACGTCATTGAGTATTGTCATTCTTTATACATTCATTCTGCTCCATCATTTATCCTGTAATCGATTGAGCTAGAATAAATTGGAAGCTTGCCTTTGATATTTATCAAATCAATCATGACATATGCCAATACAATCATCATATGATTGGCTCTCAGGGCATACATACCAACAAGTGCTTAATGATAAATAGACAATCCCAGAAGCAAAAGATGCCACAAGTGACACAAGGCCTGTAGTAACTGCTAATATAGTTGAGCCCGATATTACTGTGTAGGACATAGAAGTTGATGAAAAAATTTATAAACCAACGAAGACACTGCAGGAGGTATATATTCCACCACAACAAAGGAAGCATGTGAAGCTAACACCCTTTCCAAACAGGTTGAAGGCAACCAAGGCTGAGCAACAATTTTAGAAACTTCTAGATAGTTTGAAAAAGTTGCATGTCAACATTCATCTTATAGATGCAATTGATCATATTCCTTTGTATGACAAATTTTTGAAGGATATAATCAATAAAAAGAGGGGAATAGCTGACAACAATGTAGTGACATTGAAGGAGCATGTCAGTGCATTTATCTTGGGAACTTTGCCACCAAAAAGGTAAGATCTGAGCTGCTTCAACATATCAATCTACATTGGGAGGATGAGGTTTAGAGAAGCTATGTCTGATTTAGGGGCAAGTATTAATATGATGTTTTGGGCTTCAAGAATATGGGTCTTCAATAATCTAGGAGCAATATGACCATATTGCTTGTAGACAATTCAGTGGTCAGGCCATATGGCATATGCAAGGATTTTCTTGTCAAGGTGGATAGATTTGTATTTCTAGAAAATTTTGAGGAATGGAGATACAAGATGATCACGACAATGAACGATTACTTAAAAGGCCATTTCAAGCCACATCATACATGATCTTAGAGATTGGTAGAGGAAGATTGACACTGGAGGTCAAAGAAGATAGATTTGAAATCATTATCCCCAAGTATGCACAATGACTGAGGAGAAGGCACAATGTCACATGCTACAATATTTCTAGGGACAAATGTCTTTATTCCTAAGAGGACATTCCTATACATGAATCATGTGATGACATAGGTTCATAAAGGCACACTAGATGTATACATATTAGAGAACACAAAGAAAGTTTCATTGGACAAGGAAGTTCAATATCTAGATGACAAAGAGGAGTATTGGCCAACAATAATTAAGGTGGCGACTTCTTCCACTCTTGCTCAGGCATATCCACAATTGCCTCTAGAGGCGTGTCTCATGAATTTGATGGATGACGGTATTCAATCTCATTCCTTGGAGGAGTGTGTCTTGCTTCTCAAGGCATTATTGTGTTACTAAACTAGACACACATCTGCCATCATTGATCCCATCTCTCTAGAGGCTGCCAGATTTAGAGTTGAAGTCATTGCCACCACACTTGACATATATGTTCCTAGCAGAATAAGAGAAGCTTCCGGTCATCATGTCAACTTCATTGAGCATTCAAGATGAGGAGCAACTCCTTTTAGTTTTGAAAAACCATCGTGCAATGTTTGGATGGTCTACATCAGACATTAAGGAGATCTCCCCTAGTTTCTGCCAGCACAGGATCAAACTGGAAGAAGGAGCCAAGTCGATTGTGCAACCTCAACGGCATCTCAACCCCACTATGACTGAGTTAGTAAAGAAGGAGGTAGTAAAACTTTTATCTGTAGGTATATATATGCTATCATTGACTCAAGTTGGGCTAGTCCAACCTAGGTGGTTCTAAAGAAAGGGGGTATAACAATCACAACAAATTCTAATGTTGAGTTGATTTCAACTAGGTTAGTGACTGAGTGGCAAGTTTGTATTCATTATAGATGTTTGTATGCTGCCACTTTGAAGGATCATTTCCCACTCCCCTTTATCAATCAAATTCTTGTGTTGATTCTCGACTGCTCTCATTTCTATTTTCTTGACAGTATTTCTGGATACAATCATATTTCTATCAAGCCACAAGATCAAGAGAAGTCGACCTTCACTTGCCCTTATGGCACTTTTGCATATCTTTAGATGTCATTTGGTCTTTGCATTGCACCGGCTACCTTTCAATGATGCATGCTCACCATCTTTTCCGATATGTTGGAGCGATGTCTAGAGGTATTCATGGATGATTTTGTGGTATATGGTGCATCATTTTATGATTGCCTTCACAATCTTGATAGGGCTGAGCACCAAATGTAATACCTCAAAATGTATATGGTGCATCATTTGATGATTTTGTGGTATATGGTGCATCATTTGATGATTGCATCCCAAATGTAATACCTCAAAATGTATGGACAGATCGTGTAGCAATTAATATTTTTGCTGCAGAAGAAGGATGCAATGCCTAGGTTGATAAGATGGATCTTGTTGCTATAGGAATTTGATATTGAAATCAAAGACAAAGAAAGTATCAAGAATGTAGTGGTAGATCACTTGTCTAGTCTTGAAAGAGTGGTTTAAAAGGATATAGATATACCTATAGTGGAAGAATTCCCAGATGAGCAACTCTTTGCTATGAAAAGAAAAAATCCATGGTTTACAAATATTGTAAACTACTTGGCATGTGGAGAGTTTCCAGAGTATTGGGGATATCTAGGGAAGAAAACATTTTTCCACACATTGAGGTATTACATTTGGGATGATCCCATTTTTCTCAAGCAATGTAGGTGTTGCATTTTGAGGAAATGTGTGTCGGATTGTGAGTTTGAGAATATTTTGGCACATTGTCATTCCTTACCTACTGAGGGTTATCATGCTAGTTCTAGGATGGGGCCAAGGTTTTAGAATGTAGGTTCTATTGACCTACACTATTTAAAGATGCATTAACTTTGTGCTTTGTTGCGACTCATGTCAACATTCAGGTAATAATATTTCAAAAAGACATGAAATTCCTTTAAATGTTTTTCAAAAGGTTGAAGTGTTTGACTTATAGGGGATTGATTTTATGGTCCCTTTTGTGTATTCAAATTCTAATTTATACACATTACTTGCTGTTGACTATGTGCCTTGTTGGGTGGAAGAAATTCCAACCCGCACCAATGATGCTCAGGTGGTATGCATATTTGTGAAGGAATACATCTTTTGTAGGTTTGGGTTTCCCTAATTGATAATTAGTGATGGTGGATATCATTTCACCAATAAGAAATTTGGGCCACTTCTAAGAATATATGGAATGATACATAGGGTAGGTACTCCATATCACCCCCAAATCAAAGGTCAAGTTGGGGTGTGTAATAGAGAGATCAAGAAAATCCTAGAAAATACAATCTCAATTAATATGACAAATTGGAGCATGTTTCTCAATGATGCTCTTTGGGCATATAGGACATCCTATAAGAAACCTATAGGAACCACTCTTTCTAGGTTAGTTTATGGGATATCATGTCATTTATTTGTTGAGTAAGAGCATAAGGCTAAGTGGGCCCTGAGAAAATTGAATTATAATTTAGACAATGTAGGGAAAAAGAGAATGTTGGAACTGAATGAGTTAGATGAGCTTAGGTCTGATGCCTATGAAAGATCAAGGATCTACAAGGAGAGAACCAAAAAGTTCCATGATCACCATATCCTCCGTAGAGTCTTCACTTCAATATAGAATGTTCTTCTATTTAATTCTAGGTTAAAATTACATCCTCATAAATTGAGGTCTAGATGGAGTGGGCCTTTTGAGGTAGTTAAAGATTTTCCCCACGAGCATTCGAGATAAGCAATGGGGCTGAGTTGTTCCTTGTTAATGGTGAGCAGCTTAAACACTAGTTTGGGGAAGATGTAGTGAGGAAAGAAGAGGAGTTGAAGCTCATTGAGATTCAATGATCTTTTATGCTTGATTGTTGAACCTAGGAAATAAAACTAGGGTGCTTGTTGGGGGGCAACCCAACTATCAATTTTTGTTTTTACATTTGAAATTTTAGTTTTGTAGATTTAATTTTAATTTATTAGTTTTTGTGAAAAAAAGGTGCCGTGATGAATTTTGTGTGGTGTGCAGGCTGAGTACCTATCAATAGTACTGACCCAGAAGTCAGTATTACTGACAGAGTCATAGGGAAGAAGATCAAATTTCACTAAATAACTCGATACTATAAACAACCCAATCAATAGTACTGATGACATCATCAGGAGGCTGAGAAAAAAATTCAAAGAAACTCAGTAGTATCGACCATCGGCTCGGTAGTACCGACTTTCTGTAGAAAGGGAGCTGAGTTTGCTGATGAGGACTCAGTACTACCGGCTAAAAGTTGGTGGTACTGACTAAGATAAAAGCTCCAGTTTCAAAACACAAAGTTTCTACTTGGTAGCATCGACAAATTTGAATGACTTGGTACTATGGAAAACACTGAAAATGTGATGACCGCTATCAAAATGACAACGATATTGCACAAAACAATGTGGAAAAAACCATTAGCTAGCAGCGGATTACCAAAAATTGCTAAAAATTTAAAACCTTTTTACCAAGAGATCCATTACCAGGAAACTCTTTACAGAAAGAACCAAAGCCATATATACATCATGGTTCACTTCATACCTACATCGTCTCATCACTTCACAAGGATATGACCAAAACATATACAAAAGAAACATTATACACCAAGACATTCTAGACAAAATCTGAGATCGATTATAAAATTGTTTACGCACTATCTCCCAAGGACATGAGAGTACATGGATGACACATAAGACTCTATTTCTACAAGACACATAACAACACGCTCAACCTGAGATGCTACTACCATCCTTGCTACTGCTTCCCGCTCTCTGCTACACGATCTCTACCTCCTCGTTCACGTACACCTAAAAAGTGTGTAAATCCATAGGGTGCGATCCATATCTCAATGGAAGATATAACCCTCCTCCAACAATATTATTATCACGGATAAATATTCATAAAAGAGAGCAGAAGAAACCTTTATTGAATTAAATTGGTATAACTAGTTGTTATATGCAGAGTAGAGCAATCTCATCATTTAAATAGTTCAGATATCTATGACCGAGCAATAGATCATCTAATTACTTTTAAAAGGAATATAAATAACATGTATAACATTTATCAACTATGACATACATAGGTGATTGTAGCCTCATTCAATGTTTCAGTATTTGATCGTTAAGAAAATATGATACACAACAGATTGAATCTTTTAACAATAAATATTATGCCCTGAGGAGATGAGGTATACCACGCTAGCATCAGTTCCATACAAGATCCATGATAGAGCCAGAATCCACGACATCATCCCCTCGTTCAGTACAAGATTACTGGAAGCGACATTATAAGTCAAACTGCAATTTAGCTAGCAAGGGTATATTGGCTCAACACTATAGAGATACATCTTGCAGCTTGTTTTCTTTCCAAAGTATGAAATACAATCAACCCTTCATATATATATTGAGTCATGGCCTGTATCCATACTCTTATCAGGGTATGGTCTGTAACCGATCCTGATTGTTTATTGAATCACAACCTACAACTGCACTCTTATTAGGGTATGCCCTGAAGCCAATCATGAGCTTAGAAGGAAGCAAGTAAATACTCGTCTAACACCTCACATATTAAAAAATATGCACTCTGAGTAAAACTCGTTTCACCATCCAACAAGTTCTGACACTAAATGGATCTATGCCCAGGGAAAACTATATTTTTAGTTTCACTTGATAACAAAAGTGCATCTTTTAGCATCAGTCAAGTTACAAGCATGAATTATAGATAAATTCTATAAAGAAAGGTGCAATATGTTTTTCAAGGAATATTGTATCAATTGGTACACATCTTATTACACCCATCCTGGGATCTCAATCCCTTGAACACATTACTGGGAATCACTTCCCTTCAACATTTTCATTATCAAGATCACAAGTTTTGGGTATCAAACCCTCAGTTCATTATTGAACAATGTCACCTCTTACCAGGAAACAATCATCTCTAGGTCATTAGACCCATATATATCACACGTTGTGTACAAGTATATCACATGGTTCAGAAGGCCTATTTAATCTGTATTATGCTTAAATCATCTTAGCTCATACCTGGCTATGCTCATCATCTCATAATACTTGCATGGTTAGGATTTCATGATAAAAGCAATATCACGTGAATATCATCACCATGCCATAAAGAGAATCATTGAAATTGAACCCCCTCATAATTAGGGTTAGGGTTTTCCCTTGTAGCCGATTAGGGTTTTCAAGATCATATTTAACAACCAAATCCTGATTCATATCAAGAGCTTCTATTATTGCCATAAGTATTCAAGCATACTTAATTACTCTCATCATAATTGATTATCAACAAGAAGTATTACCTTTCTCATATGCGTAGTATAAGTTTCTCTCTAATCCTTACTAGGCTATTAATTTCAACATACTTATTACATTGGCTTTACCCTCTTTAGGGTTTATTAACCTACACTTATCAAAGTGTATCCATATCATTACTTCATAATGTATTAATAGATTATATTCATCAGGTGTCGTCCTACACTTATCAAGGTGTATCAGCCTACACACTAACCCTTGTGTCGGCCTAGACACATTCACTTGTGTCAGCCTAGATAGTATCACTTGTATCATCCTAGACACTCTTACTTGTGTCAGCCTAGAAACTATGACTTGTGTCGCCCATGGCACATCAAAGTGATATCGAATTAGAGGTGCTTAGGGTGATATCGGTTTTGAGGTGCTTAAGGTGATATAGGTTTTGATGTTCTTAAGGTGATATTGGTTTTGAGGTGCTTAACGTGATATCAATTTTGAGGTGCTTAAGGTGATATCGTCCTTGAATCATTTCTTGGTGTATCACCTTTACCATACCTTGGTACATCACCTTCTTCACACATTAGCAAAGTATTTTCACCTCACTTAAGCATAACATCTTGACCTCACTTTAGGGTATTGGTCACCCTATCACTTTGTGTGTCAGTCACCCTATCACTTTGGGTATCATTCACACTATCACTTTGTGTATTAGATACCCTATCACTTTGTGTATCAACCACCCTATCACTTTGTGTGTCAGCCACCCTATCACTTTGTGTATCGGCCATCCCATCGTTTTGTGTATCAACCATAGTATACTCTAGGGTATCAGCCTCATTATAATCTAGTGTTTTGAACAAGATTTCAAGAAGTATGTCACCCACACCTTCACATGGTGTGTCAGGCTAGAGGTGTGTTGGGTTTCTAGGTTTAGGGCATATTGGTTTAGCCCTATTGACTTCCTATCTTCAATCAACTTTAAGATACCGGCCTGCCCCCATCTTTAGCCTTAGGTTACAATCTAAACAATTGTAAGGATGATAGTCCTTCACATGTAGCAAACTGGTAATAGGTAGGAACTCATGTGTATCGGTTTCCTTTCATATAACCCTGTATCATGTTAGGGTTTCTTAAATCAATATTGATATGTGCATGCATGATTCCATCATCTTCAAGCTTCAACCCTTCCTCCATTAACCCTCTAGTTCATGGAGAACAACCCCATATATCCATTAGATCTCATAGAGTCACTATTCAACCAATGAAAGTTGAAATTGAAAAGGAATCATCAAGTATTGCATAATTGAAGATGAATAATAATAGAGTTGATTTCAAGTAATATAACCTGCCTCAATATCACCACAAGAGCTTCAATATCCAAACTTCACATTCTAGAGGTGGAATATGACTTATCAAAAGTCTGAGACTCAATCAAAAAACTTTTATATGAATAAAGATACCATAGTTAGCAAATTGGTGAAGAAGAAAAGAAAGAAGGAAACCATGATCTGAGAAGCATAGTCCACCCAAGGTTGAAGATGATCATGGCTTCACCTTAGGTAAGATGCTCGACCTTCCTCTTGATACTTAGGATCCTAGGGCCCTCCACCAAGGGAGGGATGATATGAGGGTCAAAATGTTTACTAGTAGGAGAAAAGAGAGGCTTATATAGTTGAGTTTCAAGAGAAATAGTATATGTGAAGTGTCATCACCATATGCACTTAGGTGACACCTGTGTCCATGCAAGGTGGATCATGCAACCATAATTATCTCATCATGCAAAACTCATGTGCATAATCCAAATATGAGATATTGGCCATTGGGTATCTTTCTTGGCTAGATATCACAACCCAATATCACTTTACATGCAAACAGATACAACTTTTACAAGAAACATGTAAACCAATATGGTTCACCTACATGAGGTGCTTAGCGCATTATGAATAATTCCACAAAGTTACTAAACCAATATGGGACCTCCTCTATGGCTTCCAAGCTGATAAGCACTCCCATATATACTTCATAACTTGACACAACCCCATCTAGGGTTCAAGAACTCCACACACTTTGGCTCTTTCACCACTAAGAGTGGTGTCACTCAACCAAGACTCAAACAAGGTGCATCCTCCTTTATATCTTCTATAGATGATGATAAGAGAGAGAAGGAACACTCTAGAGGTGATAATTTTCACATCAACCCCACATTTTGGGTAAATTGCAAATTGCACCAAAACTATCATATAAAGCACAGACAAGTTGCAAACAAGCTCAAACTTGAGAATTAAAATCTTCTTAGGTTTTAATTACTTTTTAAAATATTAACACATGGTTCTAATAAACTTACTTAGGCAAAGCTTCTAGGGTTATCCCAAAGCCCAGGTCAGGGGTGTTACAAGTTATCAACCCCTAATAAGGACTTCATCCCCGAAATCTAAAGAGAAACGAGAAGGGTACTTCCTCCTCATCTCTTCCTCCAACTCCCATGTGTCTTCTTCAATGCCACAATGATTCCAAAGAACTTTCACAAGTATTATGTCTTTCTTTTTCAAGTTTTTGATTCATCTGTCAAGAATCAACACTAGATCTTCCACATAGGATATATCTTCATCTAATTCTACATCTACAGGTTGTAATACAAGATCTGTATTAGGGTAACAGTTTCTCAACATAGATACATGAAATACTAGATGTAGTTTGTGAACCTCAGGTGGTAGTTCCAACTTACAGGCTACCTATTCAACATGTGCTATCATCAGGTAGGGTCCCATAAATTAAGGAGCCACCTCACCCTTCTTTCCAAATATGAGAACACCTTTTCAAGGAGAAACATTGAGATACACTTTGTCTCCTACTTGAAATTCTAAAGGTCTACAATGATTATCAACATATGATTTCTTTCTATCTTGTGCTTCCTTTAACTGTTATTGTATCACTTTGATCTTTTTAGTTGTTTGTTGCATAAGCTGAGGACCAAGAAGTTGGTATTCTCCTATTTTACTCCAGCATAACGTAGATCTACAATGTATACCATACACCACTTCATATGGTGCCATATCAATGCTTTTCTGATAACTATTATTGTAGGCAAACTTTATCAAACTCAAATGTATATCCCAACTACATACAAATTATAGAACACATGCCCTAAGAAAGTCCTCTAAAGTTTATATAGTCCTTTCAGATTGTCCATCTGTCTGTGAGTGGAAAGTAGAACTAAACTTCCCAAAGCTATGTGTAATTGCTCCCAAAAGAGACTTGTAAATTGAGGACCTCTATCAGACATAATTGTTGTTGTGAGTCCATGCAACCACACTATCTCATCTACATAAATCTGTGCAAGTTTCTCAGCATTGTATGTTCTCTTAATAGAAAGAAAATGCAATGACTTTGTCAATCTGTCAACAATCACCCAAATAGAATCATGACCTTTGGTTGTTCTAAGAAAACCAACCACAAAATCCATTTTCACATGATCCCACTTCAACTGTGGTGTAGGTAATTGTTGTAATGTTCCTACATGCTTTTTGTGCTCAGCCTTAACTTGCTGACATACCGGTCATCCCATAAAAAACTTAGCTACATCTTTCTTCAAACCATGCCACCAATACATATCTTTTAGATTGTGGTACATCTTGGTACTTCCTAGATGCATAGCATACATAGATGGGTGAGATTCTTCCATAACTATCTTTCTTAGGTCATTAACATTAGGTACCATGATTCTACCATAGTAACAAACTATTTCATCCTCTGACTCATGGAAGCCATCCCGCTTCTCACTACCATATTCAGATCTGATATGTTGTATCACAATATCAACCTATTGTGCTTCTTTGATATGTTGTCTCAGTGTGGGTTTCACTTGCATCTGCGCCAACAATCCAGCTAGCAAAGTTACTTCGAGTTGTACATTCATATATCGTAAGGACACTAGAATGTCTTGCTTATAACACACCAAAAAATTCAACTGTGCTTTATCTGTGAATGAAGATGAAGACTTTCTGCTCAGTGCATCTTCCACAACATTTTCCTTTCTTAGATGATAATCAATCATGCAATTATAGAATTTGATTAGTTCCATCCAGCATTTCTATCTCATGTTCAACTCTTGCCGCAAAAAGATGTACTTCAAATTCTTATGATCTATGAAAGTTTGATGCTTCTCCCCGTACAAGTAATGTCTCCAAAATTTCAAGGCATGAATCACTACAGCTAACTTCAGATCATGTGTTGGATAATTCTCCTCATGTTTCTCAAGTTGTTAAGAGGCAAAAGAAATCACTCGTTTATCTTGCATCAACACACATCCAAGACCATTCTGTGAGGCATCACAAAAAATGATGTATCCTTTCCCTTGCTCAGGTAAAACAAACACCGGTGCACTGGTCAACTTTTCCTTCAACAACTAGAAAGTGACTTGACACTTATCATTCCAAAAAAAAGGAACATCCATCTTGGTTAACCTAGTTAGGGGTAATGATACATAACTAAAGTATTTGATAAACCTCCTGTAGTAACCTGCCAAACCTAGGAAACTAAGAGTCTCTGTTGTTGTCTTAGGTTGCTCGCATTCTAGAACAAACTCCACCTTCTTAGGACTGACACAAATACCTTTAGCAGATATGATATGTCCTATAAAAGATACTTCTGACAACTAAAACTCACACTTAATAAACTTAGCATATAGCTTGTTTTGTCTTAATACTGTCAATGCTTGTCGAAGATGTTGTTCATGATGTTGACTATCTCGATTTTACATTAGAATATGATTATAAAGACCACTATAAACTAATCAAGGAATGACCAGAACACTCTATTCATCAAATTCATGAATGTTGTTGGTGCATTAGTTAGTCCAAATGACATAACTATAAACTCATAATGACCATATCTTGTCCTAAAGGCTTATTTAGGTATGTCATCCTCCTTAATCTGTAACTGATGATATCTTGACCTCAGATCTATCTTAGAGAATATTGTTGTGTAACACAACTAGTCAAACAAATCATCTATCCTTGACAGAGGATACTTGTTCTTTATTGTCACCTTAATTAACTATCTATAGTTTATTCATAACCTCATAGACCCATCCTTCTTTACAAAAAGTATGGGAGCACCCCACGACGATGTACTCGGCCGGATAAAACCTTTATCAAGTAATTCTTGTAACTGTTTCTTTAACTCTTCCATCTTTGCTGGAGCCATCCTATAGGGTGTTTGGGATATTGGTTGTGTACCTGGAACTATATTGATCTCCAAATCAATCTCTCGAGGTGGAGGAACATCAAGAAATTCCTCAAAAAACACATCCTAAAATTCCCTAACAACTGTCATTTTTGGAATACTAGGACTTTCTGCCTTGGTGTCCACCACGTGTGCTAAGTATGCCTGACACCCATGTCACAACAATCTCTAGGCTACCATCATTGATACTAGACGTGTTGGAAGAATATTCCTATCTCCCTGAAAGATCCATGTCTCATCACCATATGTGAACATAGCTTGCTTAAAACCACAATCCAAGACTACCATATACTTTTCCAAGGTGTCCATCACAAGTATTATGTCAAATCCATGCATCTCGAGTGGTGTAAGATCCAACTAAATGATGTGTTCTAAGAAAGAAAGAAAACAGGGGGAACATACCTCTTGCAACACTATGGAGCCAACTAATGAGATTTGTAACAACAAATTATCTGTTCTATGACTATCATGCAAAAGACAATTATGAATAGCTTTACAAGTGATAGAGGAGTGCGTAGCACCTGGGTCAACCAAAACATATATGAAGCAAGATAAAGACATATTGGAATGAAATAACTCCATTTGACCTAATATGATCTGTAGGTTGACTACCGCCACTGGCTGACTCATAGCATAAAATCTTGTCGTTGCCTACTGCCGACCTCATCATATGTTGCCTTGTGTAGATGAATCTACTTGAGACACATGTCCACATCCTTGTCCTCCTGCACCACTACTGAACTATTGTCTCTGAGAGCCTTAATGACCCTACCTGACACCCATGTCACAACAGTCTCTAAGCTACCATTGCTGATACTAGACATGTTGGAAGAATCTTCCTTTCTCCCTGGAAGATCCATGTCTCATCACCATATGTGAACATAGCTTGCTTGAAACCACAATCCAAGACTACCATATAATTTTTCAAGGTGTCCATCACAAGGATTATGTCAAATCCAGGCATCTCGAGTGGTGTAAGATCCAATTGAATGATGCATTCTGAGAAACAAAGAACACAGGGGGAACATACGTGTTGCAACACTGCAGAGCCAACTAACATGATTTCTAACAACAAATTATTCTTTCGACGACTAACATGCAAAATAAGTTATGAATTGCTTTATAAGTGATAAAGGAGTGTGTAACACCTGGGTCAACCAAAATAGATATGAAGCAAGATGAAGACATATTAGAATGAAATAACTCCATTTGACCTATCATGATTTGTAGGTTGACTACCGCCACCAGCTGGCTCATAGCATAAAATCTCGTTGTTGCCTGCTGTTGACCTCATCCTCTGTTTCCTTGTGGAGATGAACCTACTTGAGATGCATGTCAACATCCTCGTTCTCCTACACTTCTATTGAACTATTGTCTTTGAGAGCCTTGCTGACCCTACCTCAGTTGTTGGGTTACCTCAGTATGTCTTATTAGACACTCTTTCTTCAGATGTCCTTTTTTTCACACTTGTAGCAGACTCTGATCTCTTTCTATGGCCTAGGCGGCCCTGTCACTAACATTGATGATGAACTATGGGCTCCAATAAATGGAAAACTATGACCTCTACCCTTACTTGTCATCCACTGTGTCTGAAAACTGAACCTCTACGGTGCTGACGGTGTCAAAAACCGTGGTTTCTTGTAACTTCTGGACCTCTATTCTTGGAATTGGGTAGGTTCTTTCCTAAAGTTGGCCTCAAGTTTCTTAGTTACTGATCTTTCTATCCTCCTAATAGATTCCACAAATGTAGCAAATCTCTCCCTATTCTCCAAAGCATCTACAGAAGTGGATAACTCAATGTTTAGACCCTTCTCAAATGCTGAATCCTCTCCTAGTCTATAGTAGCCATGTGCATATAGAACCACATAAGCTCCATGAACTTAGCTTCATACTCATTGATATTCATAGGCCCTTTCCTAATCCACTCAAATTGTGAGATTTTCTCATCTAGGTACATCTGAGGAAAATACCTACTGACGAACTTGCGTCAGAATTTCTCCCATCCGACCTCAACATCAGGTCTTTTCTCCTCTTAAATGGCCCACTAATGTCCAACACTTCCCTTCAATAGGTACACAACATGCCTAACTTTGTCAGTTTATAGGATGCTAAGGATCTCAAAAGCATTCTCTAACTCAGTGAGCCACAAATCTACATCTATTGGGTCAACTATTCCATCATATTCTATAGCTCCCACACGACGTAGTTGTTTAAAAGTCTTACCAGAACCCAAATATTCTGCATTGGGGACTGGTACCCTAGGTGGTGGAACTGGTATCTTGTCCTCCGTATGCGTTGCTGTCATCATGGACTACCCAAAGAGAGCATAAAAAGTAGGCTTTTCTAGCATAGTCTGATACAGTTGGGGATTCTCAAGCGCTTGTTCTTCTCTTTCCTGATCCCTTGCACCTTCTCTTGGTGCAACAATATTTCTCTCAACAACATGTTCATTATGTTCTCCAAACATCTTTATGCTTTATCCTTTCTTCTACATAGGCAGAAGTCACTATAAGATATACTGGAGGACACTAGAACAAACTCAATGAAATTAATCCTATGTCCCTGTAGACTCAGCGAACCTAAGGCTCTGATACCAAAAAAATTTACGTCCTCTATCAAACTGACAATGATATCACACAAAACAACAAAAAAATAACCATTACAGTGGATTACCAAAAAGCACTAAAAATTTAAAACCATTTTACCAAGACATCCATTACTAGGAAACTCTTTATAGAAAGAACCAAAGCCATATTTACATCATGGTTCACTTCATACATACATCGTCCCATCACATCGCAAGGATATGAGACATTAGTTGCTTGACCAAAACATATACAAAAGAAACATTATACATCATGACATTCTAGACAAAATCTCATATCAATTATAAAACTATTTATGCACTATCTCCCAAGGAATTGAGAGTACAAAGATGACACATAAGACTATTTCTACAAGACACATAACATCACACTCAACCTGAGTGGTTACTATTGTCTTTGCTATTGCTGCCTTCTCTCTGCTACACAATCTCTACCTCATCATGCACTTCCACCTAAAAAGTGTGGAAATCCATGGGGTGAGATCCACATCACAGCGGTTGATAGAACCCTCCACCCACAATATTATTATCACATATAAATCTTCATAAAAGAGAGCAGAAGAATCCATTATTGAATTAAACATGTATAACTACTTGTTATATGCAGAGTAGAGCAATCTCATCATTTAAATAGTTCAGATATCTATGACTGAGCAATAGCTCATCTAATTACTTTTAAAAGGAATATGAAGAACATGCATAACATTTATCAACTATGACATATAGAAGCAACTGTAGTCTCATTCAATGTTTCTGTATTTGATCCTTAAGCAAATATGCAACATGGCTAATTACATCTTTCAACAATCAATCTTATGCCATGAGGAGATGTGGTATACAATGGTAGAATCAGTGCCATATAAGGTCCATCGAATAGCCGAAATCCACGACCTCACCCCCTTAGTCAGTACGAGATTACTGGCAGTGAAATTATAAGTCAAACTGAAATTTAGATAGTTAGGGTATATTGGCTCAACGCTATAGAGATCAGCTCTAAACTTGTTCTCTATCCAAAGTATGACTTCAGTCAATATTGTATATATATATGTATATAAAGTCATGTCCTGCAGACATACTCTTATCAGGGAATGGTTTGTAACCAATCCCGATTGTATATTGAGTCACGGCCTACAACCACACTCTTGTTAGGGTATGTCCTGAAGCCAATCCTGAGGTTTGAAGGAAGCAAGGAAATACTCATCTTGCACCTCGCATATTAAAAAATATGCGCTCCAAGTAAAACTCATTTCACCATCCAACAAGTTTTGACACTGGATGGATCTATAGCTGGAGTAAACTAAAATTTTATTTTCACTTGATAAGTTAAGTGCATTACAACATCTTTTAGCATCAATCAAGTTACAAGCATGAATTATAGATAAATTCTATAAAGAAAGGTGTAATATGTTTTTCAAGGAATCTTGTATCAATTGGTACACATCTTGTTACACCCATCCTGGGATCTCAATCCCTTGAACACATTACTAGGGATCACATCCCTTCAACATTTTCATTATCAAGACCACATGTTTTATTTATCAAACCCTCAGTTCATTATTGAACAACGTCACCTCTTACCAGGCAACAATCATCTCTAGGTCATTAGACCTATATATATCATACTTGTTGTACAAGTATATCACAACACTCACAAGGTCTATTTAATCCGCATCATGCTTAAATCATGTCTCATACCTGGCTATGCTCATCATTTCATAATACATGCATGGTTAGTATTTCATGATAAAATCAGTATCACCATGTCATAAAGAGAATCTTTCAAATTGCAACCCTCTCATAATTAGGGTTAGGGTTTCCCCTTGTAGCCGATTAGGGTTTCCAAGTTCATATTTAACAACCAAACCCTAATTCATATCAAGATCTTATATTATTGCCATAAGTATTCAAGCATACTTAATTACTTTCAGCAATTATCATTAATTGATTATCAACATGAAGTAATACCTTTGGCATATGAGTAGTATAAGTATCTCTCTCATCCTTGCTAGGATATTGATTTCAACATACTTATTACATTGGATTGACCCTCTTTAGGGTTTATCGGCCTACACATATCAAAGCGTATCCATATCATTACTTGATAATGTATCAATAGATTATATTCATCATGTGTCATCCTGCACTCATCAAGGTGTCTCAGGATACACACTAACCCTTGTGTCGGCCTAGACACATTCACTTGTGTTGGCCTAGACACTATCACTTGTGTCGACCTAGACACTCTCACTTGTGTCGGCCTAGACACTATCACTTTTGTCGCCCATGGCACATTAAAGTGATATCAGATTGGAGGTGCTTAGGGTGATATCGATTTTGAGGTGCTTAAGATGATATCTGTGAGAACCCATTACACTAAACTAGATTACTCAAAACATAAAGCACAATTGATCACTAATTAATCACATACCCAAAAATATGGGTAAATCAAAATTGATTTCAACATCAGCACGGGCTCAGAAACATTTGCATAAGATCCCAACATCTTTCTTATATCCTTACTATGCTAAGAATTTGATACAAATTGTTCTATTGCCTTAGCCACAACATATATACACAGGAGAATAATATTCATATATGTTGCACAAATAAGCATTAATATGATAACAAAAGTTTGATTCGTCTGAAACACCATATACAAATTTTTCTCGCCCGGTTCTGAGAGTACATGGATGACTCTAAGACACACTAGACATCTAATCAACTTTCTCAAAGATTCATTACTGTACTTCCTCTTTACTTCCATGATTCTATTTTCGTCATTGCTGATTACCTAAAAAATGTGGCAAACCACAAGGGTGTGACCCATGTCCCAGCAAGAGATATAACCTCCAACAATGTTTATTGATTCCAACATTTTTAGGTAATGAGATAGTTTAAGCAGTTTAATCATATATAACAAATAGGCTCAACTACACTAATGATTAAAAAAATACATAAAGGAGCTGATAACAATTATCATCATCAAGTTGACTATCATCATTTTCCTTATTAACAGTATAAGAGATTCAATAGCATATGCATAACTACCATAATAAAGTCTAGTAGCATATTATATCTATTAACATGAAAAAGTCTAGCTTCATAAGAATATCTAACAACATTAGTATGTCTAATAGTTTGAACACATCAATATCATAAGCAGATCTATCGACATAAACATGAGTATTTGCATAAGCATGATTAGCAGTATAGGCATTTCTAATTACAGAGGTATGGCTAGCATGCTAAACATAAAAAACAACATGATATAGCTACCATCATAATTATAATCAGTAGTAGCAGTATAGATATCAACATAGGCATGACTAGAGTATGTACACATTTACAATCTTAAGCATATCCACAACATAAGTATATCTACTATCTCTTAATTTCACTAAGCATCATCTTTATGTAAAGAGAACAAATGAGGGTCATCATCCAATGTGAAGCGTCATGTATAAACCTAAATAGATATGCTATACAACTATATTACATCTTTTATTATGCCCTGGGGAATTTGAATTGTACCATCCAAAGTCCAACCGACCCCTGCGAAGGGCTATTCAGTTCCGTAAAAGATCTAGGAGTGCTGGTATCCTAAGATCTCTCCCCCTCAATCAGTATGAGTAAAAGGGCAGTGACATATCATTCAAAGCTACCACCACATCAACATATTGTCAAGCTTCTAACCACTAGCCTGCCCTTAGTACATGTCACGACACTAGAAACCAGGGTATACAATACCCTCTAATCCGAGGTACAACCACAGTTGTCCTCAATCACATCAGATGTATGAGGCATGACCATAGCCATCCTCCACAACCTACATTGTGGATGATAAGGATATATCCTCAACGTGCCACCTCTACATACTCAACAATATGTGCTCTGAGTTTACCTTAGGAATACTCGTTTCACCATCCAGCAAGTTCTGACACTGAAGATGGCTCTACAAAACATGACACTACATAATTAGAGTTGCACTTGATTAATTATGCCAATTGGGTGAATTAAGGCAACATCAAACAAGTGGACATACAAACCCTAATTCACTTCTAGCAAGCATATAAATATCACAACTTTTAAAAGATATAACATGTGTGGAACATAATTTCTCATCTTATCATCACATGGTACTATTCACTTGCCATTCATGAGACCACACTAGTTATCATACTATCACAAGATATAAATCCTTTTCGCAATATCACAGGGTATCAACCCTTATCAACACAAGAGGATTACACCTCATTCAGGGCTCAACCATGCCCAAAGGTCATTAAGACAATCATACTATCATAGGATATAAATCTTTTTCACAATATCATAGGGTATAAACCCTTATCAACACAAGAGGATTACTCCTCATTCAGGGCTCAACCATGCCCAAAGGTCATTAAGACCATCATACTATTCCCTTCCAGATCATCATTATCTTTGCATGCCTTATAATAAGGCTCAACAACATCACTTACATATAATACACCAGATCAACACAATATTGCATTAATGAGCTAGGAGATATTCATAAACAATCATAGCAGGGTTATGTTAACATTAAGAACATTCCTTTATTACATCAACATGCAAGGAAACTAGATATGATTAACCCTCATCATATTCATAATGTACATGTTTAACATAAGAAAGTATCAACCATGTGGCTATAATAACCACCAATTAACACATTCAGGTTATGATCATATTAAGGAGGTTATTTCACCATCATGCCATCATATAACAACGTGAAACATTAATACTCATCTTTATCTATTTGCATTAGAGTTAGGCTCAACAAGATAAATTATATTAATGTTACTAATTAGCACTGATACCCAAACCCTAACTCACGAAATCCCCATTGGATCATGAGTGCATAAGGTGAAGCATCACCGTCACATTCTATACTATTATCAAGTATGAACCCACACATAAATCAAGGTGTAACCATTGAGTTATAGCA
This sequence comes from Alisma plantago-aquatica, assembly GCA_963693085.1. NCBI lineage: Eukaryota > Viridiplantae > Streptophyta > Magnoliopsida > Alismatales > Alismataceae > Alisma > Alisma plantago-aquatica. Next base: position 374,295,341 of record OY856410.1, on the reverse strand, counting down.
TACTAGGGTTTCAACAACAATAATAGAGTACTCCATGACTGTATTAATCATTCAAGGACTATTTGTGATGAACAAAAACAAATCAAGTCATCACCAGTAATAATTGCGGAATTACCATAAACAGCGGATCAACAAAAATCACTAAAATTTAAAACCATTTTGCAAAGAGATCCTCCTCCAGGAAACTCCTACTGAAAGATCCAAAACTCATACAGATCATGATTCACATTGTACATACACTATTTCATCTCATCTCGAGGACAATATATGACAATTGATCTGTATAAAACCTCAAGACATACAAACCAAAATCTCAGTTCATTCATGAAACCATTACAAACTGACTCCATGGACCTGAGAGTACAGAGACAACACATAGGACTTCTATCTACAAGACACGATAGACAGTAAACTCAACCTGAGCTATTACTACTGCTCCATCTGTTGTTCCTGCAGAAAGGTCTCTACTGCCTCTTGCACGTCCACCTAAAAAAATTGTAGATCCCACGGGGTGAGACAATTGTCCCAGTAAGAGATATAACTCTCCACCGACCATATTATTATCACAGTTAAGCTTTATAAAACTGAGCAGAGGTTCTTTTATAATAACAAGAAAGATTAATCACTGTATAAATAGGACAGAGTAATCTCTTTATTTAAGAAGAATAATGCATTTATCAATGGTAGAGTAATAAACCATATATCCACTTTACAAGGAATGTAAAGAAACATAAATAACCTATATTCAACTAAGATGTATAACCGAAGTTTATATCAACCAATGTCTTTCCATATTTGATCCTTAAACAAATACGCTACTCGACTGATTACATATTACAATCACACTTATGCCCTGAGGAGATGAAGTATACCATTCATGCTCCAATCCACCACTAGTAAGTCGAAATCGGTACCATACAAGGTCAAGGACAAAGCCGGCTACCAAGACCTCACCTGTCTCGGTCAGTACGAGACCACATAGATTCAACAGGATGTCTCATGTCATCTGCTGGCAGGACATCTCGTGTCAACTGCAAATAGCATGTTGAGGTTTAGCGGCATCTTTTCTATAGAGTTACAACCACATCATGCACTCTCTTCAGGGAGATCTCAGTTTATCCATCCCTGGATTAAAAGAATAAGGAAGATTACACATCAATTCTTTAACTGTTCAGAAGAATCACATTTCAATCCCGATCCACATAGAATGAAGAAGGATTCTATGCATCAATTTCTCATTTGGTATGGAGATTCACATTATCCTGTGATAAATAAGAAAGGTGCGACATCAATTCTTCATTGGGATGTCAGGATATAATTCATCCATCACCCCTGCATATTCAAAAATATGCTCTCAGAGTTAAACTTGTTTCGCCATCAGCAATTTTTGATGTTGAATGGATCTATGGTCAGGGAACTACATGATAAGATTTCTCTTGATTAATTAGGTACATTATAGTATCTTTTAGCATCAACTAAGTTTCAAACATGAATTATAATAGATGTTATAAAGAAAGGGTAGTACTTTTAAGATCTTTGGAACATTTTGAAAGTATATCACTCAGGATCTTAGTCCCTTATCACATCATTGGGAATTCTCATCCCTTCACATAATCATGATTATGAATACTGGATCTGGGTATTCAAACCCTTAGATCATCACTGAGCATTGTTACCTCTAGGTCCTCAGACCAAGGTATTCATCATATTTGTTGTACAAGTATTTCACATAGCTTATAAGGTTCATTAAACATCTTGTCACCTCTCCCTAGGCAACAACTATTCACATGGCTCACAAGGCCCATTAAACATCTTGTCACCTCTCACTAGGAAACAATTATTCACATGGCTCACAAGGCCCATTAAACATCTTGTCACCTCTCACTAGGAAACAAATATCTTTTAGGTCATCAGACCACATAAACATTATACTTGTTATACAAGTAGTTAACATGTCTCACAAGGCTTATGCAATAAGAGAAATACAACCTTCCCATTATTAGGGTTAGGGTTTCCCTCTATAGCTGAATAGGGTTTCAAGTTCATGTTATCAATCCAAGCCCTAATTCATTGCTCCACACATCTAGGATCATACATTGATATCATAAGTATTCAATCATACTTATTTATTCTCATCATTTATCATTAAATGATTATCAACACAAAGTATGAGTTTCTCTCTCATCCTTACTAGGATGTTGATTACATCATACTTCATTAACTTGGCTTAACCCTTTCTCAAGGTATGTTAGCCTACACTTATCAAAGTGCATTAAACTCATTACATCTTAATGTAACAATTGAGATGAAACACTTTATGTGTTACTCATCCAAATATATATTGGATTTGAGGTGCATCAAGGCGTATCAACCTTGAGGTGCTGGATGTGATATTTATCATGCCTTGGTATATCACTTCCCTCATCACTTTTAACTTACTTAAGTTCATCAACTTATCTTGTATTAGGGTATTTCCCATTCTAATACTTTATGCACTAACTCATCACATTTGTCCTATAGTATATTGGCCATAAGTCACACACTTGAATTACCCAACTATCATCAAGTGATATGGACTCATCTCGGGTTAAGTTATTGTTGATATAGGATTGACCATTATCAATCACTTTAGGTGTTTCACCTATTAAGGTATTAGCCAAACCATTACTTGGTGTTACACTCATTATTTCCTTACAGTGTTTTGTCCTCACCTTAACAAGGTGTATCAAATTGAATCATGTATGTCAAGTTGAACACATGTATTAGGTTAGGTGTATATTGGACTAGGCATCATCATATCCCTCATACCCTTACCCATCAAGGTATCAACCTTACCAATCATATGGTGTATCACCTTCACCCTACATGGGTGTATCATCCTCACCTGACATGAAGATATTGGCCACGCCATACTTTTGTGCATTGTCCATCACATGTTCTAGGGTATTAACCACCTTACCACTTTTGTCATCTAGTGTATTGGGCTACCCACCATATCGTTTTAGAGATGTGTGCTCAACACCATATCGTCCAAGAGGTGTATGCTTAACCCAATACCGATTTAGAGGTGTATGCTTGCCTACCATATCACCTTAGAGGTGTATGTTTGCTTCCCTATCGGAAAAAGAGTTGTGTGTGTGCTCCACACCATATCAGGAAAAGAGGTGTGTGTGTGCTCCACACCATATCGAGCAAAGAGGTGTGCGTGTGGTCCACACCATATCGGGCACAGCGGTGTGTGTGTGCTCCACACCATATCGGGCAAAGAGGTGTGTGTGTGCTCCACACCATATCAGGAAAAGAGGTGTGTGTGTTCCACACCATATTGGGCAAAGAGGTGTGTGTGTGTGCTCCACACTATATAGGGAAAAGAGGTGTAAGCTTGCACACCATATCGACCTTGAGGTGTATGTGTGCTTACCATATCGAACTTGAGGTGTATGTGTGAGTAACATATCGACCTTAAGGTGTATGTGTGCTTACCATATAGACCTTGATGTGTATGTGTGCTTACCATATTGCCCTTGTGGTGTAAACTCATTTCTGTATTAAGTTACCCATCATCTAGGGTTTATCATATTGGTTTGGAGGTGTGTACTTGACACTATATCATGCATGAGGTGTTTTCTTGACCTCATATCATGCAAAAGGTGTATACTACATTACCACATCGTGCAAGGAAGTATAAACTCATATCCATATCATTTTAGTGGTGTATGTGCATCAACATATCAGGTTAGAGGTTCTTGTTTGTGTGCTTGAACCCGATATCACTTTGTAAGGTGATATCATCATCTTCAAGCTCTAGACCTTCATTCTAATTGTTCTAGTACAAGGATAACAGTTCTAAGAAACTACTAGAACTCATAGATGTATCAATTATTCAAGAAAATTTTGGAATTGAAAGTAGATCATCAAGTATAGCAAGAAAGATGGTGAGTAATAACATGTTTGGGTTCAAGTTATATAACCCGCCTTAAGAACAAATTCAAAGCTCCAAGCTCAAAAGATTCACGTTATTAAGGTTGAAGATGACTTATCAATAGTCCAAGGCTCGTTAACAACTCCTTCATATAAAAGGAATCACCATAGTGAAGAATTTGGTGAAGAAGAAAAGAAAGGAAGATCATAACCCTAGATCCATGCTTCAATCCAAGGTTGAAGATGATCATAGCTTTACCTTAGGGTTAATACTTGAGCTCCTTATTTCTCCTTAGCACCTTGCATGATACCTCACTACTCATGCAAGATATGCCCTCACTTTTGGCCGATATCCCCTTCAGTTGTGGCCAATATCAATTCACTTGGCCGATATCAACTTGCTATGGCCGATATCAACATGCTATGGACGATATCACTTGCTATGGCCGATACCCAAGCCCTATGCATGATACCACTTCACCTATGCATGATAAAAAGACTATATGAATGATATATAAGAGAAAGGAGGTGGTAGGATTCGAAAAATTTCACTAATAGGTGAAGGGAGTGGTATATATAGTTGAGGTTCATGAAAAAGAGTGTATATGAGGTGTCATCACCTTACTACTAGTAGGTGCCACATGGCCATGCATGAATTGACACATGCACATGCATGCATTCCATCTTTTATCTTTCCATGAAAAATAAAAACTTGAGGATAATGCAAGGGATAAGGGTCGGCCCCTTTGGTTATCTTCTAGGGCAAGCCACTTCCACTCACATTATTATTATATTAACAATTCAATGCAACCTTACCCAAGGAAAGTTGCAAGCCAATATCCTTTTCTTTATTGAGGTGCTTAGCTAGTTTTTTAAAAGGCAAAGATTTAAAAACCGGATATGGGGGTCTCCTCTTTGGATCCTTGTCCGATAGAGACTCCCATTTAACACTACAACCCGATACACTCAATACAACCTCAAATCAGGGTTCCCAATCAACCCCTTTCTTGGTCTTTTCATCACCAAGAATACTACCACTCATAAATGATTCAAAAATTGTGTATCATTCATTATCTCTCCTTTAAATGATATATATAGGAAGTAGGAACACTCTAGAGGTGGTAAGTTTCATATCAACCCAACATTTTGGGTAAATTGCAATTTGTACCAAAATTGGTGCACATGGTACTATCATTATTCAAACAAGTTCAAACTTCACATTTAGGCTTTCCACAAGACAACTCTTAGCATAATTCTCTCTCTTATGATACTAAAACACCTAAGACATGTTCAATATGTGACCGTTTGCAATATAACCCCTCATCTTGGGTAAATTTCACTTTGGTCCAAAACAAAGGAACATTGCTCAAACAACATTCAATCAGGACCAAACTTGAAACATAAGTGTGTCACATGATAGAAAAACTCCTTAGAGTATTATATTAAAGTTCTAAGCAACTTACTTAGCCAAAACAAATAGGGTTAAATCATAACCTAAGTCAGGGTCATTACACTATTTAAAAGGTAAGACTCTTGGTTGTTTACATAAGTAAAAACCTTGAATGAATCATCTATGATTTTATTGAGTTGTGATCTATAAAATCACCATTTAACCCTAGACATCCTTTGGTTAAAAACAATAAGGGTTCTGTTGAGAGTAGGGTAAATCCCACAATCGATTGTTCATTTAAAACAAGCCATCCATTGTCAACAAGTAAGCTCCTTAAGTTGATCATATAAAGGAAACCATCTAAATCACATTGTTAGGACCAACATATTACATTATCCATCATTCCACTTTATTGGAGGAATAAACATTATATCTTGACCATTGGGTCAAGTTCATATGTTAAAACCATCAATTATAGTATATGTCTACCCATTGCATCAAGTGACCCAAGAAACCATTGGTCTAAGGCTTAATTGATGCTACAACTATATGATTAACTCACCATAGGTTTTGAAGTCCTGATCCACCATCATTAGTGACCATTAAGTCACCATAGTTTGTTAGATCAGCACTATATTCATTAATCAACATCAAATATCAAACTAATATCACCATTGATTGATAGCATCATTAGGGTATGTAGTTGTTAATCACTAGACTTCTAATTAGGCCAAAACATTACCTAAGGGGTGAACGTTAGTTGACACCCTTGGTTACCACTATCAATTGTCATGAAGACAACACCATATGGTTGTTGCAATGGTACCATCATCGGGTCATGGGTTAATAGAAGAAATCAACTTAAAACCCTAAATTTGACCATTGGTTGTGTTACACCCCGATCTCACAATTTCCACTAATCATGAGATTAGGGCATAAATTGAGGATTTAACATAATACAAAGATAACCCTTAACTTTTTCTTCTCTTTCAAAACTCTTTGTTTTCTCGCATTGAACTACATAAACCAACTTTACAAGGGAATCTAAACATTGATTTCTCTAATCTGATTTCAACAGTAAAAATGCATGTATGAACATTCATTATGTTCCTCATACTTTTAAGCACATAAGACTTGCTAATTCGCACATATTTCTAAAAGAGGAATAATGTTATACATCATCATTTACAACTCTCTCTTATTTCTTTACAAGGACCTTAAGTGACAAGGACTGACTGAACTTAACTATACTCAGACTTAACTCTTGTGGCAGATCTACTCTGATGCAATGATATCTTCTTCAAGTCCATATGATTTCCATAAAAATTATGAGTAGAGGGGTGATCCTACTCGCTCAGTGAATGAGTACTTCAAAGAAATAGTCTAAAGCACTAATATAATTATAGATATACTTTTGAGCAATTGGTATCAATTATAACAACAGTAATCTTTAAAGAGTCTAATAATTGAAAATCATAAATATGACAGGATACTCTAAATATCTATAAGAGTGAATAAATATATGAAATGCTTGATTAATCATAAAGAGAACTATTAATTCAGAAAAATACAAAGAATAATTGAATAACTATACACACTTGTTTGACCTCTCATTCATTTTATTATGCCCTGATCATATGCAGTGTACTCTACATATAAAGATTTGTAGTGCACTACGATCACACCGTACAAGACTTAGCAGACACACCCGAGAAATGATAAGTCCAACTACTCTCCTGGTCTGCAACAAGGAAATGGCTCTCTTGCCTAAACTAGACTCCTCCTCTAACCTGAGCACGCAGGCAGAGAGTCAAGCCACCTCTTGGATTTTCTATACTCTAGTGCCACCATGACTTCTGGTTGATGTTTGACACTTCAAACTATAATTTAAGGAGACTTCCACTAGGGCTTCGTCCCCCGTGCCACTTGATAGCATGTTACGACCCCCTTATACTGGATGCTATCAGGGGTAGGTCATTTCACCCCTAAGGTGCAGACCTCACATAGGGGTTCTATGGTGTCCAGGGCTCCTAAGTCTATTATTGAATTATTCCTAGAAAGCTCTTTCTACATTGTACCCTTCTCTTACTTATACTTGACTCTGGTATCTCTATGGTGTCGTGTCTACTTATTTGAAAATATAATACAACATGTATATCATTCTAAACTTGGCAGAGCAGTATATTCAAAACACTGTAATATACTGAGTAATCAACATACTATACATGTAGGCAGACTAAAATTCTTAAATAAATAGATTACATGTCCACTTGGCACATACACACTAGAATTGTGCAATTTATCATTTTATTACACTAATAAGAGTTAATTACTTGACATATGAGTAATCGTCAGTAGCACCTTCAACTTATCTGTAATTTCTCAATGAACGTGCATCTCATAACTCAATTAAGAGTTAATTACTTATCAATACAAGAATTATTAATAATAAGTGAGAACATTGATATCACAATACTTGATTCATTGAACACCCTACCCTTAGGGTTTCATTTAATCACAACAAATGCTACAAAGAAAGGTGTAATACATCTATCATGTACTTTTCAAATCTTTACAACACATGATACCTGGGATCTCAATCCCTTATCACATTATTGAGAATTGTCATCCCTTCACATCATAATCATAATTATTGGATCTGGGTATTCAAACCCTTAGATCATCACATAGCATTGTTACCTCTGTAACCGGTAACCATTACCTCTAGGTCCTTAGACCAATGTATTCATTTCACTGGTTTGACAAGTATTCTCATGGCTCACAAGACCATCACACATCTTGTCACCTCTCACTAGGCAACAACTTATTCCCATGGCTCCCATAAAGATTTCATGCAAAATAAGCATTCATTGAATAAAGACTACTATCAACAAATCATATAAAATCAATATATGTATGAAACCTTGGAGATGAGCTAAACTTGGGTTTCCATGCCATTCACTGGGATATCATGCATCAATAATAACATTAAATAAATAAAGTCTATCATGTCAAGAAAATCCCTTCAAATGGATTTCACGATATCTATTCACAAATATCCAACTTTCCTTGCATCTATGGTTTCACCCTCTTTACTAAGATATCAAACAAACACTATTCACCTTAAATGAAATCCAAGATAGTATTTGACACATATGTACTATGAACTCAGATAAACAATCATTCATAACCAAGGGAATCTAGATAAACAAATTTCTCTATTTGATTATACAACAATTTCTGTCATAGACAAATTCCCTATGTTTCAGTTAACTCTTATAACCTCTGTGAATAATTATGGAATTCTCATTTGAATGTATTTTATACATTTATAATATGATTTTGTCATCCGAAATTCATTCAAACAGAGGAAGAATCTGTTTCATATCATTTTGCAACAACTTAGATCAAACACACAATTCAGGGTTTGTAGTCACATACTTTGCATTTAAAGATTATGGATGATTTAACCAATTTTCATGCAATATACTATTTAAAGGAAGTTCCCAATCACCTTAAGGTGTGAAAAATCCATAGAAACGTAGCTCATCCCTAAAAATCTTGATCTCATATCAAATCCCTAGCAATTCACCCGATTCTTCTTCCTTTCAACTCGGAAACCCTAAAAATGAGGGATTATGAAGAAAGAGTGAGAAAAGGGGAAGTTTTGATACCAATTTGGATCAAATCAGAGGAGGGACGGAATTTTGACATGTGAGAGAAGATTCACCATGAAACTATATCCAATGAAGTTAAACCTACATGATGTCATCATTCCTCAGACCACAAAACCCTAGGTCAGCATCTCCATCAATTTCTCCTCTCAAACCCTAACTCTCTCTCTCTCTCTAGGATTTAATATACCTTTCAGATTAGCTAGGATTACTATCGGTGCTAGTTTACTTCTCATAGTGCAAATTTCATGATCTTGTTTTATAGAGATGCTAGTATTCAAGGTCAAATCACTAGTGACAACCCTTGAACTACTACAACTCCAAACATTCTAGGGTTTGGCCTTTATTAGTAGCATGACGTTATTTTGGTGTGACTTTGCTCCCTTAATTTGAAATTCAAACTTTGGATCTCACAAGTTTTAACGAAAGTCTTCCTTATCTTATCAAATGATTTTCCTTCATCTTAATTGGCCATTCATATAGATACATTCTCAATTTACCCTTCTAGGATTTCATCATCATATTGTGTGTCATTATTACATTCACTCGATGCCTCTACCATGGTGGTTATGAATCAGATATGATTCATTTTCTTATCACTTCATTCCCATATTTCTCTCATTAAGTAATATATGGAATAGAAGACGGTTCTAAGACTTAGAATTCTTATCTTCAAACATCCCATTAATACATTTGTCATATGTAGGTTTAGTTAGTTATCAACAAGGATATTTGACTAACTAGAACTTGATTGAATCTCCTAACCTCTTTCTTTTATAATCTATATTATTCCACGATATTTCAAACCCTTCCTTACTTTCCATAATCCTTTTACCATACACTACTCTTCCACCTGTTATCTTTAAATTCTACTTTTCTCTTATGATCATGTTTCTTATTCATGTGTATGATCATGTATACCATGTTGCACATATTTCTTTTTATCCTTCTACTAATGTGAAGTTGAAATTCTAAATCAATAATCTCTCTACTAGTTTCAACTCATGTTTAATACATTACATATGCTTCATTTTAAATCAAATGGCTCATGGATGGGTGAAACATAGTTTCTCTTATATCAAGTTTTTCCTTCCTGAGTGTATTCTACCTTTTTATAACTTATTCATTTTGTTAAGCTACACTTTTGTTCTTTTTTTAGAAACTAGTTTGTTGTTCTATAGAGACTTGGAATCCAAAGGTAGTAAGGATGAATGTATTAAACTTATTAATAAAGATATACATTCAATGCTCTCAATTATATCATAACCCTCATTCCTTAATCAAGCTCATCATTTCCAACATTTATCTTGGTTTTGACTTAGTTTCTTATCCTAGTCTTATGATTTACATATTTATCTAATTCTCTTTACTTTAAATCTTCTGAAGACTCTTCACTTATATTTACTTATCATATACTTAACTCTTTTCTTATATTTTTCCTTTGCCTTGGAGTACATAAAAACATTGTACTCGGTTATATAATCCATTCCTCATGATTGATTCTTACTACCTTGGCCCTTACATACTTTTCTCATATTTTTTCCATATTTCATATTTAGAGTTCATATAATATTAATCATTAAACTTAATCTAAACTTTATGTTGTGTTCCTTTATTCCCAATGAAGGGTTTCTCATATGAGGCCCCAAAGTTGGATCTTAGATATCAATTCCAACTGATTCTTAGTTATCCCAGACTTTCCCTTATACTTCAAAATCTTAGAGTATATACATTCATACTAGAATTTGGATCTAATCTATCCAGAATTTACTCTTTTTATGTTACTAATAGGAGTCATTAGATCCCACTAATTGATCCTGCCAGCCAAACCAGGCCGAACCTACAGTCCTGAAGCCAAGAGCTACTCAGGATTACTCAACTCCTATTCATCTCAAATGTGTGGAAGAACAAGCCAAGAGTTACTCAGGATTACTCAACTCCTATTCATCTCAAATGTGTGGAAGAAAAACATATCCACTTAGGAAAGCTCATTCAAAGATCATTTCTAGTCTACTTGATACAAAGAATGTAATCAATAAATGCTACAACTGCATAGTGTACAAAAAATCTTAAAGACCCATATATATTTCAAAATATTGAATATTTGAATGCAAACATATACAAGCTTTTCTATTCATCTCCAATAAAACAACAATATGAAATGAAAGTTCTATCTCATTTTATATTTATGCTCTTAATTCATGTTACTTATCTTGTTTCTAACCCTAATATTTCTAGGGTTCCTCTCTAGAAGATCCTTCCACTATATACCTGGCCAGGGTATACATGAAAGAATAGATAGAGTAGCTTGATACTGGTTGATCTAAGTACTCAGATACTTGGTCAGGATATCCAAATACTCAAATCCCCAGAGCTAACATAATAACATCTCCTATCTTCCACACTTATGACTCTTACTTACTAACTTAATGGTCCTTGACAATCAACCTAAGCTCTGATACCAAGTTGTTACATCCCGATCTCACAATTTCCACTAATCATGAGATTAGGGCATAAATTCAGGATTTAATGTAATACAAAGATCACCCTTAACTTTTTCTTCTCTTTCAAAACTCTTTGTTTTCTTGCATTGAACCACATAAACCAACTTTACAAGGGAATCTAAACATTGATTTCTCTAATCTGATTTTAACAGTAAAAATGCATGTATGAACATTCATTATGTTCCTCATACTTTTAAGCACATAAGACTTGCTGATTCACACATATTGCTAAAAGAGGAATAATGCTATACATCATCATTTACAACTCTCTCTTATTTCTTTACAAGGACCCAGAGTGACAAGGACCGACTGAACTTAACTATACTCAGACTTAACTCTTGTGGCAGATCTACTCTGATGCAATGATATCTTCTTCAAGTCCATGTGATTTCCCTAAAAATTGTGAGTAGAGGGGTGAGCCGACTCACTCAGTGAATGAGTACTTCAAAGAAACAGTCTAAAGCACTGATATAATTACATATATACTTTTGAGCAATCGGTATCAATTCTAACAACAATAAGCTTTAAAGAGTGTAATAATTGACAATCATAAATATGGCAGGATACTTTAAATATATATAAGAGTGAATCAATATATGAAATGCTTGATTGATCATAAAGGGAACTAATAATTCAGAAACATACAAAGAATAATTGAATAACTATACACACTTGTTTGACCTCTCATTCATTTTATTATGCCCTGATCATATGCAGTGTACTCTACATATGAAGACTCGTGTGCATTATGATCACACTATACAAGACTTAGCAGACACACCCGGGGAATGCTAAGTCTGACTACTCTCCTGGTTTGCAACAGGGAAATGGCTCTCTGGCCTAAACTAGACTCCTCCTCTAACCTGAGCACATAGGCGGAGAGTCAAGCCACCTCTTGGCTTTTTTGTACTCTAGTGCCACCAAGACTTTTGGTTGATTTTGGACACTATAAACTATAATTTAAGGAGACTTCCACTAGGGCTTCGTCCCCCGGGCCACCTGATAGAACGTTCCGACCCCCATATACTAGATGCTGCCAGGGTTAGGTCGTTTCACCACTAAGGAGCAGACCTCACATAGGGGTTCTACGGTGTTCAGGGCTCCTAAGTCTATTATTGTAAAGAAGTGAAACCACTTCCTTACTAAAAATTTGAACAATAAAACCTCCAGTCCAAGCACACTCAGAAGGTATGATGGAGTGGGTGTAAAATTTTCAAATCTTTATATAATGGTAATCAAAAGAACAATGTATAGCAGCAGAAGAAAAACATGACTATATTCAATTATAAAACAAAGGGTTACAAAGTTACATCATAAGGATCCATGTAGAGGAAATCTAAACCACCTCAAGATTGTCTCCAAGCTTCATCATCACAAACTAAGTCCAGGTCAACATGTGAAGCCATCCATGTCCTCCACCTAGGGTTGGAAGCATACCCCAACAAAAGAGAAACAAAAGGAAACATCAGTAAAGGCTGGTATGTGCATACTAAAAAGCAAATTGAGAAATATAAGGAAATAAAGGACATCAAATGTAAAGGCTTCCCATGTAAGAGATAAGTATTACCCAAACGGGCATAAAGAGAATAGAATCATAAAAAAAGGGATACTTGCCATAAAGTAATAAAATTTGTGCAACAAAAGCACATAGATAGTTAGTAGGGCACACACCCCACAACCAATCATCAAACCTGCATGCATGTGAGATAAACATAGTCCTAGAAAAATATAAACACTAAGGCGGCTAAGGCTTCACATCCTTGAAAACGTGATAGAGAATGACTCACCGTCAAACTCCCAAATATATAAAAGTTGAGCCAAGGCTTCACATCCTTGAAACTCGGGTATGGGGCACCACCACCACCATCCCATAAACAGAAAGGGCACACACCCAGAAACCAAAGTAATTTACATTATTCTAGTGCTACTGATTCACATTGCATGTAAATATAGAGGCAAGTAAGTAGTTTAGTCAGAAGATGAAACAAAGGTTGCCATCACACAATGGACAACACCAGCATATAATATCCACTTCAATGTGGCACATAACAATATAAGAGACCAACATGCACCAAGGCACAAGATATGATATCAAGAAAATATCTGAGTCTACAACAAGCAGGATAGTTTACACGAACCATGATATCAAGAGAATAGACATATGTGTAGGCAAAAGTCAAAAGAATGATAAAGTAGGTGCATTGCTCAATATGGATAAATAGGGGATATAACATACCTCAACATCAGAGTCAAACGATCCAAAGCCACTTCTAGGTCCAAGCCTAGGCTTCCAAAGAACCTATTAGCATATATATAGGATTAGGGTTAGATTTATATTGATTTCATAAACCCTAAAAACCACCTTTTTATTATTATGTGAATTAGGTTATGAAAACTATGACACATTTTAGGTTATATTTTTATGAGTTCAAAACATATTTTATTATATTTTTCTGACTGACAGATTATTAGTTATGATTTATATAAGTTAATTCATCATTAATTACATCCATTGAAAACACTTATCATTACTATTTGGATTTAGTTATCAAACATGTATCATTAGATAGATCTTATTTTTCTGATTCCAATGAGTATTTATTCATATTTTTCTGATGAGTAGATAATTAGTTATGGATTTTAGACTTTTGACCAATCGGAAAACCCAAAAAAAACCATGTCAGAACAAGATTGCGAGGGAGATAAGAGAAGGTGGGCCGGCCTGCTGACTTGGCCCAATCAGCGGCAGCCAAGTCGCCAGGGCAACAGCCAACCCAACTCGTCAGAGGCTAAGAAAAGCCAAAACCAAAATACCAAAATACCCTTGAAAAAAAATAGAAAACGAAGGGCGAGCGGGGGCATAAATGGAAAACAAGGAGGGTCATCTACCTCCTCTACTCGTGCCATGGGTACGAGCAGGGAACAACCTTCCAGAACCAGAATTGGGGAAAAACAGAAGACACGATTATAGCAAAACCTGAAGAAAAGGAAGGTACAAGGGAGCAAACCGAACTCACCAAGGCCACCAATTTGGCCGGAGAAGCGAAGAACAGAGAGCTACATCCACCGCAACCTTGCAACAAAAACTTGATCGTCGAGTTCCGAAGAAGGAGCAAGCGATGAAATTGGGAGAAGAGAAAAGTTTCCCTGGGGTAGAGGATGGCTCGCGCAAAGATATATATATATATATATAAGAGGGTCGAGTTCTGTGGCCAAGGCCAGATGGCTGAGATGCCTTGGTGGCCAAGAATTGGGCAAAACACGAAAAAAAGGAAACTGGGTTGCATGTAATAGATCAAACCGTGCGGAACAAGCTCACGAGTCTGTTGGCGAAGAAATATCGAGAAAAGATCGACAAAGGATCGAGATATAAGAGAAATACCAGCACGACAGCTATGTTCTCAAGCGCCCATCCTACTCGAGGTAGGAGACGGGTGTCGTGCCGTCAGATCGAGATCGGGCGGTCCAAACTCAATCTGAGATCAAGAACTAAACAGAACCCGCGTGACACATTAAATTAGGAAACTATGGCTTAATCGATTTAGGAGTAAAGTTAAAACCAATTAATGCACATATTTCTCTTTCCACAATTAGGGGTCTTATTCTTATCCAAATTAAACCAAACTTGGCATACAAGTTAAGTTAAACATGTAGATTCCGAATATCCAATTAGATTTCACTTTTGGCAACTTTAGATATGTTATTTAATTTATTCTTTGTTTCTCTTTCTAGATGCATTAATGACACATAGATTATCAAAATATACAAAACTTGACCCACAAGTCATATTTAATTTTTTGAATACGAATTTTCCATCAATGTTACATATTGGAGTTGTTTATTTATTTATTTAATATTTTAAAGATCCTACACAGTTTCTCTCTCCTGATTCCACCTTTTAAGCAAACTTTCTCCAAATTGGATGAAAATTCACCCAAAGGCTATATTTATTATGTATATCATGAATATAAAATTATTTTCCTCTTTTGGAGTCAATTATTATATTTATTTATTAATTACACCTTTTAGGCAATTTCTCTCTCTTATCTTACCATATTATTTCAAGGTTGTCCAAATTAAATGAAAATTGACATGTAGGCTTATTTTGATGTGTAGATTACGAATTTGAAGTCTATTATTTAATTTGAGACTTTATTACATGGATTATGCCACTAGGCCCATTAGAGGCCCATTAGATCATATTATGCATGTAATTAAGTTATTTATCATGTTATTATCACCAAATAAATTATATGACATATTAGATTACATTATTCACGCACTAGATTATTAGGTTCACTCTAACATCAACTTTGTTTGTAAAAACCCAAAAGGTCAAAGTTCTAGGGTAGGGTTCTAGATCTAGTATGTTACAATTATTTTATTATTCCTAGAAAGCTCTTTTTACATTGTACCCTTCTCTTACTTATACTTGACTCTAGTATCTCTATGGTGTCACATATACTTATTTGAAATTATAATACAACATGTATATCATTCTAAACTTGGAAAAGTAGTATATTCAAAACATTGTAATATACTGAGTAATAAACATACTATACATGCAGGAAGACTAAAATTCTTAAATGAATAGATTACATGTGCACTTGGCACATACACACTAGAATCGTGCAATTTATCATCTTATTACACTGATAAGAGTTAATTACTTGACATATGAGTAATCGTCAATAGCACCTGCAACTTATATGTAATTTCTCAAAGAACGTGCATATCAACCCAAATCTTGAGTTGTGCATCTCATAACTCAATTAAGAGTTAATTACTTATCATGACAAGAATTATTAATAATAACTGAGAACATTGATATCACAATACTTGATTCATTGAACACCCTACCCTTAGGGTTTCATTTAATCACAACAAATGCTCCAAAGAAGGGTGTAATACATCTATCACATACTTTTCAAATCTTTACAACACGTGATACCTGGGATTTGAATCACTTATCACATTACTGGAAATTCTCATGCATTCACATCATTATCATAATTACTGGATCTGGGTATTCAAACCCTTAGATCATCACATAGCATTGTTACCTCTCTAACATGTAACCATTACCTCTAGGTCCTTAGACCAAGGTATTCATTTCATTGGTTGTACAAGTATTCTCATGGCTCACAAGGCCATCACACATCTTGTCACCTCTCACTAGGAAACAACTTATTCCCATGGCTCCCATAAAGATTTCGTGCGACATAAACATTCACTGAATAAAGGCTACTATCAACAAATCATATAAAATCAATATATGTATGAAACTTTGGAACTAAGCTAAATTTGGCTTTCCATGCCATTCACTCGGATATCATTTATCAATAATAACATTGATAAAATAAAGTCTATCATGTCAAGAAAATCCCTTCAATGGATTTCACGATATCTATTCACAAATATCCAACTTTCCTCGCATCTAGGGTTTCACCCTCTTTACTGAGATATCAAACAAACACTATTAACCTTAAATGAAATCCAAGATAGTATCTGACATATATGTACTATGAATTCAGATAAACAATCATTCATAACCAAGGGAATCCAAATAAACAAATTTCTCTATTTAATTATACATGAATTTTAGTCATAGACAAATTCCTTATATTTCAGTTTACTCTTATAACCTCTATGAATACTTAGGGAATTATCATTAGGATGTATTGTATACATTTCTAATATGATTTTATCATCTAAAATTCATCCAAACAGAGGAAGAATCCATTTCATATCATTTCACAACAACTTAGATCAAACATACAATTCAGGGTTTGTAGTCGCATACTAAGCAATTAAAGATTATGGATGATTTAACCAATTTTCATGCAATATATTGATTAAAGGAAGTTCCCACTCACCCTAAGGTGTGAAAACACCTTAAAAACGCAGCTCATCCTTGAAAATCTCGATCTCATGTCAAATCCCTATCAGTTCACCCAATTCTTCTTCCTTTCAACTCAGAAACCCTAACAATGAGGGATTATGAAGAAAGAGTGAGAAAAGGGGAAGTTTTGATACCAATTTGGATCAAATTAGAGGAGGGACGGAATTTTGACATGTGAGAGAAGAGTCACCATGAAACTATATCCAACGAAGCTAAACTTACATGATTTCATCATTCCTCGGACCATAAAACCCTAGGTCAGCATCTCCATCAATTTCTCCTCTCAAACCCTAACTCTCTCTCTCTCTCTAGGATTTCATTTCTCTAGATTGAATCAAAAATTTTGAGAGATCCTTGTGTGTTAGGTTGAACATATAGAGAAATTGAGCAGCTTGGGTTAATTGCACATTGACCCCTCACTAAACTTTTTCTTATTTCAGTAGATTTTTCTATCATAAATGGTTTCTGTGAATTCGTGTATTTTAGAGATCAAACCTTCTACAAAAATTATGATAATTTAGCATGTTGTGTATAATTGAGTTACAAATCTTCAATTACAATTTGAGATAATTCCAAGCTTCCATTAAATAATTAAAAATCTAATAGTGCACATATATCCAGAATTCTGCAGAAATGTCAGTTACTGTAATTCGTCTACTGATAAGGTCTAAACGCATCTAAAAATTATGAAAAGTTTACATGTAAAAAATGACCATTAGGGAGAAAAACGAATCAAACTATAGGGGTAGGCACTATATTCTAGAAAGAGTGCACCCCAAGGATTGTTGTTTATAATTGTGTTTTGGATCTCCAGTTAAAAGTTTAGATCATTTCGAGTTACCAATATATAATTAAAAATATAATACTACACTGCTGAAAAGCACTCTGTCAGCATTTTTGTCAAAGTATAGTTCGATCGAGAACCACATTCAAAGAACACTAAAATATTCTGAATTTTTTCTCCAATATGCATCATTGAGTTATCCATTTCATATCCAAAATTCAATTAAATACAAAATTTGTAGAAAATATGAA
Organism: Alisma plantago-aquatica; assembly: GCA_963693085.1. NCBI lineage: Eukaryota > Viridiplantae > Streptophyta > Magnoliopsida > Alismatales > Alismataceae > Alisma > Alisma plantago-aquatica. The sequence goes on along the minus strand of OY856410.1, from coordinate 374,276,915 downwards.
AAATCATTTACCAGACTGCTATCCTGATCAAATTCCATGGGTTAGGAGATTGATCACCTTCATGAACTCATGGTACCCAAAGGGTAGATGAGTAGGGCACTCTCTGGATGCATAAGGGAAAAGGGATGAATCCAAAAAAAATGTCGGCACCCTACAGACCTAGAGGAGATGACCAAGGATTGTGTGCTGACCAAAGGGGGTTCAAGAATAGTTTTCCATGGAAGTAACTTTGATATCGGGATGATTGTGATGTAGAGACATGTGTGGCACATTTAACTCAGATTTAAAGGTGTACTGGCAAGGTGGGATGTACCATCTCTACTCTTGGAACAAGAAGAACTATGTATTTGGACTGCAACCAAATGCTTATTTCCTCTTATTATGGGAGTGAGAGATAGGGCAGTACGCATGCCATACAACAAGGATAAGGATGGTGTGAGTTGAGACATTGCTACAGAAAGGATAACATACCCTGGTGGAGTGAATGATACATGTATGGTTCACAAACACTAAGAGAAGTAGTGTAGTCATCTTATGAGGATGTTTTATCAGGAGCTATGTGGAATTTGCAAGTTAACCAAGGTTGAGTTTGATCACAATGAGGATGAGCTCAGAGCTTCTTGATGAAGATAGACTTAGATCTTGAGATGAGATGATAATTATAATACACAGAGGTGTATGTCTTCAACATTACCTAAGACCTAAGGATGTGAATGCTCTAGTTGAGATATAGTTGATTTAGTTGGGCTAGAGGCTATAAGAGGTTGTTAGGCTAACCCTAAGTTTGGAAAAAGAGACATGTTTGGACTAACGAGATATGCTGATCGAGTTAATGGTTGTTTGGATAGCCAATCTAGTCCTTGATGTAATGAAAGGATGGTGATAGGACCTCAGATACACTTCTCTGGAGAAGAAGGTAATAAAACCCTGATAAGAGTGGTTTAGGGTTTCTGAGGAATCAATCTTGAGGGATCATGACATACAGGAGATAATGATTTTAAGATCACCATACACCGTGGTACTACAAAGACAGTAAGTGACAGTAGCACTTTGGATGCTTAAGATGAAGTTGCATGTAGCATGTGACCATGCAAGCCAGGAGGTGAAGGACGAACACCGGTAACCCAGTGCATGGATATAAAGTATAAAGAGTTCTCGAGAGGGAATGGGAGTTCATCACTATGGATTTTGTGAGCCTCCCCTAGACTAAGGAAGGTCAAGATTCAATATGGGTTATGGTAGATCGCCTTACCTAGATGACATGAGAAAGAAAGAGTACTGTCAAGGGACAGATCGGGTTGAACTACATATGAGAGAGATGGTTCAACTACACCATGAGGTGAGTTCAAAAGTTCTTGAGTATAACCTAAAGGTTCACTTCGTGAGGTGGAAGTAGTAACATGAAGAACTCTATGTCAGTATAGCTTATCACCCTCAACTAATGGTTAGTATGATCCAGACTAAAGGGTCTGATGAGAGCATGTGTGCTCATACAGGGTGATACATGAAGACAGTTCTTAAGATGTGATGTTAACCACCTTAGCCTTTATCGGGATGCAAGAAGGAGGTTGTGTCGATCACCACTTCATTAAGATGATGTTGGTGAAGGAGGCCTCACGAAGGTTAGAAAAGAACCACAGTGTGTGTAGATGAAGTCGCTTTAATCGTGCAATGGCTGAGAGAGAGCCCAGTGGTGACATGAGTCATGAGTTGATGCAAAGCAGACTAACATGCAGTTCACTGTGGGAGAATATGTGATGTGAAAATCCGACCCCTCTAAGCTACAACTGAGAAAGTTGAGTCCCCGATATATGGGTCCATTTGAGATGGATTGGTGGAGATGGTTGTGTTTAGCCTTGCCCCTCAGGATAACATGATGTGTAATGTGTACCATGAGTCCGATCTAGAGCACTATGTGAGGTACCCAAGCCATGTGTTGAGCCTTGAACCTATTCAACTTTTGAGAAGCTGAAATGTCCTGAATCACCCATGAGGGTATGTTATACCAAGGTAAGAAAGAACTCAGATTGAAGAATATGAGATAATGAAGGTTCTTGGGAAGCACCATGGAAAGGGTGAAGCCACATGGGAGCCCTGATGGACGTATGAAAGGCTTATCCTGAACTGTTTGTTTGCTTGATGGAATTTTGAGGACAAAATTCTTATAAGAGGGGAAGGATGTTACAACCCCAACTTTTGTGTAGAGGGGATGTTATATACAAAATTATATACTTATTATGCTTGCCGCACTCTTTCTAGTGCATATGGTATGGGACATGTGTACTATCAGGTGAGATATGCTTGATAAGATATGACATATTCAGATGTATGACCAACTAGCATGCACCAAGAGGTGATAAAGAAAGGTTGACACAAAAATTTTGAGGTAGATGGTCACCTAAAACTAATTGCATACCTATTAGAATCTTAGAATGCATATGAAAGGAAGATATGCTGAAATAGATGAGTGAAGGAGATGAGGTCTTTTTCCTACTATACTTTATGGAATTTGAGCACTGTCGATGTCCTTAGGACCTTCATCTCAAGGAGGAATTGTAGTTGCAGGTTGAATCCTGAGGGTTGTTAAGGAAATCTTTTGAGGATAGTATAATTGATGTTTTGAACCGAGTTTAAGATTAAGGTATGAGGATTGCTAGAGGTGACTAAAAGTCTTTAAGGTTTTGAGAATGTCTAAAGAATACAATGATAAAATTTATGTGATAATACAAATCTATAATCTAATATCACTGTATTATTGGGTTTCATATGATTTTCACACAAAATCGAGCCTAGAAAAGTTGATCGACTAAGGTTTGATTCAATATTCCTGAGGATAAGAACAATTTCATTAGATAGTAGTGGCTATTAGTACCTTGGTTTCACTTGGCTTAGAGCACCATGATTATATGTAGAAAGTTAAAAGAATAATATTAAGAAAATGATGTTACCTTTTGGTTCCCCAAGCTAAGTGCACATTATTATAAAATGGCATATTGTTGTAATAGGTGCTACTTTGTAAGGTTTCATGAATAAATCACCATAGACGACTCACTAATTGCAATTAGAAGATCATGACAAAGAATCATGAGACAACATATGTTGGTTCATCCTCTATAGTATTAAAACCCAAGCTTGGTTCCTTAAGAGGAAGGCTAGACTGTAGCCATGACCATAGTATTTTGAGGGTTGGTAATCCATACCAATATGGTTAGTGGATCTTATCCTCCAAGGGGACAAAAAGGGTTCAAAGATTTGTACCCCTTAAAAAGGTCATGTTGACTTAACAATGTAGTATATGGTTAGAGGAGAAGGGATCCTAAATGACTTGAGCATGAGATTTCACAAACTAAAGTGTGTAGTCCGTGCCCATCAATATAAACTTTTAGGGAAAGAAAGTGCCTCACACCATCTCTGAGCTCTCCCTTTATTCTTTAGTCATCCCAACCTTTGTGGAGTAGCCAATGGCCTGAAACTGATGATAATTCCTAAGGGAGTGACTGGATAGTTGGTCGGAACCTTTTTCAACCCTGGTTCTTAAAACCTCCATGGTGTTGAATAGACTCACAAAGTGAACCCAAATTCAAACATGTTCCCTAAAAGGCAGAGAGGGCATGAGGGGATAAGTCCTTAAATCAGTTATGAGCAGCCATGGAGATGATTGCAATAAGGATGGAGGAGAACTCCCTCATTCCTATCCTATTTATCCTATAATAGGGGGCAAGGGGTAGAAGAGAGGGCCATATATTCCACACTTTCATTTTTGTGAATTCTTAATTGTGATAGATAAGGCAAATTACTAGGAAAGATCTTGATTAGTTTTCTCCTCTAGTTTCCTTATGTGATCGGAGGTTGAAGACATGTATAAATTACTAGATCTGAATCTAAGGGCTTCATTGATACCTCTCATTAAGTGTCACACCCCAAAGTGAGATCTAGGCATCAGTTGCCAAAATTGTCACATTAATTGAATGTCAATCAAAACTGTTCTATAAATGGCAATTTTATACAAATATTAAAAGATTTATATATCTCTCACCTTTTCTCATATTCGTCCCAATTTTGGATATGTTCTTTATAATCACTTAATGTCACATCTAGCCAAGTTTAGTTTCAAAAGGATGCTTCTAGATATCCTTTTTATCACTCTCCAAATAAAGAAACATAATGTAATTATTACACATAGATCCCTCACCCTTCATGATTTTCTATAGGCTTCTAGGACCTCCTTTTTCTATGAAATTTATAGGGAGACTCATTAAAGCTTTTCCAAACCTATTTCTAATTTTTCAATTTACAAGGATAAATTTAATAGAAAAATATTACTCTTTTAGTATTTCTATAAAACAATTAGCCACATCAAGTGGAAAGTCTTATTTATCTCAAACTCTAGCATTGTCTTATTTTACTCATTATCATTACGTATTCTAAAAGTCAGATCAAGTTATCTTTATTTGATGCCTCAAACTTGTGTTCAAGCCAGATCAGATAATTACTCATTTAATTATTTAAAAGAACCACATATCCTATTTACTTTGGGAAAATGGCCCATTACCTTATATTACAATTGTCTAACATTTCACATAGACATTATTATTTATTTGTTCATGAAATTTCTTATTTCTTAAACTTGTACCACAAGGACCTATTTGCAAAGAAAAAAGTCTCACGAGCCTCACTTGGGCCATGGGCTAAACCTATGCCACAAAGTGGATGACTTTATTATGCTATCCATTTTATTAAAGGAATTAATAACCAATTCAAGCATTATATTCATATAATTCAATTTCATAAAATTTGAGGATATTACAATCACCCCTCCCTAAAAGGAATTTCCCCCCAAAATTCAAACCTAGTAAAGGGGAATGATAACTCAACATAGATCCAAACCTTAGAGTTAGCAACCCTTCTGGGGTATCTTTATCTATATTATTTTTAACAACCTTTATTTACATGCCAAATTCTCACATTTCTAAGGTTGGTTCCCCAATTCAATCTATGGAATACCCACAACCTCATTCATTATGTAACATTACGACTTAGTGATTACATTTTCTCTTGAACTTGAATTTTTCTTGGTGATTATCTTTTCACCTATCTTACAAAACTATCATTCTTGTATAATGGTGAGATAACATCATAAACCCTAAATTATGTCATTAAACTCAAATTAGGGTATTCATTCTCATATGTCAATTTTAAGCGTAACATGTTTCTACCCAATCTCTATCACTCATAAAAAGATCAAATAAGCATTTGATGCAACCAAATTTCATCCCCTTTCAAGAGCTGAGATGATGTGTCCACACATTATCTTTAAAATTTTGACTTCTAGGTTGAATCATTTAAAACAAATACTCAAAACCATAATTATTTTGTAATCCCTCAATTCATAGAGAAAGTGTCCTTCTCATATACACTACATCTCTTCAAGATTTTATCAACATTATTACATGAGCATTTAATTGTTATTTATATTCACATCTCATGTCTCGTTAGCCTTAGTCACTTCTTTAAGGCCTCTAAGAGTACATGCTACATTTAAGTAATCCCATCTTGACCTCATGGGCCTTATGCACTTAGGTAGTGCCTCTCTTATTTACCCTTTGGGCCTCATGAACTCATGAATGTGGCCAAACTCCTAACCCATAGGCCTTGGGCAAACATGGATGGCCATCCCCTAACCCTATGGGTCTAATTCATTTAGGGAATGATCACCTCCTAATCTCATCAGTCTTGTGTACCTTGAATCCTCCCTATGTGACCTTATGATTGATTTATGGGTCTACCCACCTAGGGTTTATCGAGAGCATATTATGGTCATATGTAATTCCTTAACCTGAATTTCCTCTATCTCTTATGGTGCACGTTATTCACTTTATGTCCCTTCATTGGGCTCATGGAAACCTTCCCTTATGGGGTTGGCCCATTACTATTAACCACTTTTGCAGTGACTTTTTCTTATTTTCCTTAAGGATGGCATACTTGGGTTCAAAGAATGTATGTGTATTCATGTTTTGTATACATAATCCTTCACACTTTATGACATTCAAGGTTACCTAAATTCTTAAACTGATTGGTCAACTCACCCTTCCAAGAAAAGTCCCAACCTTGGGTGTCTGCTTGACTCAAAGGAGGAGGTTAGACTCTCTAGTCACAACATGACCCCACATGTTTAGGGTTTTTCTTCCCTCATAGGTCATTTTCTCATTCTTGGGTTGACCCGCCCCAGGTCAGGACACCAATCCTAAAAGTTGAATTTTCATTTTTATGGAAGCATAATATGTCGAACATGCATTTTTTATTATAACTTCCCAACCTTGTTGCTCAATCTATGAGGTCTACCCACTCATTGGGGGTAATCATCATGAGATACCCACTCACTAGGGGATACTTCCAATAACATACCCACTCACTGGGGGTAGTTCCAATAGCATACCCACTCACTGGGGGTAATTTCACTAACATACCCACTCACTGGGGGAAGTTTCATTAGCTTACTCACTCATTGGGGTAGCATACTCACTCACTAGGGGTAACTTAAATAACACCCACTCATAGGGGGTATTTTCAACAACATACCCACTCGTTGGGGGTAGCATACCCACTCGATGGGGGTAACTTCAATAGCATACCCACTCGTAGGGGGTATCAACCCACTCACTAGGGGTATTTCAATAACATACCCACTCACGAGGGGTAAGTTCAACAACATACCTACTCACTAGGGGTATTCTTTATTCATCCATTCCTACAGAAATATCATTAGGATGATGAGAGAGTTATATTGTTACTATTGTATTACTTATTAATTGCTTATATTTCTTAAACCCTTCACATGAATCATGGATGAATTTCTCCAGATACATGCATGCAAGGGAGACTGAGTCACCTAAACTAACTTGGATTTCTCTTATTCCTTTTACACTAATTAGTTTTTACAAGGTTAGAGTTACTATTTCACCAATACCACTCTCATTTCCAAGAGCTAAGGTTTAGGGCTTAGGTCAGGGACTACCCCTACACCTTAGGGATTTATGATGCTCTTGATATACCAGGGGATTTCCTAAGCAAACCTAGCTCCCTATAGGGTTTACTCTTGCAAGGAAAAACCCATAAAGAAATTTTCTTTACTTTACCATTATTTCTAAATTACATGTACACTAATTGGCAGATGATGCCTTAGTCCTACTTCTTCTAAAACAATAACATGAGATGAGGAGGGACGTATATTTTAGGTTTCATTAAGAAAGAGGATGAGAATTTGATGAAATTTGAGGTGAGAAGATTTACAAGAAACATTACTTTAGGCAAACTCTAGAGTTATAGCCAAGCCAAAATCACATTGGCTATGGGAGTCCTTGACCAACTTCATGGTGCAAAGGAAAATATTCCTAGCCCCCAAACCATCATCCATTATAGACACCATTACCATTGGGTCATGCCTTAGTAATTCTCCTTATAATTCTTCACATTACTTCAAATCATATACTATTAAATATTATTTGAAAAATATGAGGATCTTATACCAAATGTAAAGACCTTACTTTTCATCATCCCCCAAATAAGAAAGGACCTTAAAGTTGAGATCTGTTACCTAATGTTTCCAAGACCCATATTTTAACAAATAACAAATAATAGAAAATAATTTCCATTATTTCACAAGTATTGTTTACAATAGTGTAATGATGCTCGTTTGGTGAATTACATGAACTTCTAACATGGAAACTATTTCTTATGAGAAGAAATATCTAACTGATCCTCCTTTACTTAGCTTTACTGCCTTCAGGTAATCTCATCTGGTTTATCATGTCTTGATATCTTCATATCTTGCATTTATATAAAACATCATTAAACATAAAGTAGATCAATATATTGATGTACTGTGTATGTGGGGTGCATGAAAAGGGGTGCAAGTTCACAACACCATATAATCATTCAATTACTTATAAATAAGAAGTGGAATTTTCTTCACAAAATCTTACTCTATGTGATACTTATAGTGGCATTATAGTTGAACGGATTGTAAACAAACAACCAACATGTTATTTTCACAATCTTTGAGAAATCCTTAGAAAACACCGGTAGTCGATGATTATTAGTAGTCTTAACCGTAACCATGCACCTTTGCTTTCATACAGAAACCATGCAACATGTACTTCAAGCATATATTCAAACATCCATGCATTCAACATAATCAACCAACATTATCTACATGTATGTATACTCTAAGGTGCCACTAATAATATTCAAACTGTACTTTAACTTGCATATGTGCTAAACCAGGGATTAGGGTTGTCTTAGGTTTGGGTCAGGAATAAGGATACCTAACCCTAATTGCATCGCAATACAATCCACATCATACTTTAGATGAAATGCTAATTATCAAGTTCAGCCTTTTAGATCATTTCGAGCAACGATATTTGATTATGCAACCGATGACTATGATTGTGACACACCGATCACACCAACTGAGATAACTCAAAAACAAAAGTGCCCAAACCAAACTACCCACAATTAGGGTAAATTAAAACCGAGCTCATATAACCATTATGTGCAGAAACATATTACATCAAGGTACACAAACTGTACCATATCACATATCAAGACATGTATTTATGTCTGTATAGTGGCTAACTGAAACACACTTATTACAAAAGGTAACATGTTAACACATACAAGTCATATATACAACTAAGGCATATTTCCAAAACATGTATCGACGTACACATCATCTACAAGACTCAACCCTCCCGGATGTGAGAGTATAGGGACGACACATAGGACTCTACTACACAACACAACAACTTATCCAACCTTCTACGTGCATTGCTCCCTGAGCTGCTCATCCTCAACATCACAATCTCTACCATGCCACACACAACCACCTAAAAGGATGTATACACATATAACTCTTCACCAAAAAGTATTGTATACACATATTACAATTAAGCATGAAATAACATTATTAACATGATAAACAAATTTCACTAAAAGAGTAATTCAAACTGATTGGGTACAAACCTATGGGGCATCTTTTACCCTGACATCAAAAACTCCTAAAACAACTATACAAACTACCTGAGGCAAGAAAAAAGATAGAGTCTAGTCCGTACCTATCTTTTTGGTAAACTGTCCCAGATAAGAGAACTGACTTCTATAGTTCTGATAGACTAAGAAGGATAAGCAGCTACAACAAATAAGTAGAACATGTTATGCATTTAGAAGGAATATTATGGACATGCATATCAGTTCATTTATCTTATCATATTATAATACAACTAAGTAGTACAAGAAATAAGGGAAGGGTAAACATCTAATGTTAAATGTGTTTAGCCCTAAACAAGTATATTACACTGATGTATTACTTCTTTTATTAAGCCCTAGGGAATTTGAGTTGTACCACCCAAAATCCAACTAACCACCGCTTGGTCGCAATCAGTTCCATACAAGATCAAGGAAGAGTTGGACTCCAATATCTTCTATGGTACTAATCGGTCAGTACGAGCTTGCAGTGCAGTGACATCTCACTCAAACTACTAACATCGACTTATAGTCAAGCCGAAAACAACTAGCCCACTTTGGTAGAGGTTACGATGCTAGAAACTAGGTTATATAAACCCAACCACTGAGGTCCAATCATAGTTGTCCTCCAACCATATCACATATATAACCACAAAGACATGATCGTATTTGTTATCAAAATGAGGCTAGGTATGACAGCAAAATCGTACCTAAAAACACCTGGGGTATGGATGACAATGAGACACAATCACTTGCACCCCACATACTCAACAATATGTGATCTGAGTTTCCCTTAGGAAGACTCATTTTAGCACTCAACAAGTTCTGATATTGGAATGGATCTATGGCACATGGAAATAGATGATTAGGGTTTCACTTGATTAGTTAATCCAATCGGGTGTCTTTTAACTACATCAATCAAGCTGCAAGATAACATTACAAAGATTCTATAAAGATATGTGTAGATTGAAACTTCATAAGATATAAAACATATAAGATATAAACTTGTCACGTCACTACATTATATTGTTTTGATGCCATACACAAGATCATCACCATTATCACATCCTCATGGGATATCAATCCCTTTTCACATAACACAAAGGGTATTTCCTTAATTAGAGCATAAACCATTGCCAAGGTCATAACCATTCACATTGTCCCCTGTATGAAACATCATTATATCACCAAGCCCAATCAAGGCTCATAATTACCACACATATGTCACATAAGTGTTATCGCGAACAAACACTAGTCATCATTCTTATTCAACAAAAAATTAGCATAACCACATTTTAAGAGAGAGAGACATATCATCGTGATGCTAGTTACAAAAGGATCCAAGTATTATCACCTCATACTTGCATTAGTGTTTAGTTCACATATTCACTGGATTAGGGTTTCAAGTCAACACATACAACAACCATATACACCATCATCTCCAACATTCTTGGAAGTTATTAGAATAAACATCATTATCATAAACAATAGACCATGAAAATAGGGAAGCATAACGATCGTACAAATTAAATCCATATCTAGCGACCACTAGGATTTGGTTGCACTAATGACCAAACCAAGAACAAAAATCGATGTGGTCTAAGCAACCAAACTAAGAACAAAACCTCAACGACCATTATGGTCTTAGTGACCATCATACAAACCAAGATCATGGCGACCACATGAAGAAACCACATTGAACCACATGATTCAAACATAGCGACCTAGAAACAAGAACAACATAGTGAATATGCAGGGTCAGAGAAACATAGAAACTACTAGGTTAGCCTTTGTTAGATACCACTAGGGTTAGCTTACATTGGTGACTACATTGAAAACATCGAGACCAAAATAGATGGTTCATCATCAAGAATCTAAAGGGTCACCAAGGTGCAAACCATGTGAAAGAGATGAAAACCAAAACCCTACTTATGATCATCACTAGGCATTACATAGAAACCATGATAAGGGCGAGAAAACTAAACATTGAGTACATTCATGCAAGAATCAAACCTCCATCTTTAACAACATAGCCGTGCACAAAATTAGGGTTTAGCCAAAGAAGTTATTTGCACAAGGATCGTCATATTTAGTAAACCCTAGATCATGGCATTTTTAGTGTAGATCATTAACATACAAGGTGAGTGTAACAATGATTAAGGGCAAATATATGTAACTCATCTTGGATTATGATGTAGAGATTCCAAACAGTAAGATGCTCCAAGAAAGATAGGAAAACTAAAGCTTGGTTCAACTCCAAGGCCAAGCTAACATCACCTGAAAGAGAAACAAAACCATAGGTTAAAGAAGGCTCAAAAGAGAGGTAAAACCCTAGGATGAAAAGAAAGGGAAGATAGATTCTTCATCTTAACTTGAGCATTACCATCGAAAAACCATGGATTCAGCCAAGAAGAGAAAAGTTCCTCAAGAAGCACTACCATGAAGAACCATGGATTTGGCTAAGAGAAGATAGAGAGGTAGGGTTGTAAGAAAATGGGATAAAGATAGCTAGATCACTTACTAAGGTCAAGAAACACCAAAGGTTCACCAAAGAGGAGTTTCTCCAAACCTAGATCACACACACAAAGGTTCGGTCACATTGCTCCAAAGTTGAGGTCTTCTCTACCACCAATATCACAAGGGACGAGCTCCAAGGGTGAGAGAGAGAGAAAGAGGGTGTAAAGAGATCACTTGCATGGAAAGAGAGGGGTATAAATACCCAAGGGTAGAGATAGTAAGGAGAGTTAGGTGTCATGAACATAAGTGCCACTTGTCCATCATAAAACATTCATGCAAGCGCTAAGGATACACATGTATCAAGGGTGATAGATCAAGGAAAGCTAGCGACCATCTTGATGTGTGCAAAAATCGTCAGTATTTGGATATCTAATTTGGTTATTTTCTTTGTCATTTGTTCTAATTGAATATATTTTCATACATATTTCACCAAATTAGTATAATTTTAGTTGTGCATCGGTTCTTATATTTTTCACATGTATTTACATATTTTAATTATTATAAGAATTATTTGATTTAATTCATTGCTTATTTTATTATAGATAAATATTATTTTTACAGAACAAAGTTGATACCACCGACTTGCAACTCGGTGGTACCGACATGGCATCAAAGTACAAATATATTATTGTTCCAAATTGAGAAGGAAAATGACTTTTATTGCAAAAAGTCACTGGTACCAACATAGGCGCTGACGACCAAGATTAAATTTATTAAATCCAACTGTTATTGTTATGTTTTAATAGAATTAGGTTTTTTCATGAACTAAACATATATAATAGCTGGAAAGCACACCATTAGAAAGGAATCATCAAAATCTATCGCACGGGGACAACACAAATGGAAAAAAGAGGGAGAAAAGTGAGGGAACCCTAGTTGGAGAACGTTGGAGGCATGTTGATGATGGAAACAATGAAAAATCTTCTCCATCTTCTCCATATCCTTTCTTTATCCCTATCTCCTATTTACTGTATCTCAAAATTCATGTTTTACATGTTTTCAATTTACAAAGATACATGTCATATATTTCTAGAAAAAAGCATCTTCCTTAGGACCTAGGAGTAGCCTAGTGTTGCATTGTATTTGACATTATAAAATTATGTATATGTTTCTTCCTAATTTTTGGACATAATACTATGATTGCATAATGAATTAACTCTTCCTGATCAATATAGCTAATTTCTCAGATCCTTAATTCCTTCGAGAGGGGGATTCAATATTAGAAAAATCATAGTCTTAGATAGTTTATACCGTGCCTCGAGAGAGGGCTTACGATTGTGAAGGGAATAGGCCATATGATTCGTTAAAGAACCTAACTAATAGTTAAATCATTATCAGAGTGGGGCTTTTACTAGATTAGATCATGAATTACGCTGAGAGAGTGGGTAATTCTTTCTATAGGTCCATTGGTCTAGGATTAGGAGAAATAAATAATAATAAATAATGTTAAATGTAGTATACACCATGGTGAAACCAAATGTCCTAAGGAATTCATCCATTCTTGATCAAAACAACCTTAATTAGATTTAATTTTTTTTCTTAGTTAATTGAACAACCAACCAACCCTTTTTCTAGGTCTAGCTGATTTGATTTCAGTTAAAAGTATACTCCAACGTACGATTCCCTAAGTTTGAGAGCTCGGGCCTCATATGTCTATGTTACATGACACATGCACTTGCGTTTTACATGCATGTTCTACAAGTGTCAAGTTTTTGGCACCATTGTCAAGGAATCATCATCACTAACACTGCGGTTTTTGAGACTGACCACTCTAGGCCATTGTAATTGTTTTCATTTTTTTTCTTTCCAATTTTTATTACATAAAATTGCTTCATTAATTTGCGCATTGTTCATATTTCATCTAGATATTTATTTATGGTTATTCTTCTTTCCTTTTGAAAAAAAGTTTACAAAAAGAGAGGCACATGGCTCGTATTTGAATTGTGTGTGGAAATACACATGTAGGTCATAGATCTCTGAGTCCACCTCTATAACATCATGGGAAAACCTTCATGGAAATTCTTCTTGAGCATATTAAAATTATGGTTCAATCTGTTTTAAATCCCCAAAGTCCTATTTCTAATGGAGGCTAAGGTAGAGTAAAGAAAATGGAGGAAGGTAAGGTTGAGGATAAGAAATTAGAGAGTAAGGAGAACATAATTGAAGAAATTTTAGAATCACCTCTACCACATCCTTCTATTGAGACTACACCCACACCCTCAAATCCTAGGATTGATTTTGTATATGATTGCAGATATGATGAGGAAAATGAGGATAATGATGCAAATAAGGTGGAAGACAATTTTAATGCGTGTGTTTGGGATATGAGTGAAGGAGAGGAGGATCCAAAAGGTACTTTATTTGATAGTTATCTTATACAGGAGGAAGCGAGTGATGAAGAGCATACTGAGAGTTAAAAGGTGGAGGAATTTCCCATTACCCATCACATTGTTCCTTCACCACAAGACCCATCCCTTCATTTCCTTATGGAGAATCCTATATGAGATATATATCCAGATGATAAAATTGAAATTTTTTGTGATGATATAAATGAATGTAGGGAAATTGAATTATTCGAAGAGAAGAGGGAACACAAATTCACCTCTCATATAACCCCTCCATTATGTGTAGATAGGAGTGATCCATTGGGGATGGCTATAGAAAAAAGGGTGCAATCATCATTATACCTTTCCCCTCATGGCTACCTATTTCTAGATGTGTTCCCATGTCAAGATTTGATTGCAATTCATGTTCATTATCATTATAATAATAATTTACTTTTGAAATGGAATGTCAACCATATACTCTAGTCTTCTAACATATTTGTTTTTTTATCATTGTTGCAAGGAACTAGATGTTTAGAAGGAAGAGGTAGAGAGAGCTTCACCCTCCTCTATGACCATGTGATTATGGTTGATTGACATGTGTCTAGTATAGGAAGTTATACATGGGCGCTGCTGGGAGGAAACCCACCAATTAGGTTTATTTTGTGAAACTTCCAAATTTATTTTTACATTCTTATTTGTAGATTGTTGATAACTAGTTTTGGTGTAAGTCAAAAGGGTGCCTTGATATGGGTATTCACTGTGAAAGAACGCACTAAGTCAGTACAACCAACACTCTGTTAGTGGGACTGAGTAAACCATTTATTGTTATAGGAAACAATTTTATAGACTCGGTGGCACCGATCATATGGTTGATACCATCGACACTTCATTGATGAGTATAGGATATTTCTAACTTTAGCTTGGTATGACCGACTTCATAGTCGATGCACTTATACATGCTGCTTTATTAATTTGCAAACTATGGGAAGGAGAGTTTGAGGAGGTGTTTATTTTTTCTATCACCTAAATTCCTCAAACATGAGCTCATAAGTGATATCAGACACTTCATCATGCTCGAATTCTTATTGGAGGGCATGTTTTCACATATGTCCCACCCACTCATGTTTTGCCCCAGATCTCAACTCACATATTGGTACAAATGGTCCATTTGTATTCCTTAGCTTTTGACATTGGGGAATATGCCATATTTAACCTTAGGGGGAGGAATGAAATAGTGCTTCTATCTTTACCTCTTGCATCTTTTCTTTTTATCATATATCTACATGTTTTTTTTCTTAACAAAAATTTGATTTTCTATTTTGTTTTTAGGATCCACTCCTATCTAGTGTAGTTGTGGACCAAAGTTTAATTTTTTTTGGGATTAGTCATTTATTGATGACGTGGTATTAATTATGAAAATTATACAATCCTGAATGTAATTTTATGCTATTCTCTTTAAGCTAAATTTGTTATGTTTAAGAGTGCATTAAATGGAGGAATTGTTTGGGCTAGTCATCTTAAAGACATAGTGAATGAATGAAAAACCTAAATCAACCATGTGTCTTGTGTTATGACGACGATGTTTGAGTCCAAACCAACCAAATGTAACTTGATCTTTAACGTGGATTCTAGAAATAAGCTACAAGGTTACCTTGTTACACAAGTTGATAGGAGAGGGACATATCATGGTTGGGAAACACACTATTTGATTGTCATGTGATCTCATCCACCTTCCACTCATCTTCTTTCAGCACCATAGAATGATCAAGTTTAATTGAAGTTATTTTCCTCTTATTTTTATTACATGGCATGATGGGAAGAATTTGTTGGTTCATCTTCTTTTTCATTAGAATAGAAAAAAATTCATATAATCTCATTTGAGTACTTGTAGTTTGCACAACAAAATAGCATATAGTTGCATTTGCATTGCGTATTTCATAAGGCGTTACATATTTGATATCTTCTATGATCTTCTCTCATGAAAGACTATAAAAAATTGTATCTGCTTACTCCTTTAAATTAAAAAAGTTGAATAGCCCAATCACGAACTATTTATCATGCTAAAAAATAGGGTAGAAAAAAAGAGTCATTGAAAAAGAAAACAAAAGTGGAGAAAAGGAGGAAAGGATTTTTTAAGTTCAATACTATAGTCTTTCTAAGTAATATCGAAGGGGATTGTGGATTTTTTTGTAAACACCTTTCCACCTACACTCATCATTAGAATGAGACATCCATTACATGCATCATTCCACCAAAATAAAAAATAGGCATTAGAAGGCATACTTTCACATTTTATCGATCATATAGATTCATCATATTTTTACTTCTTGCATAAATATTCCGAATAATTATTATGAATCCTATTTCCATCACCACACATGTTTTCCACCCATTTCTCTACATGGTAGGCCATCGATATGATTATTTCCCTCATCCATGTTTATTTGGGGATTTGCTTTCAAGTAGTCTATTTAGTTAGATTAGAGAAATGTAGATAAAGAGATCATATGGTGCAACAAGCATGTGTGCTACTAGTCATGATATTAATTTCTTCATATTGATAGTGTTTTTCATTTGTCTTGTGGTGGACATCTATTATTAACATTATTGGTTGCTTTAGAGTAGATACTTGTTTAGTGGTTGGCTACCGGCTTGGGACTAACACGTGGAGGGCGGCTACAAAAAGTAATTCAAAGGTACTTGTCTTCTTGCTAACTTTTTCAAACAAATCCAAGAGTAATGTCGCTCGAGGACGAGCAATATTCAAGCTTAGGGGTGTTATGTGTGCACAAATTGTCATTATTTGGATATCTAATTTGGTTATTTTCTTTGTCATTTGTTCTTAATGGAATAAATTTCCATATATATTTCACCAAATTAGTAGAAAATTAGTTGTGCATCGGTTCTTATATTTTACAAGTATTTTAAATGTATTTTACATATTTAAATTATTATTATAATTAGTTGATTTAATGCATTGCTTATTTTACTAAAAATCATGATTATTTACTCGAGCAAAGTCGATACCACCGACTTGCAACTTGGTGGTACCGACATGGCATCAAAGTATAAATATATTTTTGTTCTAGATTGAGAAGGAATAGGACATTTATTGCAAAAAGTTGGTGGTATTGAGGTCACATATATCTCACATAGTCTACTATAGGTTCAAGGAACATGGAATGAACATTAAGAGGATGATGATTTCATGCCTCAATTTCATTCTGGATACCTGACACGATTTTACCGTGCGTATAATGCAAGTGCACGCGTCAATGTAGTATAGGCCTTTATGAGGCCCAAGTCGAACTCAGGGACACTGAATTATCGGTAGACTACTACTAACTACTCGTAAACAACTAGACCAATAAAAAAGGTTATGAGAGTTGTTTTAAAGAAAAAGAAAATAGAATAAAGTGAAGCAATCGATTAAGTGTTTAGTTTAATCAATTCAAATCGAGATCTTTAGGATTGTAGTTTCACCGCAGGTTTTCATTGTATGAATTTCCATATAGTTACTCAAGTTCATCTCTCAATCCGGGTAGTGGCCTGTAGTCAGAATTATCCACTGTCGTGGTACAATTCACTAACTACGTCTAGGTCAGTTCCACCATCATAGTAACCTATACCCTAAACTAAGTGCATTAGAATCGACCTCTGGGTTTCCACCATTAACCTTACATCACCTTGTTCAAGGGATTTGTTAATTAATGTGAATTTTGTCTCTTTTCAACTGTTAATTCTTCTTTCAAAGTAATTAAAGGCATTAGATTATCATTATGGTGATCAAGCATAACAATATAATTGAGAAAATGAAATCATACCATGGATTTAAGAGATAAATTATGAATTACTATGATAAAAATGTCATACAATGCTTCCCCGGGCTACTCCCGGTCTTAAAGATAAAGGGGATTAGCCCCACATGTTCATCTCAGAGCAAAACATGGTTGAAGAAAGGGGAAACATGGAGAAAATTGTGAATAAGCAATGAAACCCCTGAACGGAGAAGATCTAAGCATTCCTCGGCGTAGAATGCGCGATCTACAGCCTTTCAGCGGTGGAGAACATTTTCTTCGGCTTACGAAATAGCTGGGGCATGCTTCTGGGCTCTGCTCTTCTCTCCCCACCTTGTCGGGACGTGTTCCATGGCTAATGACGTGATGCCCTACTCTTGGCCGCCGTCATTAGGTATAATGACTGAGTTAGGTTGCAAAAATATCACAACCGTTGGATTAGAGCCGATATGAAACAAACTCTGATCTGACGGTGTCGATACCATCAACGCGGGTCGATGGTATCGACCCCTCGCGATATTAGCAAGCCTTCTTTTCTTTTCGTTGTTGCGCCTGATGCTGACTCGATACCATCGACGCTGGTTGATGGTATCGACAACCTTAGGCGTTAGTTTTATCCCTTTTCCGTCACTGAAGCTACACGTGTCGATAGTATCGACTGATTGGTCGCTAGCAACCTGATGGTATGTCACTACCATTGACTTCCCTGTCGATGGTATCGACTTTGCGCTCCTCCTTGCGGCTGGCTACCTATGGTTGTGTCGATAGTATCGACAGCTGTCGATGGTATCGACAGCTACAGATATGTGTTTTTCCTGAAATTGCAAAACAAAACCACATAAGCCGCGATAAAACCTATTATTGTAATCATTTATGCTCAAAACAGTAAAATAAGAGAGATTTGACACTGAGAAGGATCATAGACTAAAGTAAGTGAATTATGCAATATTAACCACCAAAATGACCAATAAACGCATAAAACACAAGTAAAACAACTCTATAAATGTGACTCAAAATCATCGCATCAAACTCCCCTAAGCTTGAACATTGCTCGTCCTCGAGCAACTAAACTTTAGAATAAAATTGCAAGGGTCAACTAGAGAACATATTATCACAACAAACATCACCATATGATCCCCGCCAGACATTCACATTCCGTCCCTCACTAACCATAGAATGATAATTACCCTAAAGGCGACAGTCATCATCCATAAAAGATATCTACCTCAAAATTGATAAACACTATCACATAAGGCAGTTAAAATAATAAAATCCTCCAGTCCAGACTCGGTGTATCTTGTGATCTCCTATTCTACGTTGCTCACCCTAACTACCATCTACATGGATGCAACTCCCCTGATATTAATGAATGAGGAGAAAATCACGGTGACCTACCAATTCGAGCAACGAGTGGATGGAATGGGTGGCTAGTGAAAGAAATGGAAGCATTATACGATTTTAACATGCATAAATAACAAAAATGACCTAAATGATGCATATGCAAGTGAAAATGCCCTAATGCCTACCTTCGGGTGGAATGATGCATGCACTATCATTCTGTCTCGAGATGAGATGGAATATCTAAGATAACGACATCATGTACTTATTCTTCTTAAAATACAATGAGACATGTTCCTTTCTCCCTCTCAATCCTACTTGCTTCTCAATACTCTTTTTTTTCTTCAAATTTTTTTTTTCAAGCTCTTATTTTCATAGCTGACAACGAATTAATTTTCGGGCTCACTTATTGTTGCCTAACTTATACATAAGCATTTAGAAGGTATGGAACAAGTTCATCACCTTTAATGTTTCATAAGACATAAGATGCATGATGTACTATATGCACAAAAGATGTGAATGCAGCTACAAAATGATAATTATGCAACTAAATGACATGCACCTAAGGATAATGTGCATGTATAACTGGTCTATTTTTTTTATTTTCATGCAGAAATATGTGAAAATAGTTGTAATGCAAGACCTATCTACATGGAATGCAATCAAAGAAATTAAAACTGTAATGTACTTCCAGTTCTTAAGGTGGAATATGAAAACAATGGGGTGGATAGATCACAAGACTAATTGACTGAACCTTTGGAAATTATTATGTGTCCCTCCTTACTGACCTATGTATTAACTAAGAGGTTTCTCTCTCTTATTTCAAATTAAAGTCTCATTATCATTTGGTCAGTTTAGGCTCAAACAACCAATTCCGTCCACTTTTCATGAATCATAGGAATGTACAGTTGTGATTTCCTATTTTAGAGTTGAAAACCCAATCATTTCCTTAAGTTATGTGCTCAAAGTTGAACAACACAAGCTTGCAAAAACACTAAATTTTTTTAAATTTGCCCCTGATTCCCATGTACAAGCAACAAGATGACACATGACTTTAGACATCCACAATTACACTAGATAGAGTGTGGATCCTACAAACAAACTAAGAACGACAAGAAATAAATGACAAAAGACAAAACAATAAAAACTAAAAACTGGGAAAAACAAAGGATAGAGTTGTTCCAACTCCCCCCCCAAGCTTGAATTTGACTATGGACTCATAGTAAAAAACAACCTTAAAAGGTGGAACAGTGATACCGATCATTCTTCAGGAGGAGGCGGGTACTGTGGAGCTGTGGGGTCCCAAGATGGGTATTGCCCCTGGAAGCTCGGATCGTACTGGGGCATTGGTGGAGGTTGTGGATACCCCCCAAAATAATTCTGGCTCCAGTAATTGTCGTAGAAGGCCTGCTGCTGCATCTCCATCCTGTGCAACCTGTCGTGGATGTTTTGTTGGTTGTCGAGGAGGAGGCGCTCATTCTCGAAAATGGCCCTCTGGTTATCTAACAGCTGGTTCGTTGTATCCTAAATATCGGCGTATGAAGATGTATGCAGCTGCTGCATCTGATGAATCTCCTGCAGCATCGAGTACATCCCTTGCATGGAGTAGGCATCCTCTCCTTGATGAAAGGGCTGAGGTGGCGGAGGCTGGGAAGATGAAGATGCACCCGGATGCATGCGGGGATGCTTCTGGGGTGCTACTAGTGCCTGAAGAGGAGTGAAAGCCTCCTCTTCCTCTTCATGCTCGTCGCCTTCATCATTGTTGTCATCATCACCGCCGTCTTCATCGGAGTCGTCAATGGCAATGACATGCCATCAGAAATGTTGAGCTCCCTCAATATTCAAGACGGGGTCTGGAAGTGAACACTCTTGATATGCGTGATTAACATGGCAATGTGCATATGCCAAGCCATCACGGAGCAGGAGGAGGTTGGAGCGGTGCAGATGCTGGAGGTTGACCTTTCTCCTATTAGAAAGGGGAGTAAGCTGGGAGAAATCTAACCCAAGATAGAGGCCAATGGTGTGGTGAGCCCTCCAAAGTGGATTGGAGCCTTCTGCATACTCCTCCACACGGCCAACACGTGTGTCAAGAAGAACGCACCCCAATTGCACTCCTCGCGCTTCAGCAATTTGTGCAGGAAGAACAAATCCATTTCTTGAAACTTGCTGAGAGACAGGTCACCGCAAGTGAACAACATGGTGCAGAGCACGCGGGGAAGAACCTGCACAAACGGATGCTCAAAGTCAGCAACTGCTGCATTGTGGTAGCTCACGGATTTGCCAGGGGGCGCAGTCACTAGCTGAGCGAAGATATCATCGTAGTCCATCCTATTGTCTGACCTCCGGTGCTGGTAAGCGTCATGATATTAGTTGTACACCGAATTGAACTGGGTGAGAGTGAGGGTGTAGTTGTTGTTGTAGAGTCTGAATGACACCCGCCCTTTCCTCCACTCTCGGTCGGTGGCGATCAAGTCATTGGGCACCACATTGATGTCCAATGATTCCATGAACTCCGCCACGAGTTCCTTGTACGTCGGCCACTCACCAAAGAATGGCTGGCCGTCGGCGTGGTACTGCAACTCGTCAGGCCTCCTGGATGTGTGTCTCACCTACCCCTTCAAGACGTAGGCGAGGGTGGCCTCGAACCCCAGCTCATGGACCATTGCCCGATCAACATAGCACGTGGGCTCAATCTTTCTCTTCATCAGTTCCTCATAGACCTTCCAGACCTCCGCAAAAGGATGGAAAATCCTCAGACGAGGAATCGATGTAGTAGGTGGCGGAATGAACTCGGGGATCTCCATAGGAGCCGCCCGTAAAGAAGATGCATCAGCTGTACGCACCATTGTCGCCTAGAAAGAAGGAATAGAAGATGGAGCTTGGTGAAGGTCGGAGAAGACAATCTCCGCTCGGTGAAGGCTCGGGGAAGATCACGCTCCTTGGATGCTCGTAGTTGGGCTCCGGTCGCACAACAATACGCACGACACAAGTGGAGGACAAAGGCTATGAAGGTGTGACGTCATATGACAACCATCCCTCCCTTTTATAACTGTGGTCGTCGCTGCTGTGCACCCGTCGATACCATCGACGCGAGTTGATGGTATCGACACCTGTAGCACAATCCGGTCTTCTGCTAGTATCGAAGGTTGTCGATAGCCTGATGTGGGGGCCCGGATTGATGACACGTTGATACCATCGACACAAGTCGATAGTATCGACCCATCCCACGGATCGACTCTCTTGACGTAGCGATCGCCGTTGATTTCCACTCATGGATCGTTGACGTGTCGCGTCGATACCATCGACGCAAGTTGATAGTATCGACTCTGCTTAGTGAAAACACCCTCGCGAGGCCCGGCCGCCACTGTCTGCTTGTAATCGGGTCGATACCATCGACAGGCCCGTCGATGGTATCGACTTCACTGAGACAAATTTTATCTAAATATCTTCAGGGATCTCGCGAGTATCGACATCCATGTGGATACTATCAACCCCGTTCTGGCAGGCAACCTGATGGTAGGTCGATACCATCGACGAGGCCGTCGATAGTATCGACTCAGAGAGATCTTTGTAGCCGCCTAACTGTGCCTATGTCGATACCATCGACATAAGGGTCGATGGTATCGACCCTACCTCAGTCCTACACATTGAACAAACGATCAAGGTATCATTTTTACACTAAAAACAAAATCAAATCAAACTAACTTACAAATGTGAAAGAAACTAAACGAAACTACCAATGGCTGGGTTGCCTCCCAACAAGCTCCCTTATTTAACGTCTTAGGCAAGACGAAACCATCAAATTCATCATCTTGGAGCTCCGAAAGAGTGTTCCTAGGGGATCTTGCGGCAATTTGAACTCAACTCGATCCTGGCCAATCTCCAACGTCAAAGTACCTCTCCCAATGGCAGTGACAACATCGGTTGTCGCTTGAAATGACCTACCTAATAGAATCTCACAACCTTTAAGCTGTGGCATGTCCATGACGATGAAATCCACCGGAAAGATAAACCTATCTACTTTGATAAGTACATCCTCGCACACTCCATATGGCTTTACAATGGACCCATCTTCCAGCTCGATAGTCGCCGCTGATTTCTTTATTTTCTTCAACCCAAGCTTTTGAAACGTGGACAGTGGCATAATATTAATGCTGGCGCCTGAATCACACTGTGCTTGTGGAAAATGTTGTCCGCCTATGGAACATGGAATGTAGCAGCCTCCTGGATCTTTCCTCTTCTATGGTAAACTCTCATGGATAATTGAGCTCACCATCTCATTCACCCGACAAACATATGTGTCTTAGATCCGCCTTTTCTTGGTGATGATATCCTTGATAAACCTCCCATATGCGGGAATCTTCTCTATCATTTCCACTAACGGAATGTTAATATGGAGCTTCCTGAACATCTCCAAGAACTTCCTATAGTGTCGATGCTCTTTCTTCGCCCTATGATTATCCAAAAAAGACACCACTGCCTCATTTAAACGCTTGTGAGGTGGCTCATATGGGATTTTTGGGGTCTCCTCCCCTAAGCTTGCTTTAATGTCACCCTCTGACATAGACTTTGGTACATCATTTATAACATGTGTAACTTGTGGCGGCTCCTCTCCCTAAGTGACTGTAACTTCCCCCTGACGCATGGCCTTCACCTGCTCTTCTTGCCTAGGTGCGGGCGCGATGTGCTCTTGGCGGGTTTTTCTGAATGGACTATATCTTCCAGGTAGTCCATAATGACTGCGAGGATATGGTATTCTCGATGTAGCCTCCGTATTAAAAATCATTTTGCTTTTGTCCTCGACTTCCACCACCGGGGGCTCTGCCTCAGTAATCACAGATATGTACTTTACTTGATGATGTGCTTGAACAGCCTCTGCATTCCCAGCCTGTCTTTGTTGATTGGCATGCTTCATGGCCACCAATTCATTCGAAATCTGGGTCACAATCATCTCTAGTGCCCTCATCTGTTCTCCATGGCTTTGCAATGTTTGCCCAAATTTAGTCAAGATCTCACCTTGAGACTGCAACTGCTTACTAAACATGCTCATCATCTCCTGATTTTGCTGCACCACTTGACTAAGCAACGCGGTGATTTTATCTTCTGCCGTTGACTGTGGCTTTGCATCTGGATCTTGTAAGAAG
Organism: Alisma plantago-aquatica; assembly: GCA_963693085.1. NCBI lineage: Eukaryota > Viridiplantae > Streptophyta > Magnoliopsida > Alismatales > Alismataceae > Alisma > Alisma plantago-aquatica. The sequence goes on along the minus strand of OY856410.1, from coordinate 374,252,771 downwards.
TTGTTTGGATCCTTCCATGAGAATTTCTTATCCTTCCTCCAAGCATAGTCATTGTTTCTGTAGCCCTGTTGTTGGCGCATGAATTTTACTTGAGCCTCATCATCTGATTCTGCGTCTTCTTTTGCAAGTAGTTTCTTTGCTAGAAGGTCCATCTTCTCATTTAGCTCTTTGATGGCCTTTGACTCCCCTGCAGCCCGAACATGCTCTACGGCGTCTTTGTCGCCCCAGGATTGCTTCTTGGCCATGTTCTTCAAAATTTCCCAACACCTCGTTCCTGTGTTGTTTAAAAAGAAACATGAACCTGCGGAGTCTAAGTTACTTCTATCATGCTCAGAAAGAGAAAAATAGAAGATTTTTACCTGCTTCTCCTTGTCCAGCCCATGATGCGCGCACCTCCTTAGCATGATCTGAAACCGTTCCTAGGTCTCGGAGTATGTCTCTCCTGCTTTCTGACTAAAATTATGAATTTTTCTGATCATATCATTTTTCTTCTCAGGTGGAAAGAATCTTTCAAAGAACACTTCCACCATGTGGTTCCATGATTCCACATACTCATCATCAAGATTATGTAGCCATTCTCGTGCATTTCCCGCCAGAGAACTCGGAAATAACTTCAAATAGAGCGTCTCTTGTGGGAACCTGTCAATTTTAATCATGTCACAGTTCTCCACGAACTGGCTTATATGAGTCACCGGATCTTCATTTTTGAGCCCGTGAAATTCATTGGATTTGACCAAATTTATTAATGTAGGATCAATTTTATAAGTTGGAATATTGACTGCCTGCTTCTTTATTGGCCCCTTTGAAGTGGATGAGGAAGAAGCCTTTATGTTCTCCCATATTGTCTGTTCTTCTGCCATCGCTTCTGGTTCAGGGTCCGATTCTATATCTTCAAATTGGTCTTGAATGAAGTTTTCCTCCTCGTCTGATCCCGGCAGTGGAACCTCTGGTGATTGCTGCGTGTAGTCTGTGCTACGCGTCCTCACCATGCACCAGTACCTGCAAGATGATAATTTCAGTTCAGTACCGTGCTAGACGATTACACAATGTGAAAAATAACTATGAATTTTAAAAATGATTACAAAATAATAAAAATAAAAAAAATAAAAAATGGCCTAGAATGGCCGCTTGCAGCACTCGTAGTGCTGCCAATTAACGTGTCCCTAACAACGACGCCAAAAACTTGACACGATTTTACCGTGCGTATAACGCAAGTGCACGCGCCAATGTAGTATAGGCCTTTGCGAGGCCCAAGTCGAACTCAGGGACACTGAATTATCGATAGACTACTACTAACTACTCACAATCATCTATACCAATAAAAAGGTTATGAGAGTTGTTTTAAAGAAAAAGAAAATAGAATAAAATGAAGCAATCGATTAAGTGTTTAGTTTAATCAATTCAAATAGATTTCTTTAGGATTTCAGTTTCACTGCGTGTTTTCATTGTATGGATTTCCATATAGTTACTCAAGTTCATCTCTCAATCCGGGTAGTGGCCTGTAGTCAGAATTGTCCACTGTCGTTGTACAATTCACTACCTACGTCTAGGTCGGTTCCACCGTCGTAGTAACCTATACCCTAAACTAAGTGCATTAGAATCAACCTCTGGGTTTCCTCCATTAACCTTACATCACCTTGTTCAAGGGATTTGTTAATTAATGTGAATTTCGTCTCTTTTCAACCGTTAATTCTTCTTTCAAAGTAATTAAAGGGATTAGATTATCATTATGGTGATCAAGCATAACAATATAATTGATAAAACAAAATCATACCATGGATTTAAGAGATAAATTATGAATTACTATGATAAAAATGTCATACAATGCTTCCCCGGGCTACTCCCAGTCCTAAAGGTAAAGGGGATTAGCCCCGCATGTTCATCTCAGAGCAAAACATGGTTGAAGAAAGGGGAAACATGGACAAAAACGTGAATAAGCAATGAAACCCCTGAATGGAGAAGATCAAAGCATTCATCGACGTAGAATGTGCGATCTATAGCCTTTCAGCAGTGGAGAATGCTTTCTTCGACTTTTGGAACGGCTGGGGCGTGCTTCTGGGCTCTGCTCTTCTCTCCCCACCTTCTCAGGATGTGTGCCGTGGCTAATGACGTGATACCCTACTCTTGGCCGTCGTCATTAGGTATAATCACTGAGTTAGGTTGCAAAAATATCACAACCGTTGGATTAGAGCCGATATGAAACAAACTATGATCTGACGGTGTCGATACCATCGACGCGGGTCGATGGTATCGACCCCTCGCGATATCAGCAAGCCTTCTTTTCTTTTCGTCGTTGCGCCTGATGCTGACTCGATGCCATCGACACGGGTCGATGGTATCGACAACCTTAGGCGTCGGTTTTATCCCTTTTCCATCGATGAAGCTACACGTGTCGATAGTATCGACTTTGGGATTGACAGTATCGACTGACTGGTAGCTAGCAACCTGATGGTATATCGCTACCATCGACTTCCCTATCGGTGGTATCGACTCTGCACTCCTCCTTGCAGCTGATTACATGTGGTTGTGTCGATAGTATCGATAGCTATCGATGGTATCGACAACTGCAGATATGTGTTTTTCCTAAAATTGCAAAACAAAACCACATAAGCCGAGATAAAACCTATTATTGTAATCATTTATGCTCAAAACAATAAAATAAGAGAGATTTGACACTGAGAAGGATCATAGACTAAAGGAAGTGAATTATGCAATATTAACCACTAAAATGACCAATAAATGCATAAAACGCAAGTAAAACAAGTCTATAAATGCGACTCAAAATCATCGCATCAATACCAGAGACAAAGGAATTATACAATTACTACAACATCTTACATAGGTTGTAGGTTGAAGTTGTTCTCCAACTTTCCATTCACTTGGGTAGCACTGATGTGTGACTAGCCACCTCTCTTTGCTTGTGGTGTCATAATTTAATTATGGACATTCACTGCCAACATGATATGGGACCTATAGGGTCACACACATAGGAACTCACCTAGAAGCGGATTTTAACATGAATGATGATTGAATTGATTACTAAAGTGTTTAGGTACTCAATTCAAGAAATATATCAGCTGATTGGACTGCCACCCGATCGGCTCAAGTATTGAGATGGTCGTTTGACTCTTCTATGTGGTATTCATTCTTGTTTGGCTCTTAGAATCACATCCAACAGTGGTTGGAACAACTTATAAAATCCAACCACTTCACCTACTTCATTGCCCCCAACCCGGAGAGTTAGGCTAATTATAAATTGAATTAGCTAAGTTCTACCCTAGAGCAAACTGACCGATTCACTGTGTGAACCGACCAAATCAACTCAGCTCACCATATGACCGGCTGGGTGAGTAGGATGACCGTCTGGGTGAGCAAGATCGCTCAATTTGTTAACAAATTCGAATGCATCAAGGACTAGTGTTGACGTCATGTCGTGCGTTAATTACATTTGATTTTCCAAATTCATACGTGATCGGGAAACATTGAGAAACAACCAATATGTTGTGAAAGTTGACCATCTCGCGTGTGAACCGGCTAGTTCACTTTCCAACTGACCGGTTTGGTGCTCGCATGTTACAAAAATTCATTATCTTCTGGTCCATTCCACTCCCACAACAACTTGGAACCCTGACCCTAACCTCTCCTGTAAATAGAGGGGTACTAGGGCTTCTCAACCCACACAATTGAGAATCAATTTCTTTGAAAATTGTTGTCCTCTATGGTTGTGGAAACCAAGAGAGCATAAGAAAATCCTACCCAAATAGGTAGGGATTGCGCGGGAGAGAACAACTAAGAATCATTGTTGTGGGAGAGTACATTGGTGACTAGTACACCAATGGGAGGGACAACTCCTTCCCGTTTGTTCTAGAAAGATGACACGGGTTTTAAGTTGTCTGTGTGGACTTCCATAGAGGCATGGTGGATTTTTCCCATCACTAGGAGCACATCATTAGCTGGAAGTCCGTGGCAAGACCACATGAGTCATAACAGATGTTTTTCCAGTCTGCCATCTGCAGTGAAGACCAGGAGCTGCACAAACACCGTCCATGAGAAACTAGAAGATAGTTGCATTGCAATGAGTTGTAGTCACTGGACTTGCTCCAGGACTAGGTATAAATATGTTAAACCATGTTTCCTATTTCATAGTTATTGACGCAATCTTGCTATTCTGGAGAATACACATAGATAAAGTTTTTGTTTTCGCTGCCTTACTCTGTGCCCGTATTTCCCAACAACGGTCATAGCCATTGTCAAAACAAGGTCTAGCTATGACTGCAACCATCCTACCTAAAAACACCTAGGGTCTGGATGACAGGGACACCCAGTCACCTGCACCCCACATACTCAATAATATGTGCTTCGAGATTCCCTTTGGAAGACGCATTTCACCACTAAACAAGTTTTAACACTGGAAAGGATCTATGGAACATGGAAATACATGATTATGGTTTCAATTGATTAGTTAAGACAATTGGGTGTCTTTTAACTACATTGATCAAGTTACAAGCAAACCTTAAAAAGATTCTACAAAGATATGGGTAGGTTGCACCTTCTGAGGATATAAAACCCATATGATATAATCTTGTCACATCACCGCATGATATTGTTTCAATGCCATATGGAAGGCCATCACCATTATCATATCCTCATGGGATATCAATCCCTTTTCACATCACACAAAGGGTATTTCCTCAATTAGAGCATAAAACATTGCCACGGTCATAAGTCGATTCACATTATTCCCTACATGAAACATCATTATCTCCCCAATCCCAATCAAGGCTCACAATCACCATACAAGTGTCACATAAGTGTTATTGCAAACAAACATTAGTCATGATGCTTACTCAACAACAAATTAGGGTTACCACATTTTAAGAGAGAGAGAGAGAGAGAGATCTTCATGATTCTAGTTATATAAAGATTTAATTATAATCACCTCATACATGCATTAGGGTTTAGTTCACATATTCATTGGATTAGGGTTTCAAGTCAACACATAAAGCAAAACCCTAAACACCATCATCTCCAACATTCTTGGAAGCTATTAGATTAAACCTCATTATCATAAACAATCCATTATGAAAACATGAAAGCATAGAGACCGTACATATTGAATCCATATCTCACGATTGCTAGGATTTGGTTTCCCTAATGACCAAACCAAGAACATCACTTTAGTGACCACTATGCTATTAGCAACCAAACCAAGAACAAAAATTCAATGACCATTATGGTCTTAGCGACCATCAAACAAACCAAGATCATGGAAACCACATGAAGCTACCACATTGAACAACATGGTTAAAACATAGCGACCTAGACATTATAACAACATAGTGACAATGCAGGGTTAGAGAAACATAGTGATCGCTAGGTTAGCCTATGTTAGCGACCATTAGGGTTAGCTTACATTGGTGACTACATTGAAAACATGGCGACCAAAACAACTAGTTTATCATCAAGAATTTGAAGGATCATCAAGTTGTAAAACACATGAAAGAGATGAAAACCAAAACCCTAATTATGATCATCACTAGTCATAACATAGAAACCATGATAACGGAGAAAAAAACCAAATGTTGAGTTCATTCATTCAAGAATCAAACCTTCAACTTGAACATGATAACCGTGCACAAAATCAAGGTTTAGCCAAAGAAGTTAGTTTTACAAGGATCATCATAAATAGTACACCCTAGATCATGACATTATAACCATAATACTTATAATCATATTTTTAGTGTAGATCATAAACATGCAAGGTTAGCATAAAAATAATTAAGGGAAAGTTATATAATTAGCCTCATATTATGATATAGAGATTCTCAATAGCAAGATGATCCAAAGAAGACCACAAAACCAAATATTGGTTCAACTCCATGACCAAGCTAACACCACCTCAAAGAGGAAACAAAAACATAGGTTAAGCCCTAGGGAAAAAATAAAGGGAAGAGAGATTCTTCATATCAAGTTGAGCACTACCATTGGAAAACCATGGATTCGGCCAAGAAGAGAAACGTTCCTCAAGAAGCACTACTGTAATGCCCGTGCCCACTGCCCAAGGCTCTAGTAGAGTTTTAGGAATGATGACTGCCCCCACAGACCACCACTAGCCTTAACTGCGCACTTTTTCCTCACTCACGTGCATGCCAGGATCAACTTCCCGACAAGTCACCCATCCCAGTACTACTCCAAGCTAAGTACGCTTAACTAGGGAGTTCTTTAGTGATTGGTTCCCATAAAAGGAGGTGCACCTTGGTGATATGGGTAGTCCAATCATTCCTTTTAAGATCATGTTATCTGAGGCCTCAAATCCTGGGATGTTACAATCTCCCCCACTTAGACTCTTGACGTCCTCGTCAAGGATCAACTATAAGGCCTCAAATCTCTTCCCCATTTTAGTGCAGACCCACAATGGCCCATGGACACCCATCTCCCGATCACGGAATACCAGCACAACGGTGGCTATGTCAACCATGGACAACCCTTTCCTACATGACTGGACCGTACGACTCAAGACTGGCATGCCATGTCCATGTGGGCCCCATCTGCTGGAGGGGTTATGGCTTTGATACCATTTGTACCGCCCGGGCCCAGTGCCCAAGGCTCTAGTAGAGTTTTAGGAATGATGACTGTCCCCACAGATCACCACTAGCCTTAACTATGCTCTTTGTCCTCACTCACATGCATGTCAGGATCAACTTCCCGACAGGTCACCCATACCAGTACTACTCCAATATAAGCACGCTTAACTAGGGAGTTATTTAGTGATGGGTTCCAAAAAAAGGAGGTGCACCTTGGTGATATGGGTAGTCCAATCATTCCTTTTAAGATCATGTTATCTGAGGCATCAAATCTTGGGAATGTTACAACTACCATGGAGAAACATGGATTCAGATAAGAGAAGATAGAGAGGTAGTGTTGTAATAAAATGGGATCAAGATAGCTAAATCACTTACCAAGGTCAAGGAACACCAAAGGATCACCAAAAATGAGTTACTCCAACCCTAGATCACACATGCAAGGGTTTGACCACCTTGATCAAAATTTGAGCTCTTCTCCACCACAATATTAGAAGGGCAAACCTCCAAGGATAAAAGTGAGAAAGAGGGTGTAAGGATATCACTTTCTTGAAAAGAGAGGGGTATAAATCTCAAAGGTAAAGAGAGGCAAGGAGATTTATGTGTCATGTACATAAGTGCCACTTGTCCATCATAAAACATCCATGCAAGCACTAAGTATACACATGCATCAAGAATGATAAGATCATGGAATGGTAGTGACCATATTGGTCTTTAAAGCACTTTGCTTGAAGAAGAAAAATAATGGTCATACAAAGGTAGAGACCGCTATCACCATGGCAACCAAAAACATAGCAACCAAGACACCAAACCCTAAATTCCTAAGAGACCAATGAGAGATTTTAAAGATCTTTGACCATAGAGAACACATGGTACATCCAAAACACCTTCAACTACAACAAACAAGACCAAGGAAAGCACACCGGTCACCAAACACAAAGGGGTCAACATCCATGGTCGACATCAACTTAGGCATCCATGCAAAAATCCTAATTTCAACACATGATGTCACCTCATCAACCAAGGTACAACAAGGTACACCTAATCACCATTTTCTCTCTAACAAGATGCTAAAAAATGAGAGTCACATCAAACATGTGACAAATTGCAAGATAAACCCTAAGTATGGGTAAATTGCAACTTGGCCCAAAATAACCACACATATAGCATAACTAGCTCAAACATCATTCAAACTCGACCAAACTGAACGCATAAGAAGGTCACATGTTATTAAAGAACATCACATGATTAGATTAAGGTTTTAAGCATATAATTATGTTAAGCAAGCAAGATCAAGCATAAATCTAGGTCAAGGGTCTTACAATGATGACCAAGTATATTGGATTCTAAACCTTAATTGTCATTTTATGACTTTGAACCTCCACTATGATAATTATTATCCACAATGTATCAAGAACTTGGATTCTTATCAAATTGAACATATTAGGTTACTATGAACACTTAGTTCAGATCACGTGCATTCAAGATTATCAAAAGTTATATCATTTAATTTATAATCCTAGTTCATTATACATATCACCATTGGCTTAGAAACCCTAATTCCTCATTGTCATATTGATTTCAAATCATATTCAACAATATTAGTTTACATGGCATGATAAATGTATTTGACTATTCAACATATTAGTTATCAGGTCTAGGGTTTCCCTTGTATTATTTTGTATTGATCGTAATTTTGAAATAGGAAGCATAATAGGCTTCTGGGAGTATTACATTTAGATTGTAATCATTTTTCTGATTGATTTATTAATTTTTCTATGATTGGGCAATCCTAGAAATTTATATGATTATTGGAAGATAAATATAATTTCAATAATTTTGTAAATAATTATATCTTTCTTAGGGTGATGTGGTACATCTTGATTGTTCCACTATACACGCACCCCAACCAAGTTGTGTGCCCATATGATTCATTTTTCTCGACAAACCAATGAATGTGAAAAATTATATTCTTGGCCCAAGTCAGTCTGACCAAGGCACTCTCTTACACAAAACAACTGGGATGTTATGCGTCTGTCTTCTTCTCCTATTCTTCACACAACACTTCTATGTCCAGTACGGTTTATGAGTGGAGCATTGTTGAGTGTGGATATTTCTAGGGAAAAAAAAGTGCCCTGCACCACCCCTGAACTTCCCTTTCTTCTTCAGCCCTCACAGCTAGCTGTAGTGGAGCCACCAATGGCCCAGAGCTGACGAGAGTTCCCACGGGAGTGGCTGACAAGATTGTCGGAACCTAGATTTTTCAACCCTAGTGCTTGAAACCCTTTTCCATGGTGCCATAAAGACTCAACAAGTGCACCCAAATTTGAACATGTCCCATAAAAGATAGAGAGGACATGAGTTCATAAGTCCCCAAATTAGTTTTGTGTGCAACCTTGGAGATGACTGTGATAAGGGTTCAGGAGAACTCCCTCATACCTAGCCTATTTATCCTATAAGAGGGGTAGAGGGGTAGATGAGAGTGTCACAGAACTAGAATCCTAGTCCCAAGAACCAAACGAATATCAAAGACAACATGAGAAAGCGTAAAATGCTTAGCATACATGAACAAGTAATAAGAAACGAACGCACCAATCATAAACTCAACATTCAACAATATATATTAAGCAACATTGTTCTATTACAAGATTTAGTTACATATAGGAGAGTATGATTTTTACATGTCTGCTCATGTATACCACATATCTTACAACAACTACACCTGACGTAACTCACCAATCCCAACATCTTCTAGCCATCTCTGAACCTATAAAATACATGAAACAAGGCGGGTCAAGCACACATAGTGTCGAGTATAGGGCTAAAAGATACATATACAAAAGCTTTTCATAATTTGAAAAGAGTGCACAAGTGAATGAGAAAGAGTAAACAAGATAAGTTCTTAGCAACATGAGAGCCCATGTTTTATGTCATTTCACTCCAATTATACCATCATATCATGTATTCATAAGGCCTTTGATCAACTTCCCATTGGAAGGATCCGTAAGGGTGCTCAAGATTAGCTAACCTTTATATATGCGAGGGACCTCGAGGCCATTGCCAAGAGCTAACCCTATTTCAACATTGTATAATGGAGTTTCTATATTATGTTTGCAAGTTATAAAACTATAATACAAGACAAACATCGAGTATATACCAGAATACTACAGGACAATATTTGAGCAAGTAAACAAGCATACATATGTATCACATTTCAAGTAAGAAATCCATATTCATATAATTATTAAAGCCCGTACCTGATTCAGAGATTCATAACTTACTTATCCTTGATCATCTAGTCACAAGTCATACCTGATTAACAACAAGATTGCATACATGTATTAGATTCTCATCATTAACCCTAATTACTTCCATTTTAGGGTTTTAGCCAAGTTATGTTCAAGGTAGGTAGTTAGTGCATTAGATGATCTATTACAAATTTAAAGGTCATCATGAGGGTGGGGTTCAAGTTTCATGTCGTCTCGAGGCTTCATACGGACATGCAAGATTCATGTCACATTTGTACATAATACGGTTCAAAGACTCATAATGGGACAAACAAGGTCATGATCATAAGGACATGAGAACCAAGCATCATAGATGGTGTAGATAAGAAGCATAAGGTCATAAGAAACACATTCCAAGATTAAGAGGATATCCGCCAGGTTCAAGGCATCACGGTCTAACTTGGTATCAACACATCAACATACCTGCAAGATCCAACAAACAAGACTTGTATCATTAGAGTCCAACATATATATTATATGGGACATCCACATTAAGACAAATATAAGAGAGGATACTTCCTAATTTGGGAGGGGAAAATGTGAGATCAAGATCAATATCACCTTTGGGGCATAAGACTAGACAAACATGCTAATGGTGTCACACTAGGTCATTACTAGAGGACTTAGGATCACATGCACCATCATATCAAGATATAGTGTGAATCATGGGCATTAGATCCTATACAAATTATGGAGTTACTGATTTAAAAAATAATGCAAAGGCATTTGATGTAAAACATAGGTCAAACACATAATTTGATTAAGGTATACACTTGCATAGTCTTGTAGGATCACATACATGCATAAGGGCCATATTGACAAACATAGCAAATAGGGGACAAAGGTGGATATTTTTACCATATGGTAGAATAAATATACTAGTTTTTCATGATAGATGAGAAATTAGATATCATTAGTAGCCAATATTAGTCACCATAAAGCAAAGTACATCATTATAGTCCAAACTAGTCACATATGTACAAAAAGAGTCATTCAAGAGAAACAAGGTAATTATGGCCTTCATTAGGGTCACAAGAGCACAAGATCTACTTGTTTGGTGCTTAGTAAGGTCAATATGCAACAAAGTTTCTAGATCTAATTTTAATCATCCATTAAACATGGTTAAAGAAACTCAAAGTTCATATTTTAGATAATCAGGAGAACTAGGAAAAGTTTCGGAGCCTGAAAGTATGTTCACATTGTAGAACTCATCAAGATAATGAATTTGATATATAATTTTGCTATATTTGGTGAAGGGAGGTGGAAGTTATGAGTTTTTTCAAAACTAGCATCAAGAACTGTAGAGAAAGGGGGTTTAAGATGCTACATTTCATTTATTCAAGTATCTCGGTCGTCGATGTTGATCATACGGCTCATCGCATATGTGTAGTTGGGCAATTGACTTTGGGCACCCGTGGCCCTGATACACCTTCCACTACTCCTGGAGCCTCTACCAGCGTTCCTCGGTCACCCCCTACCTCTTCCCACTGCCGGGTGCTGTCGAGTTACTCCTCACCGCAAACCATTGTATGCTAATCCCATGACACCTGTACATGCTCGTGCCTGAGAGGTTTGATAGAGATGAACCTTTCTCCTTACTCAGCATTGTGGCAACACTCTAAATGCAACTCACCGGTGGATGAGCGGGGACGGCCAGGAGGGTATTGCAGCACCTTTGGAGAGGCCTCCCAGACTCACCTCGTCTCTATGAGGTCTTTGGAGGTCTCAAATACCTATGGGCATGGATGGAAAGGGAGGGACGAATCGTCACAGGTGTGCCCATCCTGGAGCTTGAGAACATTCGTGGGAGTGGAAATGGGGGTGAAAACGAGAGGTAGAATGGGGGAAAAGATCGAGGAAGTCCCAAGGAGGAGAACACATGTTTCAAATGGTTGAAGCGGTGTGTGTACGAGGTGATTGGATCTCACAAAAGTGTGGTAGGTGAGCTCAACGCCAATGGTGCTGGCTCACTATACGAAGGTGGGAGACAAGTCCTCAGACCTTGGATCTCTGGTGCAACATCGAACGGATATGATTAGAAGAGTTTTAGGGTTAGGAAAAAGAATCAATTATATCAAAGGGAAAAAGGTAGTAAAAAGAAATAATTAAATCAAAGGGAAAAAGACACAAATTTGAATTGTCATAAGTTTCAACTCGTTGATCTCATTGACATGATTTTTGCACTAATGGATTTAGAATTGAAAGTCAATCATCATAATACATATTAGGAAACAAAAAAGTCATATATAAGAGATTAAATTTTGATTACAAGAGGGTAATTCATAAGGTATGAAACTTAGGTCAATTGAGCTGGTTAGTGTCACCTATTATGAAAACGATCAAGAATGTGGATAAATTAGAGCATCACCAAACTTACAATATGAAATTTGATATTAGAATGAGTGACATGACACTTGAGGAGAGAGAAAGAGTATAATAGATGGAGTAGAAATCAAGCCACAAAGAGGGCCACGAATTGCATACTTCCATTTATGTTAAGACTTAATTGTGATAGTTAACGCAAATCACTAGGAAAGTATTGATTAGTTTTCCCCTCTAGTTTCCTTATGTGGTTGTAGGTTGAAGACAACACATAAATCACTTCATCTAACTCCAAGGGATGTCTTGATGCCTGTCATTAAGTGGTGTGCCCCTAAGTCAGATCTAGACATCAATTGTGAAAATCTTCACATTAGTTGAATGTCAATCAAAATGGTCCTATAATAGGAAACTTAATACATATATTAGAAAATTCATATCTCTCTCATCTTTTCTCGGGCTGGTCCCAATTTTGGATAAGTTCTATATAATCTCATAATCTCACATTGGTTGAGTATGGTTTCAAAAGTAGGCCTCTAGATATCCCTTTCCTCTCTCTTCAAAAAATAAAACATAATTGAATTATTACAAGTGTATCCCTCACCCTTCATGATTTTCTATAGGGTTCTAGGAGCCTCCTTTTTTTACAAAATTTCTAGAGAACTCATTAAATCATTTCATAACCTATATATAAATTTTGGGATTTATTGGAATAACTTTCATAACCAAATCTTCCTCTTTTCGTATTTCTTTAAAACAATTACACACACCAGATGGGAAGTCATTTTATCTCAAATTCTAGATTTCTCTTATTTTTCTCATTATTTTTAAGTATTCCAAAGTAAGATTGAATTATCTTTATTTGAAGACTCAAACTTGTGCTGCAACAAGATTAGATAATTACTCTTTTAATAATTTAAAACACCACATATCTTGTTTAATTTTGGAAAATTTCTCATTATCTCATATTTCAATTATCTAACAACTCACAAAGCCTTTATTATTTATTTGTGCACAAAGTTTCTTATTTCTTAAACTTGTGCCACAAGGACCTATTTGCAAAGCAAATAGTCTCATGGGCCTCACTTGGGTCATTGGGTGAACCCATGCCACAAAGTGGATGCTTTATTGTTCTATCCATTATAATTAGTGAATTTCTTATCAATTCAAGCCTTATACTCATATAATTCAAATTCACCAAATTTTAGGATATTACAATCATAATGGAAACATCATTCATGTTCAAGAATATTCGCATGACATTTATATAATTTCAAAAGATTACTCAATAAAAAACATGTAGCAAAAAAAGTACACGGAAAAAGCAATTCATAGAAACATATCAAACTACCAAGAGGTAAAGTGGATTTTGTTAAGACTAATATATGTTTCTAGTCCATTTGTACTAGACAGTCATCAAGGAGGATAGTCCCACAAACCCAAACTATAGATTTCCTAATTATTCTAAACCATCTACATCAATGGTCATCACCTGATTAAGAATAATTAATCATCATTAATAAAGGTACATCATTATTATTGAAATTTATATCTAAATTTAAAGTTTTGACCAAGCCTAGGTTCGAAATGATCTTAGAATGGTCTTTGATATTTTTCTTTTGATCTATATGTCATAATCAGGGATTGATTCAATGTTCTTGGTTTTTCAATGATGTATCTATTTTCTAGAATTAATATTTGATGAAAATTATCTAATTAGTCTTTAATTGAAGTACACCAAGTATATGTATAATACTAAGATCATATTCCATATCTAATATGCACATGATATTAGGGTTCATCAATATTTTTCTCAGATTTGATATGCATCATTTGCTAATTATTCCAAATATATGAACCCTAAATGGAAGCTTTTATAGTTTATATCAGATATTACTAATAAAAATATCTGAAAAATATGATATAAGGGTTTTATTATAAAGAGGGTTTTTTGAGTCTCATGATATTTTGTTTGTACTTTTTGATATTATATCAATTTTTTCTATTTTTGTATGGTAAAGGGTAAAAGCATGGATTTAATTAGGAATTACATTATTGAGGTTATGCAGACTGTTAGATTATCCTTGTAAGTTTCTAGATGATCTCCATGTTAACCTCTAAGGAGCAACAATTCCAAACCATGTAGTTAGGCAAACTGGTTGGTTTTTAGACTGACCCATTGGGTGTGGTTGGGTTTAATCTTGGTTGGGAACTCAGTTAGCCGCCTGCTTGGGCTCTCTATCCCTCACATTCTTGAGCTTGATATGAGGCTCCTCTATTTGAGTTGCCGCCACAAGTGGAAAAATCTGGTGAGAATAGATGAGCATGTTAAGCCTCCCCAAATAAATAGTAATTCTACACTCACCCCCTCCCATCCCAGGGGAGCAAGCCGATTCATCGAGATTTATTTTTCTTATGCAAAACAACAACCCACTATCTTCAAAATTAAAGGGAGTAGTTAAGAATAGAGAGTAAAAAGGATGAAAAAGGGAATGCATTGTTCCTGTGTGCCATGATTGTAGAAAATGTGGAGGAGTCCCTTATATTATCTCCACTAACTTTTAAGGAGAGAGAGATACAACTCATTAAATTTGAACTAAGAGAAAATTATTTTGCTCATAACTTTCACTCTGTAATAATTTTTCAATAAAATAAACATATTTTGTAGAAAAATATGTGACATAGTGATGACACAAGCGAGAGATTGCTCAAAACCAAAGCACATGATCAACATCTAATAAACCACATTACTAGAAAGTAGGTAAATTAAAACTGATCACACTTTACTGTCATTGGGGAAACATATTACAACAAGGTCCAACAATTGTATCATATCACATACCATGTTAGGTATTTACATTTGTGTCATGGCCTCATCGACATCCTATATAGAAAAGAGATATGTTTCAAATATACAAGACACATATGTACAAACCAAAGACGTACTTCCAAAACAATGTTTTGATATACATCATCTAAAAAACACATCCCTTCTCAGACCTGACAGCATAGGGACAACACAACTATACTACAACACTAGCAACATCCAACCTTATGTGTCAATTGATCTCTGAGCTTCTCGTTCTCATCAGTACAATCTCTACCACATCCTTGACATTCCCCTAAAAAGATGTGGAAACTCACGAGGTGAGACCAATGTCCCAATAAGAGATATAACTATCAGCCAATGATTATTTCTACCACAAATATGTTATTATAATAGATTAAACATTATGAGCAAATTCAACTAAATTAAAACTGATTACACAAGTTAAGTAGATTGAACATCCATGAAAAATAACAAGAACATCATAGCTATTTAGAAGGAATAAAAAGTGTAGGGAAATAGGACATCAGATAGGAAGCATAAACAAAAAATTTACTGACATTTCCCATTAACCAACAAATCATGTCAATAACTATGCAATACAAAGGATGGTTCCATGAAGATATACATGTCCTGGAGAAAGTCCAGTGACAATCCTTGTTGATGTAGATGCACACTCTGTATTGGACAGTGTATGTGCAGCTCCTGGTTGCACTGGGACACATATGACTGCTCCTCCATTGACAACAGACTCAGACAACTACTATAGTGACTCCTTTGATCTTGCCACTAACTGCGTATTGATGTGCCCTCCTAGAAGCAGCCAAAGGACTCCTGCCTCTAGAATAGTCTAAACAGACAAAATAGAACTCCTGTCGTCCAGCTAGAACTAATAGGAAGGAGTTGTCTCTCTTGTTGGTGTACTAGTCACCAACCTGCTCTTCCACAATAGTGATCCTGAGTTGTTCTCTTTCGTAGCTATCCCTCCCTAGTCAAGTAGGACATGCTTAGCCTTTCTTGGTTACCACAACCAGAGTGGGTAATTTTTTTAGAGAAAATGATTCTCAATTGTCTGTTTTATTCTCTAAGAAGCCCCCCAATGCTCTTTTTTTTATAGTAGAGGCTAGGGTCAGGGTTCCAAGTCTATGCGGGAGTGGAAAGGATTGGAAGATCTTGAATGTTTGCAACAATTCTAGAAATTTCACAACATGTGACACCAAAAAAATCCATCTCAAAATCGATATGGTCATCTGGGAAGCGAGATGGTCATCTTGCACTACGAGATGGTCATTTCATAGTTTCCCAATTTTGTACATATGTTGGCAATTCAATTCCAATCAGTGCACATGATTATGTTAGAATAAATCCTATGTGCAATTGAATTGCACCCCTGAGATGGTCGTTTGGTGCATTTGAGATGGACATCTCACACCATGATAGAGGAAATTTCACACAAGCAAGATAGGCATCTCATAGCCCGACACATGATGAATTCTAATGTACAATACAATCGTCCTGACACTCCAAACGATAGTCTCAGCACTTGAACTGATCATGTGGTAGTCTAGTTAGTTGTTTTCTTGCATGAATTGAATACCTAAACACTTAATTAATCAATCCAATTCAAGATGAAACTCCTCTTCTAAATGAGTTCCTATGTGTGTGACCCTATAGGTCCCATATTTAGTTAGTAGTGAAGGTCCATAACAACATATGACATCACAAGCAATGAGTGGTGCCTAGTCACACATCATTGCTTCCTAAGTAAATGGAAAGTTGGAGAGCAACTTCAACTTACAATCTGTGTATGGTGTTATAATGTTTGTATAGTTCCTTTGTCAGTGATATACAGATTAGACAAGAGGCAGTAAGCAGTCACCCTCATTATTATTCAATCTTATTTCTTGAACCAAAGCAGACTGTTTGAGATATATGTAAGCTAAATATCATATATTGACTCACATGTGCATGGACATGCATTTCTCAATCTTTCTAATCAAGAGTCCTTGGATATCATACTCCTGTAGGAGGCACAAATCCCATCTCTATCACTCAAACTCAGTCATCATGTGTCCAAGTCACCCAATCATCACCTTTATAGAAACCCGTATTTAGGGACTACATTTGATGATGTCAAAGTGTACCCAACGACATGTGATGAGTGGAGTGATTTTGGGTCTAAGAACCAAAAACACCATCATCAGTTTGAGAGATAACTATGACTTCCATTATGATGGCTTCCATGTGTCAGTTTCATAGTGGGTCTATTTGATACATTGTTCCCTAACTAGTAATTGTGTGCTGGATTTAATATCACCATATCATGACTAATGGGGCCCTATCATCAACCAATTCACACTCTGATCTTATGTGTTCTTGTTTTCTATCTACATATATAATAACAACCGATTAGGGACATGATGAGAATGTATATACTCTTAACATCCACATGATCTCATTTTGTAGGTCCTCAACTTGAAGACATACATCATTGAGTAATATAATTGTCTAGACATTTATTATGTTATTCATTATCTCATAACTGAATATACAAAATAAATTGGAAGATAACATTTATCATTAATCAAATTATATACTCATATGACATTACAATTATCATATGATTGGCTCTCTCAGCACACATACCAACAGACTCCCACTTACACTTAGAGCCAATCACCCATGAATCTTATCCCGAGTGACCTAACATGGCCATCATGCTTCTGCTACAAAAGTGTGTTATTAGAAGCTTTAGCAACATTTACTTTAAGTTGGTATTATGCAATTTTCACATCTCTTCATGGAATGACTACTCGTATGAGATGAAAATGATGTAGTATGCTATGTGAGATTCCAACCTAATTAGAAGCTCCATTGTTGTCATCAATATTTCTATTGTGTCATCAATGATGGGAACCTCACACAAGTTCACCCATATGAACTTCTTGATCCATATAGTATCCTCTATTGTTCTTATAACATAAAGATACTCGACTTATTTTGTAGATTTAAACAAATAATATTATCTCCTAACTCTTTCTAGATTATATTTCATTTAATGTCAAACACTAATTTTAGATTGCGATCCTTGTTTTGTCAGTTTGGAAGCTTGCATCGGCGTAACACTATACACCCAACTCTTCATTATTTACCACAACCAAGAAACCAATCCTTTAAGTTCTTCACAAGAACTTAAGGATGTTCTTTATGGTAGTTTAGTGACTCTCACTGGTACCTAAGATATACCCTCTCATGATGTTCAATACATACGAGATTGCTAGGTAGGTATATATGTTTTCTCATCATGTCAAATACATATGAGATGACATGATATCCTCTCATCATGTCCAATACATATGCAGTTACATGATATCTTTTCATTATCCCCAATACATATGAGATAACGAGATCAATACATAACATTGTTTCAAGATAGATTCAATTTCAAATGCATATGGCATCTATCCATGTGTTTTTATTCTTCATAAGAATTGGGACATTAGGCTCCTGAGAGACTAACTCCATGGAACATGGACATATTTTCTCTCATTGAGTCTTGATTGTTGAACCCTTCAACAGATTACCAATGTATGTGCTATTACTTAGGTCAAGAAGCTTTCCAGATCTATCTCTATACACCTCTATCCCTATCACATAGGATGCTTCACCTAAACCCTTCACATAGAAGGTACTTTGCCAGATTTTAACATATGTAGGATAAGGACGTTATTCTCTATCATAATGTGGAATATTAATATGATCCCACTAAATCTTTTGTAATCACATATTATATCTTTATTCTAAGTCAAGTCAAACACTTTGACTACCTTGTCAAATAGAAGATCCCAGCTCTAAGATTCTTTCTTCAATCCATATATTGAATTTTGTAGCTTATAGACTTTATTTACATTAATGGATTTATAAAACCATTAGGTTGTGTAACATACAAATACTATTAATTATTCCAATTAAGGAATGTGGTTTTAACATCCATATGCCATATCGCATAGTCATACTAAACTGCAAAAGTAAGCATGATCTAGATGAATTTAAGCATGGTAGCTGGTGAAAAGACTTCATCATGTTCAACACCTTGAATTAGTTTAAAACTCATTGCAACCAATTTACCTCTCCATGTTGGTCTTCTTACAAAAACCCAAATGCACCCTATGGGTTTTACCCCTTCAGGTGGATCTAGCAAGGTCATACCTTGTTGGTTTACAAAAAATCCATCTTTGATCCCATGGCCTGAAGTCTTTTCTCAAATTTTGGTCCCTCAATAGTTTCTAGGTAGATTGTTGACTCATCACTATGATCAACTTACCACTTTATTGAGTTATAAGATATCATAATCTTTCAAACTCAAGGTGTGTTCTACTACAACTATGAGTTATGTGTGTTACATAAGGAACTTGAGAATCCACAACAACTTGTGGTTCTCCTTGTTCCTATTGTACCTCTATTGGTTCTATGTTTTCTTGTTTCTCTCGATCATTTTGAGTTCTACTTTTTCTCCCACTGATTCCTTTGGAACTAATTTCAATTTAGGAATTCAGCCATCCTAGTAACAAACAATTTGTTGTCAGTTTGGAATATAAGTAGTATTCAACAAGATAACATTCATGTGATTTGTGGATAAAGCCTTTTAAGAAACTATATTCTCTAATACAAGCTCTCAATCCTAATCATTATAAAAGACATATCGGGATACTTCCCATGTCGTATCTCATATGGTGTCTTTTGAACCAATTTACACAGTACATTGTTTTAGTGTAAAGCATGTGCCAAAAAATGTAATTGAAAGATTAGCTAGATTTGTTGATAATTGCACCATGACTTAACAAGGTGTGATTCCTCCTTTCTAATACACTCTAATGATACATTATCATTGTGTTTTAGGTGAAGTTCATCATGATACACTATCATGATCTCCTAGAAGGTCCTCAAACTCTTAGTTTATGTATTTCAACATCGATCATATTGAGGTATAATACTTTTACCAAGTTAGTTACATACTTCATTTATGATCTCATTGAATAATTCAAGAGATACGAACTTATATTTCATTAAATACAAATTATCATATATACTGATAACATAAGTAAATATATATAATGAAGTCCTTGCAACTACCATTAGCATTTATTCTAAAAGGTCTTATATACATTAGTATGTACTACCCATTATAGAGTACTCATTCTCCCACTCACTACAACAGAACAGGCTTTTGGCGTAAGTTGTTTATGCCCTTTTAGCGACGGTTCTAAAGCGACGCCTATGTGGGCACCGCTAAAGGTCAAACTCTTCGGCGTCGGTTTTATAACCGACACCAAAAGGCTTCACGCCACCGAAAATGTGCCAGCAGGGCACCGATAGGCATCAGTTATTTATAGTAAGCTGACGCCAAAAGGCTTCGCGCCACAAAAAGGGCGCCATCTAGGACACTATCTGCGTCAGTTTACAACTAAAAAACCGACGCCATATTCCCAGACGCCACCGCCGTGCTTCCCTGCACGGCCGTGTTTAGTACTATTGGCATCGATTTTTTGCGAATAACCGACACCATTTCCACCACGACCGTGCTTTCCTGTACGGTCGGGTTGTTTATCACATTAGGCGGCAGTTTTTATCCAATAACCGACACTGTAAGCCTTTGATGACGGTTTTCTATAAATAACCGATGCCTATGTTTTAATTTGTTTTTCTTATTAGTTTGCAGGTCTGCTGTGGCTGGTCAGCAGGATGAGAACTTGCAGTTCAGTTTTGAACTGCATGTATATGACATCTATTGATATTAGCCAACAAACATGCCACAAACCTGTAAAATCAACAAATATACTTTTCACACAAGTAGATACATTCAGACATCAATTCAATTCTCACATTCACACATGTAGAAACATTAAAATACATGTAGAAACATTCATACATGTATAAACATTCAGAAATATTCATTTACAAAATATCATTCAACATCGCTATCAGCATCCCAATTATATTTTATAGTCGCCACTGGTTGTATGTCTCTTGCCCAGTCTTTTCTTACTTCATTTAATACTTCCATCGTATATGGAGCATGTACATCTTTTAAGTGTTTACCTATAGTGTGGTCAGTTTTAAACACCTGCAAAGAGAATGATGTATATATATAAGTAATAATATAAAAATAAGATTGATATATTTCATACTAACTAATGAGACTATATATAATACCTCATGTATGGTATCGATGTCCAATGCAGCATATTGGATAATCATCTGCATAAATCGCATCACATAGTATGCGCATGCCCAACCAGTGTCTTATGTAGCGCACTATAAATTGAAACATACAAAATATTAAAAAATACAACTAAGCACAGTTCACATAAATAATATATACATTGGAGTCGGGAACTTACTTTCACGTTCTCCCAAATTATTGGCTGGTTCTTTTTCCTGGGGACCTTTCCTCCAGCCTTTTTGAATGCATCTAAACCCCTACATGTTAATGTAACACAGTAAATTGCATAATTAAATAGTAATGTAATAATAGATGTTAACGGATATAAAAATGAAATATTTCTCACCAGAATAATGGCATTCTCATTACGTGTCCAATTTTAGTATTCAATGTACTCCCCACAGGATCTAGATAATAAACAGTGAACGTCCCAGGGATAATAACTAGTAACTCCCAATGCCTACCGCTAGAGGTAAAAAAGTTAAAAATTAATAACTCAAAATCCACAATAAAAATGTAATTTTCTTAAGTCCAAATTATAAGTAAAGTAAACTTACTTGACATTGAATGGAGCTATTATTATCGTCTTCTTTTGCTGACCAAAAATTGTAGAAGAATCTATACAGTATTGTTGAAAACTATCAGGGTCTTTAGCTACCATACTAATCAATGATGGAATCAAAAATCCCACATGGTCAAATGCAAATTGTTTACATTGATTTTCGACTATGTAGCTGCAAAACATGTATTATGTATGCATTAATATATAAGAAACCAGGTCACTGGATCTTACACAAGGTATATGGATGTATAAACAAGATCTCACCTTACCCATGTCTATATCATTGATGTATTCAGCCAATCATATATAAACATCTCAATAATATCTTGTATAAATAAAGAGCTTTCGTATGATGACCTGCATAATTCGCTTCTAAAGAAAAAATTATAGGGCAATGTATATTATGTGCCCATAGCCAACATGCCATTCACCTACAAGCAGGACCTAACGGGTATTTTAGGTCAGTTGGAACCCAACTTGGTAATGCAGGAAGTGGAGGTGGAGGCCTAGATGCTCTGGGTGTCTTCTTTTTAACATGTATATATAATTTCAGATCAATTGACCTCATATATACACATTAACAATCTAAAGTAATTTAAATTTATCTTACAATTTCAGTAGTGTAGACGACATCTGCTTTGGGCCACAATATCACCCCACCTTCTGCCTCAGCAAGTGTATCAATATTTGGGTGGGCATATGACAATGTAGCTTCCCTCCAATCGGGGAATACACGTATCGGGCTCACACGAATGTAGCCCTATGGCATTGGAGTCCCGTGAAATGTTGCCCTAGGAAGGGACGGGTAAGCCTGCGCCTCTACAACAACATAGTCTTGCATTCATAAGCGACATGGCTTCAATGCCTACAAATTTACGTAAAGAATGTTATACATATATACATATCATCTTGAAAACATATCATCTTGAAAAGACTAGCTACAATGTCATAAACAATACTTACAGTAGACTTGTTAGGCGGTGGGTCTACAAGATTACTCTCAGTCTGTGCATCAGGAGAAGAGTGGGTCGCCATAGGCTGATTGGAAGCCTGAGATGCCTGCCACCGCAACAATTCTTCCTTGACCTTCTTAGCAACTATATCCTCAACTCTTTTATTCTCCTATACATGGATAAAAGAAACATTAGCTTCTTATTATTGAATTCCCTTTTGCAGTAACATTCTAAAAAAAGAATAGGTTACCTCTTCTTGTGAAAGTCCCGCTCTGGGTTTGCACTGGGATGGACCAAAGAATGCTTTGATGCCCACACCAGCGCCTGGACCCCTAATACGTCCATGATGCTCTAGGTTACCCAGAGCAACTGTCAATTCATCCCTTGTGCCCTGAGGGATGAACGTGCCTTGTTTCCTCTGCTCGTGCAGCTCCCGCTAATTACCATCAACAGAAATTGGTAAGTTAACACCACAAATAATCAATATTCAAACAATTGCTCTAAGAGTTTTATTTTACCATTTTCGCAGCCGCCTCAGCAGTTATGGGCTTCTTTATTTCACCCTTCTTGTTTTGCCTCCCAGCTATCCAGACATCATGGCGAGGCATGGGTGTGGTACATGTAGTAGAGGACTCTTGAGTAGAAGCAGACTCCGCCTATAGTCTTTGGCGAACGCTTGCATAGCCCTTTGGACCCATAGTGTGGTCATGCACATTCAGTGCATGCCTTGCTTTTTGCGCCTCACTTAATACCTTGAATTCTTCAGATTTTCTTGAAGCAACAAACATGTCCCAATCTTCTTTGTCCAAGAAGTTCCACTATTCAAGGGCTGACTTCTTCTTCTTATCACCATCTTTTATGTATTCTCTGTTGAGATTTGTCCTATAGTTCCTTAGCATCTTTCCAGCGCGTTGCATCACACTTTTACGATGCAGATTCTCATCCAATGCAAACCGATTCTATAAAATAGAACTGTTATTAACTAGTATCCAAAAATAGAATTGCAAATAATAGAATTTGTAATCTACAAAATAGAATCGCAAATAATAATAACTCATGCATAAATCCTTCCATATCATGTCTTTCTTCGCCTGAGGAACTTTATGTCAATTTTCATACTTAACACCACAATGGCTTCGAGTGACAACCCTAAGATAGTTTACAAAATTATTGCAGTTCACTCCAATTGCATTTCCTCCATTATCAAACTCCACAGCCAATCTAGATCCACTGCCACTTAGCACTATTAACTTCTTCAACAGAGTGATGCCCCTTTTCTTGTTAAGTGTTTGGTGATGTGCATCAAGTTCCTCCAGTGCTTCAGTGGGTACATGTGCATCATCAACCTAAAATTTGACAAAAATAAACACACTGAATTAGCCCAATATGGAAATATAGGATATATGACATAACTAGAAGATAATGAATTTTATAGAAATACAGGATATGTTTTTAGAACTTACATTGGTATCCTCGCCATGCTCATCATGGACATCATGCTCATCATGGACTTCATTCTCATCATGGACATCATGCTCATCATTGTCAGCCATCTGAAAATGTCATTAAAAAGGCAAACATTTAGCATTTGTATTAACTAGAAGATAATGAAACATCAAATCTGAAAATGATATTGATATTAAAAAAGAAAACATTTAGCTTCTATAAAAAATATAAACATGCATGCCTCTAAACTTGTGATCTTTTATCAATTAACAATCCTTCATTGTGATCTCCGTGCACATATAAGTCATCATTAGCTTCAATATTTTGTGGAGTTGGCAACCCAACTGAGAATGGACTGGAGTCATCATACTTATCATAGTACTCTTCTTCATCTATAGGATCTTCAATGGACTGTCTTTTACCATGAAGAACAACCGACCATTTATCATTTGCAGGATCATCGATATAGAATATTTGTTTCACCTGTGATGCCAATATGAATGGTTCACCCTTCTCGCCAATCTTTTCAAAAGTTCACTAAAGTGAAACCCAATTCATCCACTATAACTCCTTTGGTGTTATCAACCCAATTACATTTAAAGAGTGGAATTCTAAAATCTATGTAGTCAAACTCCCATATGTCTTCAATGACACCGTAATATGACATTTTAGCTTCACGTGGACTCTTATCCTTTGCACTTGTAAAATACATTGTCGACACTTGAAGAGAGACCCCACTATTTTGGACGACACTCTTATCATCTTGGTGCTTTGTGTAATATGTGAACCCAATAATGTCAAACCCATCATAAGACATAACATTTAGTTTTGGTTTAAAGGTGAGGCATTTGATAGTTTCTGTAATATCATTTGGTGTTTGAGATAGTTGATGTAAGACTTTATCTTCAAACCACTTAGTAAAAGTCTTATTATGCTCTCTAGCAAGCCACATTGAACTTGCTCAAGGATGTTGTCTCTTGATGAAATTGGTATGTTCCTCGGTATAAACACTCACTTCGTCCATGTTGTGTAAAATATACAAGTGACCTTGTTCCAACTGCTCACGGCTGATTACTTTCACCCGTGATCCCAAAATTCCTTTGCCCTCATCAATATTCTTGTCATTAACAGGAGTGTTATTACCACTCAGAAAGTCATTGCAAAAATCCATAACCTCTCTCGCCACATAACCTTCAATAATACTCCCTTCAGGCCGATAACGGTTTCAAACATCACCTTTAAAAATGCTCATGTATCATTCAAAGGGATACATCCAATGCAAGAAAACTGGTCCCAACATTTTCACTTCCCTAGTCAAGTGGACAACAATATGTACCATGATATCAAAGAACGAAGGAGGGAAATACATCTCAAGATGACATAGGGTAACAACCACTTCTCTTTGCAAATTATCGAGAGTATCAGGGTCAATAACTTTGCTGCATAGACTGTTGAAAAAAAACAAAGTCTGGTGATTGCAAACCTTACATTCTTCGACAATATAGATTGAATTTCCACAGGCAATATTTGTTGCATTAGAGTGTGACAATCATGAGATTTAAGACCTATCAACTTTAGATCTTTCATTGATACCAATCTACGGATGTTGGATGAGTAATCCTATGGCACCTTAACATTTACCAAGCATTCACAAAAAGCTTTCTTCTCCTTTCTAGACAACGTGTAACAAGCGGGAGGTAAGTATGTTCTTTTATTACCCGTTTCACGTAATTCTATTAATTCTGACCTTATTCCCATTTCACGTAGGTCCAGTCTAGATTTTATCCCATCTTTAGTCTTACCTGGTATATTTAACAGAGTACCAATGACGCTATCACAGACATTTTTCTCAACGTGCATTACATCGATACAATGCCTAACAGTCAAAGAACTCCAATAAGGAAGATCCCAAAATATTGACTTCTTCTTGAATGAAGAATTGTCACTCCGTGTGGCCATACTACATTGTGATTTCTTACCAAATTCATTGACAATGTCTTTTGTTCTTTCATAAACAGCATCCCCTGGTATAGGTTTAGGCGCACTCCGTTCATCATTCCATCCATTGAATGCTTTGCGCTTCCTACGATGGAATTTTGAAAGAAACCTTCGATGACCAAGATATACAGTCTTGCCGCCATGTTTTAGTCTTATTAAATCAATGTTTTCTTCACATATAGGACACACTTTAGCTCCTTTGACACTATATCCAGACAAATTCCCGTATGCTGAAAAGTCATTAATAGTGCAAAACAACATAGCGTGCAAATGAAATGCCTCTCTTCCTGAAGCATCATAGGTCATCACACCTTCAGCTCAAAATTTCTTTAAGTCATCAATCAGAGGTTCAAAATAAACATCGATATCATTTCCGGGTTGTTTAGGGCCCGATATCAACAACGACAGCATAACATACTTATTTTTCATACACAGCCAGGGAGGAAGATTGTATATAACAATCATGATTGGCCAAGTGCTATGTTGGCTTCTCAATGTCTCGTACAGATTCATCCCATATGTACAAAGCCCAAGTCTTAGATTCCTATCTTCTTCAGCAAATTTGGGGTAAAATAGATCAATCTTCTTCCACTGTGGGGAATCAGACGCATGTCGTAGGATCCCATCATTATTTTTCTTAACATCTGCATGCACATCTTTCGGATTTGCAAACAAGCGTTGAAACCATGATATTATAGGTAGATACCACATCACCTTGGCAAGAGAACCAGTTTTGGACTCCCCTGAAGTTGTCAATTTATACCGTGAAGCACCACATTTTGGACAATCTTTCAAATCCACATAGTCCTTTTGAAATAATACACAGTCATTCGAGCATGTGTCTATCTTTTTGGCCTCCATTCCCATTGGGAACAACAATTTCTTTACCCGTTATGTTGATATTGGCAGCTCATTTCTTTCAGGAAGAATTTCTTTCAACAAAGTCAACAATGAAGTGAAGCTTTTGTCGCTCCATCTATTGTTAGCTTTCAACTTATACAATCTCAACACAGCGCTAAGCTTCGTAAACTTAGCACAACCTGTGTAAAATGGTATCTCAACATCATGCACAATGTTTCTAAAGATAGGAGGTGGATCAGTGTGCTCTACCCTACAACTATCCATCATTACATCAACGATGTCTACTGGAACTGGTTCGTTCACATCTACGTCATCGGAGGCAATTTCTTCTTCCACCCAAGCACTGCTATCGACATCTACTGGTTTCGAGTTTGAAATCTCTCCATGCCAGTGCCATTCTGTATAGCCTTGTACAATCCCATTGCACATGACATGACTTTTGATTTTGTCACCAGTGTTGACTTTCAAGTTGTTACCACAATGCCTACATGGACAGTAGAACCTATCTCCAGGTTCTTTCCTATGTTCCTCGGCAAATCTAATAAACTGATCAAGACCAGATATAAACTCTCGGGTGCAGCGATTGTGAATGGACATCCATGATCTATCCATTCTATGATCAAAGAGAAAACAAGTATATATTAGGACAAGATTAGGATCTACGTTTAACAAATTAGAGTTTATGGTTAAAACTTTAGGGTTTAAGGTCTTATATATAATTAATGGTTAAAACATCCTAAATGAGATTAGGTGTTCAAGAATAGTCCGAAACTGGGGACTATCCAAGATTTACTCCTAATGAGTAAATTTTGAACGGGTTTCTAGGCCAACAAATACATGTGATGTCATTCTTATATAGAATAAATGTGTACCACCTATCCAATCCTTGAACACCTAATCTCACTAATAAGTGTATAATGTGTATTGGGTTTTCAAGAAAATTTCGGCAACATTTCCCTGCTGTTCTCTAAGTACATATGTACTTAGAGAACAAACGGGGAAATGCTACTGAAATTTTCTCAAAAACCCAATACACATTATACACTTACATCCTAAGTGAGATTAGGTGTTCAAGAACAGTCCCAAATCGGGGACTATCTAAGATTTACTCCTAATGAGTAAATTTTGGATGGGTTTCTAGGCCAACAAATACATGTGATGTCATTCTTATATATAATAAATGAGTACCACCTATCCCATCCTCGAACACCTAATGTCACTAGTAAGTGTATAATGTGTATTGGGTTTTCAAGAAAATTTCGGCAGCATTTCCCCATTGTTCTCTAAGTACATATGTACTTAGAGAACAAATAGGGAAATGTTGCCAAAATTTTCTCGAAAACCCAATACACATTATACACTTACATCCTAAGTGAGATTAGGTGTTCAAGAACAGTCCCAAACCGGGGACTATCCAAGATTTACTCCTAATGAGTAAATCTTGGACGGGTTTCTAAGCCAACAAATACATGTATGTTATCATCTTATACCTGCAAACCTAATTTCATCATTCATATCCTAAGTTTTGTGTAACATCATTAATCACACTTGTTAGTAAATACTAAATAGTAAATAATTAAATCTCGATTCCATATATCAAAGGTTTGAATCAGGGTCAATCTTGAAGTTTTAACTAGAGCTTCATATATCAACATACATACCAGGTCATATTTCAAGTCAAGATTTAGGCATTTAATCACCTTATGGCGCATACATGATTCACAAGGTATTGGGGTGCATAAAGAATAATATATGTTACTGATTTAGGAGTTCACATAATCATTTAGAAGACCCACGTGTGAGTTAATTTTGACATTCAACATCAATGTATCTTTAACACGCATGTTTCAAGGGTTCAAAGCACATAATCAAATCAAATTAGGATGATAGAATGGACATATTTGAATCTTATTTAAACATGCATAAAAATTTATTAAATTAGGTCAAGCATGAGAATTAGACAAGTTAAAACAGTACATTATTACTAATAAGTAGATAAATGAATAAAAACTAGTAGATAATAAATACAAATCAATAGATAAGTAAATACAAATCAGTAGATACAAATCAGTATAAATACTAATTAGTTGATGGAAATCAGTAAAATCAAGGCAGAGGCTTGATCAGGCAGTGATGGATTGACCACGGACGTGCAATATGCGGGAGGAGGGTAGGATGAAAAGGCAGCAGCTAGTGGAAGCAGGAGGTAGCGGCAACACAGCTAGTGGAAGTAGACGAAATATCAAGTTTACCTATGCCGCAACTAGTGGAAGCAGACGAAAAGGTGGCGGCGGAGAGCAGAGTGGAAGCAGGAGGTAGCGGCGGTGACCAGCAGACGACGGCATCAACCAGCAGGCGACGGCGACCAGTAGGTGACACAACAAGAGCAGTAGGTAGTGTCGGTGGAGAGAAAGCGAGCAGCAGCAACGTCGACAGTGAGCAAGCAGCATGCAGCGTCGGCGGCGAGCGAGAAGCAACGGCGTCGACGGCCAGCAGCAGGTGGCGAGCAGCAGCGGGCGGGCGAGTGGCGACGCAGCAAGAGAAGAGAAAGGCTTCACGATGACACAGAAGAAAGGGGAATAGTTGCTATTCGTGGGTCTATTAAGTTGGTAAACGGCATCGGTTATCATAAAAACTGACACCTAAACTCTTCGACGTCGGTTGTTCCTTAAAAACCGACGTCCAACGCGACAATCTTTAACCTAATTTTTTTGGCGGGTACACTTATCAGCGTCAGTTATTAACAGAAAACCGACGCCGACTTTGGAACTTTTTGCGCAAATTTTATCATCTTTAGGCGTCGGTTATTAGGTTAATAACTGACGCTGTATGTAACACTTTGGGGGCAATTTTGTTTCGCTCGAAAATTGGATTTCGCAGGCTATTTTAGGCGTCAGTTTTTTTAGTCAGCCGACACTAAATACAAAGTGATACCCGTGTCTAGCTTGTCTTCGAATATAGACGTCGGTTTTTCTTAATAACCGATGTTGAATCCTTTAGGTGTCCGTTTGTATAAATAACCGACACCCAGAAAAGTGACGTTGAATGCTATTTCTGTAGTAGTGACTACATCTAGTGAAGATACTTTTTTCATATTGCGCAACAAATAAGACTTACATTTTTTGTTGGTTCAATAACCCAAATAATCTAGATAACCATATGGATTCTAGAGATGTATTTCTCCTACATGCTCTAGATTACAATGCTATAGGTATTCATTGTTTGAGTTATCAAGTCATTCAATATATGTGTCATACATATTTGTCTCTACAACTATCATGTATAATTTTTGAGACATAGGGCATTGCTATAAGAGATCATATCTTTAAAATGAACATAATGTTCTTGACACACAAGACATATGATGCTTTCATCAATGGAAGGTACATAATAGCAATTCATTGATTCTATTATGTGCCCATGAATGACATCTCTTTAACTATAGTGGTAGAAACCCTTACTCCATATAGTTCTATCACACTTCTTCTCAAGTCCTAAAGTAGAGATCTTTGTTTCCATCTTCTTCCTCAAATCATCTATAAAGAGGATAGTTCTTTCCAATGTCTATACATGTGACAATGGTGGCACTTACTTTCATTAATTCATCAAGTGAAAAGGACAAATTCCTTTTCCACTTACTCTTCTCCATAGATTGTGTAGAAGACTTAGACTTTAGCTTAGCCTCAGAACACTTCTTGGCCTTACTTTTTCCCTAGAAATCACATCTGTTGATCATCATCATAGATTTATCCTTCATCTTTCTTGATTTGGCATCAACATGCCAAGCATTTGATAAACTGACTATATGATTCATGCAACACTTGCATTATCATATTCTTGGTCAACTCTTAACCTTAGAGAAAACCCAATCATTCCACATGTCCAATCATATTGAGCACATGGGGTTCTACTGGACCTCCCTTTATTATCTTGCACTCAATTATCACCTTCGAGACATTATACCTTGATTCCCTTATATGATTCTTAAGATGTGTTACCATATGAGAATGTACATGTTATCACGATGTTCATGCAACTCATAGTTCATACATAATAGTATTAGGTGCTTAATGTATATGGCATGCTTCAAGTAAGCATCCATTTTAGCCTTAGGCACATTTGGAGTGGGTTCCTCTGTCTCTGGTCTATTAAGGCCGTAGAGATTTCACTCATGGTTGAGAGCACTTCTCAAGGTCCTAAACCAAATGTGGAAGTTTATCCAATTTTGTCCTTCTTAAGGACCGATCGCAATTTGAACATGTTTGTGTTTCACATTTTTTCTACAAAGAGAATTTGCATTTGTCAAAAACCATTTCTAATTTGAAAAGTTGGTTAATTAGGCCTTTAATTAACTATCACCACCACTATTTTTATTCAAATTGATATCCCTCCATGTCAATTCAGTGTATTGCAGCGTACAATATTCTAGGGGGCCAAGATCCTAATTTCATCAAATCATGAGCCAACTAGGGTTGTCATCCACAACTTGATTCTATCAGGTAGGAAACTTTTTCCAATTGCATCATATGCAACTCTAGGATAGATGATATGCACAACTCCTTACCATTGATCATCTTTATTCTTCTAGGTGCTTAATCGAATTAAGATCAACTAGTTAAGCCTCACCCATAAGGCAACACGATAGACTATGCACCCTGCTAGGGAAGACCCACATATCTACCATCACACTTCCACGAGATAGATGGTGCACCACGCTAGAGCACGCCCACGCTAATTCGATCAAGATTTTCATGTGTGACTCTTATGGAAAGCATCTAAGACCTTTATATTTTAATGAGGGAGTTTGTATAAATTCATATACTTTAACCAATCACCACATATATATAGTATGTATCGTATACATGATATAACCCACAATGAAAACATGCAATAAACAAAAGCTGATAGTTATAGCCAGCCTAATGTAATTCCTTGGAACCACAAGGAATTACAATAATCTAGGTCTACTCATATGTAGAAACTTGTTTTTGACAAATATTTGTGCTTGCCAATCTGGGTTAACTAGTTCTACCTTTGAACCAGTCGACTCACCTCTTGACCGGTCAGTTGGTCACCTCCAGTCGGTCGCCTAGCTCCTCAAAACGACCGGTTAGTAATCATGTAGTCGATCATTTAACTCCTCCAAATAGTTGTCTCATCTGGCCCATTGGCTCCAGGTCAGATTGTCAGCTGATCGACTTGGCCTCACCAGATGGTCATCTTGGCCCCTCCAGTCAGTTAGCTTGACTCCTTCGTGCGGTCGATTGGCATCTTGCTTCTTCGTCAAAACAAGAAAGTAAACTATCCTAATTTTACATATTTATTGAGAAACCTCAAGTTACATATGAGGGGAGAAAAGGTAGAAGAGAATAATACTTTTACATTGGGAAGATAAGAGAGAGGCTCAACTCACAAACTGAGATAAATAAGATAAACCAAACACACAACCATGCACATATTATAGGTGTTATTGGCCATAACCAAGCTACACATCCACCATCAAAACACACTTTTAGGGCGACACATGTAAATTGCATATATATCATATATATATGTATATATATTCGTTTGGGTTCTTACATGGTGATTAGTAGGGTGTGCACATCAACCAACTTAAATATTAGCATAACGTGCAATAAAAAATCTCAATAAAACAAAATTCTGATCATATTGATTATCCAAAAACATAATTAATTGCCATGGATCTGATACCACTATAGGAAAATACAGAATCAGATAGGCAGAAGAAACAAAAAAATTAATGGCATATTTTTCATTAATCAGTGGATCACGTCAATAACTATGCAATTGAAAGTATGGTTTCATGAAGATATACCTGGTCCTATAGAAAGTACAGTGTCTAACCTCATCAATGTAGATGCACACTCTCTCTTAAACGGTGTCTATGCAGCTCCTGGTTGCACTGGGACTCGTTTGACTGCTCCTCCACATACAAAAGACTCAAACAACTTCTGCAGTGGCTTCTCTGATCTCACCACTGTATGTGAGTTGATGTTGCCCTCCTAGAAGTATACAAAGGACTCTTACCTCTAGAGTAGTCCACATGGACCAACTTGAACTCTTGTCATCCTTCTAGAACGTACATGAAGGAGTTGTCCTCCCATTGGTTTACTAATCACAAACCTATTCTCCTACAATGATGATCCTCAGTTGTTCTCTCCTGTATCTATCCCTCCCTAGAAGGGTAGGACTTTCTTGGGCTCTCTTTGTTACCAAAACTAGAGAGGATTACAATTTTTGTACCAATTCATTCTCAATCATCGGTGTTGTGCTCCCGAAAGTCCCCAGTACCCCCTATTTATAGTAGAGGCCAGGGTTAGGGTTCCCAATCTATGTAGGAGTGGAACGGACCAGAAGATCTCAAATTTTCACAATAATTATGGAAACTTCACAACCTGTGACACCTGAAATGGCCATCTTAAAATCGAGATAGCCATCTAAGAAGTGAGATGGTCATCTCAGTTTTCTAATTTTGTACATATGTTGACAATTCAATTCCAATTAGTGCACGTGATTATGTCATCACCAATCCTATCTGCAATTGAATTACACCCCTGAGATAGCTGATTGGTGCATGTGAGACGAGCGTCCCGCACCATGCTAGACGTCTATTTTGCAAAAGTGAGACGGGCTTCTTGCAGCCCAACTCAGCCTGAATTCCAACTAATGTACAATACAATCAACCTGACACTCTAAACGAAAGTCTCAACACTTGAACTGATCACGTAATAGTCTATTCAGCTGATTTGTTGCTTGAATTGAATACTTTAACACTTGAGTAATCAATCCGATCATCATTTAAGATCAAACTCCTCTTCTAGATGAGTTCCTATAGGTCCCATAATATGTTGACAGTGAATCTCTATAACAACTTATGACATAACAAGCAATGAGAGGTGCCTAGTCACACATCATTGCTACCGAAGTAAATGTAAAGTTGAAGAACAGTTTCAACCTACAATATATTTATGGTGTTATAGTGTTTGTATAGTTACTTTGTCACTTATATCCAGATTGCTAGAGGCATGGAGTATTCACACTCATTATTATTCAATCTTGTTTCTTAAACCAGAGCCTCTAATCAAGAGGCCTAGGATATCATATCCCTATAGGAGGGACAAATCCCATATCTATTGCTCCCAATCAGTCCCTGTGTGTCAAAGTCAACCCACTCATCACCTTTATAACAACCCATGCATTGTGTTATATTTTAAATACCCAATTTCTAAGTAGTGAGTAAATTTAAAAAGTTTCTTACTTCTATTCAAATTCTTTGTAATATATAAATTCATGCTCTCACTCCTTTAAGTGGTTCTCTTGCTAAAAAATGAATTTTGCATAGAATAGGGAACCCACTTACATCGAAAAGAAAATACATGACAAAACAAAATAATAAATACCAATCAATTATTGTGAATTATAGAGGTTCACTCATCTTCAAACATATTTGCATCATTTATCTTTCAAAGACACTTATTCAATAATTAATTATGTGTTCCTTGTTAGTAATTCCAACAAGCTTGGTAGAAATTGTGTACATATTGTATCATCTAGAAAATCAAGATTACATAAAGGAAAAGTAGTGATAATAGCAATAATTATAGATAGATCCCAATCAAATATTATTGAAACACATTCTTTATGAAAATGGAGATAGTTAATGCTTTAAGATCCATATAAAGGGATCATACTTGTCATCTGAAAAGAAAGCTAAATCAAACAACAATGTCATGTGATGACAATCAACACCACCAAACATAATGAATAATCATCAGATACTTGTTGGTATGGCAAGAGGTATCAAATGTAATAGCATCCACATATTTTTCATAATCATCAACAAAAATAGGATCAAGCCTGAACAAATGTGTCATACAACATCAGTATCTAACTGATACTCATAATATAATTTAGAATACAAAAATTGAAAGTATGCAAAAATTTCTGACACTATGTCCACATACAGACCGAATACCTTATTTCTCTTTCTTTGGAGGTGTCCATGAAGTTGTCTACTTGTCAATTTCATATTGGCATGACCATCAGAGTTAGATGCTAACTATCCAAGCTACTCAGACTTAAGGTATATTGATTTCATTCATAGAAAAAATCATGTCATTTTATCTTTGATCAAATAGTGAGTTACACTTCAAGTATCATAGGTGAGTGACATCAATGTGATCATGATTGTGGTCCTCATCAAATGCTCCAAAAATCCACCAAGATGTCCACCAAGAGGAGGACTTATCCAATTTTTGTACCCAGTTCAAAAAATCCCCTTAGCGATTATGATCACATGATTGTGTTGAACAACTAAGAACCAAAAGAAAATGATGTACGATAAAGTATTTAGAGCTACCATCTAGTTTTTTTGTGAAACAAAATAATAGAAGTAGGTGTTTAAATCAGTGGGAAAAACATGAAAGACCCAATTTGATTTTACTCTAGGACATATAAGGAAAATATGTGTAACTTTAAGGATCGAACTCCACAATCCTACTACCAGAGGGGAAGGTGACAATACTTACATCTCATGCGGTAATCGATATTGCATCCCATTTGGACATATCATAGTAAAATGATGCTGATTGAGGTTTCTTTAAAAAATATGAAAAGGATGAATTATGTTACAAAAATTTAGGGATGAGGATGGTCTTGACTTTTTGTTCATTACCCTAAAGATTTATTTTTTTAGGTGTGGAGTCCTAATACCTCAACCTCTACCACAAAAATCTCTATCCTAGATGGTTAGGACCAATGCATAAGAGAATACAAGAGATGGTAGAAAAATAATTCCAGATGGCACTATCAAGTTCACATAAACAATTAAATTAGATAGAATATTTGCACCCAAAGCACATGAAAGAAGACTGGTTGATGAAAAATTTGATAGGAAGTTGGGAACACATAGGCATATATTAGCATATCAAAGAAGTTGTGATTGAGTTTTTTTATCAGAGTATTTGTAACTAGTAATGAATGGATACAAAATTAATCATGAATTGACAGTGAAATTGTTGTGAATAGATTAAAAAATCATTGTAGTATAGTAGGACCTTTAGTCACCCAACTGATTGGAAATGAAAAGGGGGATTTACTTGTTTCTCTACTTCAAGAAATCCAAAATGGGCTTGCAATACGTTAGAAATGGAGGGATATTAATACTTGAAGGTCCAGGTTTGGTGCTCCGATAGAATATTCTAGATTGGGTTTGCTTGTATCCCATAAAGGAGGTTTTGGAGAGGTGGAGGTCAAGACTTGAGGAGCAAGTCTAGTTGATTAGAGTATTCTTCATTTACCATGTTTCACACCTAGAGGATTGCATGATTATGTTGGGTGTTCCTAGATAAGGATAGAAAAAAAATTAACCTTAGCTTTCATTTTTATGCAAATTGTGAGATAAAAACAATCTGGTATAATTTTAGCTCAGAAGCCTACTTTTGAATACAAAGTACCCCAAAATTACATAAAAACTCATTTTATAAAAAAGTTACATCCCTAGTGGTATTTTGTCTATTAAGAGGTTGCTAAGATGTTTATAGAAAGCATAGTGTGTGTGCAGGATAAATTATTACTAGGGGAGGAAATGGTTTAGAAGACAATGAATTCAGTTGGAGCAAAGTTTGTGTAACTGCACTATTTTTTCATATACAAAAATGGTCTCATCAATTATATTACAAAAAAAATATGTGGGAAACCCTAGAGACATCCATTTGTCCACCTACGTCTTCAGAACGCCAGACCGATATGTGCCACAAAGCAAGGCTAAAGGAAGGGAGAAAGTGACATATTTATATCTGAAGACTAAACTAATAATATTCAAAAAGAGAGAATAAAACGTGCACGAGAGTGAGAGGAGAGTTAAATCATCTCACACACATTTATTTTTCAAGAGAGGAAATGTCACTTTTGTGTGTTTTAAAGACTAGATAGTTGATGGTTTCAAAATGGAGTGGCCACCAAGTTTATAAGGAGAAAAGGAAAATCACAAATATTCCATCAAAAAGAGGGAAGATATGGCATAAAGGTCCATAAATTTGTGGGTTTGTAACTAAGTTACCCATGGATAAGGTGTTAGGCACATCCACTACGCCCGAACTCAATATTCACAGTATTAGTAAGTGAAAAATGACATTTTTCATTCTAAGTATAGATTAGATGGACAAAGCATAACAAATAAACTTTTGTACATGATACTTGAATAAGAAAAGATAGTTATCACATTAAAATTATATATAAGATTATCAATATCAGATGATTATATCATTATGCACTTTGCAAAATGGAAAGGGTTGAAATGGGACTACAATGTGACTAGACCCAATCTATCCTATTTGACATGATAGGAGGTAATATAGGATCATTTTATTTCTGTATTCACCAAAGAAACTCGATTTGTATGCATGTCGTTGTTCCTTTCTACATTTTAGGCGGTTTAAGACAAAGTGATATGGAGCTCTAGGCTTAATATGATAGCTTTCTTTGGGGTTAATGGATTATAGCCTCGATTCATAGGTGATAGTCAGGTTGTAACCTTTGTAAATGATGCCATTGCAGTGTGTACCTTTAAAAATGGTAGTCTAGGTATAAAGTTATAGAGGGCATGGGGCTTTTAGGGTCAGGGTTTAGCTAAATAAAAAATTAGTACAATTGTCTAAAATAGTTGGGAAGAATTTCTTGAGAGAACCCCATGTTCTAGACATTTTTTGTAAAATTCACTTGTCTAACCCCTTCGAGTGGGCATGTAGTACCAGAATAATGCGGAGCACACTTGGAGGACACCATGTTTGATCTTTTGATCAGAATGATTTGAAAGATAATAAAAAACATTTAGCAACATAATTCAAAATTCCAAAATGATCGAACTAAATGATACAATAGTTATAAATAAACATCATCGTACTACCATCTGACAACATAATACTAATTTATACTCATACTTATAGGATACTATTTCCTATTCATACCTTCATACTATATATATATATACATACATATATATACATATATATGTACATATCTTCAAAATATATATATATATATATACATATATATATCTATATACATATACATATATATGTATGTATGTATGTGTGTGTGTCTATATATATATATACATACATACATACATACATACACTACTACACTCCCGGGCGTCCGACCTCCGCCACGGGTTATGGGAGGGGGGGGGGAGAAATCTTTCTCTCTTAATCCCATACATACAATACTACAAAAATGGCTTATAACATCACATTTAGAGACGTCGGTTGTATCCCAACAACCGACGCCTAAACCCTACAACGTTGGCTGAAAATAGAAACTGACATCTATATGTGAAGACCGGCCAGACACAAGTATCACTTTTTATTTAGTGTCAGTTTCTCAATAAGAAACCGACGCGTAAAATTGCCCTTCAAATCTAATTTTTCCAGTGCAAAAGAATTGCTTCCAAAATTTCACATACGGCGTCAGTTGTTTAGCAAGTATACTTTGCTTATGGTTGGAGTTGTAAAAAATTGCCTCCAAAATTTTAAAAAAATTGCCTCCTTAAAATCATACGATAACAATCTATTTATACAAGATATTTTGGAGTTGTTTTGTTATGATTGGATGAATATATCTATGATAGAGCTATGGATATGGTGAGATCTTGTTTATACATCCATATATCTTATTTTATATACGGTGATCTAGTTTCTTATATATTAATGTATGCATAATACATGTTTTGCAGCCACTTACACATGATATGTACAAATTTTTCATTTTCTCATGTGAGATTTTTGGTTCCCTCTTTGATTAGTCTTGTAGATAAAGACCCTTCATCAGTGCTCTGCTACTTTTAAATATTTTGTTAAAAAAAGAAGACGGTGATAGTTTGGACTTAAGAAAATTACATTTTTATTGTGGATTTTGAGTTATTAATTTTTAACTTTCTTACCTCTAGTGGTAGACATTGGGAGTTACTAGTTATTGTCCCCAAGATGTCCACTGTCTATTATCTAGATCCTGTAGAGAAGGAATTGAATATATTATATGACACACAATGAAAAGGCCATTATTCCCGTTAGAAATATTTCATATTTTTATATCTGTTAACATCTGCTATTACATTACTATTTAATTATGCAATTTAATGTGTTACATTAACATGTGGGGCTTTACATGAGTTCAAAAAAGCTGGAGGAAAGGTCCCCAACAAAAAGAAACAACCCTTAATTTGGGAGAATGTGAAAGTAATTTATTGAGTCCAATGTATATATTATTTATGTGAAATGTGCTTATTTGTATTTTTGAATATTTTGTATGTTTCAATTTATAGTGTGCTACACAAGACAACGATTGGGCATGTGCATACTATGTGATGCGATTTATGGACCGAATTATCAAGCATGCCGCAATAGAAATTGATACCATACATAAGGTATTATATATAGTCTAATTAGATAATATGAAATATATCAATCTTATTATATATTATTAATTATATATATACGTCATTCTCTTTGCAGGTGTTTAAAACTGACTTCACTATAGGTCACAAGTTATTAGATGTACATACTCCCTAAACGATGGAAGACTTAAATGATGTAAGAGAACAATGGGAAAAAGCCCTACAAGTAGTGGGAATTTTTAAATATGATTGAGATACTGATGGAGATAATGATGATGATGAATAAAGAATGATATTTCTAAACTGTGTTCTCATAATTATTTTTGTGTGAATGTGAATGAATTTTTATTAATTGTCATATGTGTGAATGTGAAGATGATCAATACATGAATATTTCTACATGTGTCTGAATGTAAAAAGAGATGAAATGAATGGAACTGCATGTTGCTAAATGTGTGTGAAAATGGAGGAAATTTGAAATGAAACTATTGATTTCTACATGTGTGTGATGAAAAATAATATGAATTAAATGTGCTTATACATGTGTGTGATCATAAATTGTTGTCCATCTTGTTAATTTTGTAAGTCTGTGGCTTGTTGTTGGCTGATATCAATGGATGCTATAAACATGCACTTCAGAACTAAATTGCTGGTTCTGCAACCTACTGACTGGCCATATAGCAGGCCTGTAAACTGATAAGAAAAAAAACCAGAACATAGGTGTCGGTTATTAGTATAAAACCGACAACAAAGACATACAACATCCGTTATTAGCAAAAAACCGACGTCTATATAGATAGGTACCACGACCGTACTGAGAAGCACGACCGTGGGGGATATGGCGTCGGTTATATATACAAACTGACACCGATGGTGACCTTGCTGGGACGTTTTATTGGTGGCGGGAAGCGTTATGACGTCGGTTTTTGTGAAATGTCGATGTCTTTCACCTTGATATAGTATCGATTTTAGTAAATAACTGGCACCTATAGTGCTCTTACTGGTACATTTTTGATGGAGGGAAGGGTTAGGGCATCGGTGTTAAAACCGGCGTTGAAGGTTTCAACTATTAGCGACGCCCACTTGGGTGTCTCTTTGAAACTGACGCCAAAGGCCTTAAATAACCGACACTAAAGGTCGGTTTTGTACTAGTGATACATATATTTATATATATATATATATATATATATATATATATATATATATATATATATAGAGAGAGAGAGAGAGAGAGAGAGAGAGAGAGTCATGTTAGAATAAACTCGAGTGTATTTAGAGAAAAATACACTCAAATAGTTTTTCATGATGCAATATTTTTTTCAAAAATATAATCCATTGATCTTCTTAAACATCTTATGAATAACACATAACAAATTTGAGCACATTTGGACATTTATAGGTCATGTTATAAGGATCGCAAAAATTATGTATTTCAAATTAGTTTCACGCGTCGATTTTGTTGTCCTTAGATGAGTGACTTACACTCATCCAAATGGGCTAAAAATTTGAATGTAGCCTTGTAGTAATAGTCATGTTCTGTATTTTGTAAATCAATATGCAATACATATCTATAAATATTTCAAAATTTAAATGAAAGCAGTCTTAATTCAAAGGTTGTTTAGTCAATATTTTTCTTTATATATCCTATAAAAATAAATAATTATGGTTCATTTCTTATTTCATTTGTTCATATTAGTTATTTAATTGAATAAGTAGTTTCCTATGCATATCATTTGGCAAAATTAAACAATATTAGAAGCAATTATTTGACAACTTTTAAGGCAATAGACAACTGAAAGGCATTGAAAACTAATTAGTATAAAATTAATACTATATGGTCATTTTTTGTTGATGATTTTTCTATTTCTTGATGTGGGTTATGCGTATTCAAGTTGTAAGATAATTGTAGGATCACGAATAGTAGCACAAGTGGGAGATATTGGAATAATTAGTTAGTACCACAAATACGATGAAAAATTATCACTGAGGTCATCTAAAAGCAACTGCGAAATATGATAATTTGCAATTTAAAAGCATAATATAACGTCCAACAGAAACATTTTTCGAATGACTTCTTCTGAATTCTCTACGCATCCAAGAAAAAATCTTTTTCCTAATAAAACATGCTACTACTATTGTAATACAATAGAAAAATAAGACACAAAATAAGAACCAGCCAAATTTCCATGGAACAACTGAATATTGTTATTAAATGTGAGTTCAGTAGCAAAAAGATAATTATTGCACTGTTTTTACCAATATGTCAGCAATATGAAATCTTCATATGCATTAGAACTTCAAA
The DNA here is from genome assembly GCA_963693085.1 of Alisma plantago-aquatica. Lineage (NCBI taxonomy): Eukaryota > Viridiplantae > Streptophyta > Magnoliopsida > Alismatales > Alismataceae > Alisma > Alisma plantago-aquatica. The sequence goes on along the minus strand of OY856410.1, from coordinate 374,210,997 downwards.
ATTCCACCAGCCTAACCCGATTTCGAAAATGAAATCGTTGGATATGTAGAAATGAATAGAAGTTCGTTGACTGTTAGTGGCATATAGCCAGCTCCATTTGGCTAGCACCATCTACCATATTTTTTGAGTTCATCGTTTGGTTAGCAAGACGGTGCCCAGAAGATCATGCTTCAGGTTAAGTTATGTTGTTGAGTGAACCCTCCATCAGCTATTGGAAATGTTGCCATGCATATGAAGTTATATTCCGTCTTTGCCATAAACATCTCCTGTACCAAGACAGTTTCTGCATTTAGCCCATGCACACACTTCTAGAAGTTAAATCCTAGAGGCAATCATTGGCCTAGATCAACACACCAATCTCTCGACTGGCCGGGAACCATCTCTATGCTTTGTGTCTAAAACTCGTTTGAACAGTTAGGCTTATGATCAGGCGAGAGCACCGTAGTGACACTACAAAATAGATGACAAGCACACTTAGAGTACCCGTTTCTTTTGACGCATCTGAGGTGCTCGGAACACTAGTAGGAAGGGGGACCAAAACTGACGTATCGTTTCAGAAAAAAATCAGGTTCTAAAATGATCGATGTACTAGTGTGTCAGTTGATAAGTAGAAAAAAAATTAATCTTTCCCGGCTCTCCTCCCGCGCTAATGGCTCCTTTTGGCCAAAAGACGCGTCCAACGGACTCCACCCAATCGTTTCGGCTGCCTGTTTCTCCGCTAAACGTTTTTCTCTCCGTCCCCAATTCTCTCTCCGTCCGCCAACAACCTCCGCAAAACCCTTTCATCCCGCCGTCCGCCCGTGGTGCCACTGTCAGTGTGGGCGTCACCCCAGTTGGTAGCGGCGGCTGCATCGTTTGCAGTGGTGGGCTCTTGCAAGACCGGTGGTGATCGCGCGCTTGGTGGTGGGCGTCCCCCAACAGGGCATCCAACAGGCCGCCGTTTCCGTGGCCCCAGCGTTCGGCGGTGCCATCATCAGGCTGCGTTGGCAGGAACGTGTTGGTGGTGCTGTGCAGCAGGAGCGTTGGGTAGAGCGTTAAGGAGGAAGACGGAGGTTAAGGAAGGAAAAGAAGAGGGAAACAGTCGGGGCGTTGGGTAGAGCGGCCGACGGCCGCCTGTGGCGCAAGGCGCGTGTCAAAGGGAGAGCCCGACCAGGGTTAAGATTATTTTTATCTCAATATCCTTCCAGCATTAGGATTCAACGGTGAAACTCTCTTCTGGCCTCGCGCTCGCTGTTGCTGGTGCCCAATTCTCTGATAGCTTCTTGTCGTTCGTTGGCCGAAGTTCTTCAGAGGCTTACTGCAAGGGCCTTTATTCCGTTAGTCTACTGTGGTGTTAGTCCAAGGGCTCTCATCTGTCCTAGTACGGTCAATCGACCTTCATTTAGTTTGCGCCTCAAAGTTTTGGCCCCCAACCCGTACGTCTTCTGTTTCGATGCTATGCACACTGAAAAATAATGCTATAAGTGTAATTATGTAGCATATCACACCCAATGCCCCTTATTTCTCATATAGTCGGGTTGCCTATGTCAATAGATGCCTTTTTCTTCTAGAATGTTGTCTCTAATTTTGTTCTTTTCTTTAGATATTAGTTTCTGGCTTGTCTCTCAATTTTAACTTCTTTCATTTTTATGTGTTGCCACCATTATATATCAATTTCAAATATCAGATTTTTTTCTCATGACGTTGGACTCTTGAATACTTTGTAGAAATTAACAATTAGATTACCACTTTGACATAATTATTTTTATATTGAAACATCTAATATAACAAATTATAACTCCCTCATCTAATAGGATATTAGGACACTGATCTTAGAATTGAATATATAAGGAGAGACACATCTTAATTCAATGAGGAAAATATATTTAATGTTGAATCATTTCAACATCTTTCACTCATTATTAAATTTTTAAAAATTATTTTACTATACTATTAGATACAAAAACTATATTTGGAAGTACATGACGTAGTTATTACATGTTCTAGAAAATAATGACATCCATTTTGTTCAGATTTATGATATTTATATCATATTTGAAAGTGCATAGATCTTTGTAATCATAAATTCCATACACTATTTATTTAAAAGAATAGACAATTCTAGTGTTAGCTTCTTATGTTGAGGTTACCTTCTGTACTAACAAATTTTAGATTAATCAATTTATATTGTAATTTTTGTTGGTTGGCCTTGATTGTTTTTAACATAATTTTTTAATTATCATTTGAAGGTTTGGTGACAATGAGAAATCAATTTATCCAAGATAAGAGTTGGATGTATAGATGCAACTCAAAGTTTGAACGACTAAATGATTTACATTTCCGTGAAGGTGTGGAGTTTTTTCTAGAATTGGCATTTAAAGATAACCTGAACTCTGAGAAATTATGCCCTTGCAAAAGTTGTGAGAACACAATTTATCAACGTTTAGACATCATTCGGCATCATATATTGTGCAATGGCTTCTTTGAACAATATACAACATGGAAATATCATGGGGAGAATTTTGATAGACATATAGTTGGGAATATGAACAATATAGATATGTTGAATGTACTAAATGATGTAATGGGTAATTATGTAGAGGATAATCAAGATGATGAATCCACAGAAAAGAAACAACATCATGATGAACCCATAAAAAACTTAGAAGAGATGATGCGAGATGCAAATACTCCTTTATATCCTAATTGTTCAGTTTCCAAGTTTGATGCTATTCTTGCTCTATGGAAGATGAAATGTGATAATAAATGGAGTAAGAATGGTGCTTGCGATGTTTTGGACTTCGTTCAAAAAATTCTCCCTCCAAACAACACACTTCCAAAACAATGGGATGAATGTAAAAGGGTAATGAGAAACTTAGGCCTCAAATGTAATAAGATCCATGCTTGCTCTAATGATTGCTTGTTATTCTATGGGGAAAATGAACATTTAAATCACTGTCCAAAATGCAATAAGTCTAGATGGATTTGTTCTACTGAAAAGAAAAAGAAAATACCAGCAAAGCTTGTCCGCTATTTTCCTCTGATTCCGAGATTGATGAGGTTGTACATGTGTAATGCTACTTCTACTCTCATGACATGGCACAAGAAAGCTCCACCTAGTAAGATGGGTGAAATGAGTCATCCTAGGGATTCTGAAGCATGGAGACATTTTGATAATACACATCCGATGTTTAGTAATGAAGCACGTAATGTGCGACTGGGGCTAGCAGCTGATGGTTTTAATCCTTTTAACATGTCTAAGGGTACTAACTATTCAATATGGCCAGTGATTCTAATGGTATACAATCTTCCTCCCTGGTTTTCCTTGGATCAATCTTACTTTATGTTGACACTTTTGATTGATGGTCCCAAAATGCCAAGGGATATTGATATATATCTTCGACCTTTAGTTGATGAGCTAAAAATATTATGGGTTGATGGGATAAAAACCTATGATGCTTCTACTGGTGAAAACTTCATCATGCGTGCATCCTTGTTATGGACTATTAGTGACTTCCCAGCATATGCCATGTTATCTGGATGGAGCACAAAAGGGTACAAAGCATGCCCTTTATGCCATGTTCATATTGGGTCTCTTTACCTTCCAGCCAGTAAGAAGGTTGCCTATCTAAGGCATCGCCGCTTCTTACCAATTAATCATCCCTGGCGTAAAGATGTAAAGAATTTTGATGGCAATGTTGAGCTTGAGACTCCCCCAAAACCTTTAAGTGGCGAAGAGGTAGAAACTTATTTACATGATTATGATCATGTAGCATTTGCAAAAAGTGGATGGAAAAAGAAAAGTATCTTTTTTGAGCTTCCTTATTGGAAGACATTGTTGATACGTCACAATTTGGATGTAATGCATATTGAAAAAAATATTTGTGAAAATATTTTAGATTGGCTACTAGAGCAAGATGGAAAAACCAGAGACATAAAATCAAGGTTAGATTTGGAGGCATTTGAAATAAGAAGACCATTGTGGATTAAGTCCTTAAAAAACACTAAAAAGTCAGCTCTTCCTCGTACATCTTACAACATGACAAATGAAGAAAAAGATTCTTTTCTTAAAGTCTTAAAGGATTTGAAATTACCTTATGGTTTCTCCTCAAACATCTCAAAAAAAATTATTCTATCAGATAGGAAGATTGGTGTTTTAAAAAGTCACGATCACCACATACTTATGCAACAACTTTTGTCTTTGGCATTGAGAACAACAACATCTAGATATGTTGCAATTGCAATTAGTGAATTGGCCTCATTTTTCAAGGAAATATGTAATAAGGTCATTGATGTTGGCAAGATGGAGAAACTAGAGAAACAAATTCCAGTGACTCTATGCAAGCTCGAGAGAATCTTTCCTCTGGCATTCTTTGATGTAAGTGTACACTTGGCAGTTCATTTGGCTACTGAAGCTAAAATAGCAGGTTCTGTCTATTTTAGATGGATGTATCCGGTAGAACGATATTTATTTCGACTCAAGAATTACATTCGTAATAGACATAGACCTGAGGGTTCTATTGCTGAAGCCTATCTAATGGAGGAAGCTGTGACATTTTGTTCTCGATTTAAGGATAATACCATCCCAAAGCTTGATAGCACAAAGAAATATGTAGAAGGACCAATTGGTGTTGGGGTGGAGTGCTTACTTTCTGAAGATGAGATATTGCAAGCACATCATTTTGTATTATTCAATACAAATGAAGTACAACCATATTTGAGGTATGTGCAACCCTCATATGTGTTCATATCATTTTTTGCAAATTATAAGCAACTAAGCCTAACTTGTTGACATGTAGAATGCATAAAAGATTTTTACAAGCATGCCAGCCTAATTGGACTGAATCACAACTTCAAGAGGAACAACACAATAATTTTGTCCATTGGCTGAAACAACATGTGAGCCATTTCATATATTTTGAAATCCAATTCCTAATATTTTCTCTTAACAATGTGTATTTTTCCAGATTTTGTCATTAGATGAATTCAATGAGGTATCAGAAGATGTAAAATGCTTATCTTATGGCCCTAAAGTTGGAATACGTTCATACAAAGGATATTTCATTAACGGTTACAAATTTGAAGTGAAAGAAAGGGAAAGTAGGAGAGTCACACAAAATAGTGGTGTAATGACTATTGGGGATGATGGGAGCATATTTTATGGTTCTCTTGTAGACATAATAGAGGTTGCATACTCTAATAATATTATCTTACATCTATTTAAATGTACATGGTATGACACAAACAATGGCTGCCAAAAGGACGAGTTCAATTACACTATGATTGATACTAGTCAAAGAAGCTATGAAGATGAGCCATTCATTTTTCCATCACTAGCACAACAAGTGTACTATTCAATTGATTCAGAGTTTCCTGATTGGAGTGTTGTTTGTCATTGGAGGCCTAGGCATACGTATGGTACTCCCAATTTCTCAGCAACTAATGAAGATGAGCAAATTTTCATTACAAATATTGATGTTGTTGGTGTTAGTGATCACATGAATGACACCAACAATAATGAATCGTGGACTAGATCAGATATGACTGACAATATACTGGTAGATACCTCCTTAGTAAATAAATCAAGAAAAAGGTTAAAAAGGAAAAGTACTTAAGGTATAATATGAATCTTTCTATTTCTACCAGTGATTCACTTACTTTATATATTTAATACTTATCATATCTAATTTTTACTAGTATTGCAGGAACATGGGTCGTATAGGAAAAACAAGACCACTCCATTCAGTTCTACAATCATGTCCACCAAATGATGAAAATCATACTAATGAGAATGATAGAAATACTTCCCATGGTATGTTTTAATAATCACAATTGTTTATTTTTTATATAAATGAAATAGTGAAAAATAGTTGAAACTTCACTATGGTGTTTAGGTTATCAGTCTAGTTCATCTATCAATCTTAGTGAGCCATTGTGTAACCTTTCAGGTATGTTTGTAAACTATCTATATTTTCATTAATTTTTTTCTTGGTAAGTTTTAGATTATTTTTTGTGTTCATAGGAATCAAGCCTCCTCATAAAAAGAAGTTGAAAGAAACAACCCAAATGGAACATGTAGAACCAACATCAAATCATAAGAATGTTGAAAAAATGTCCACTGGTGTTGCATGTTTTGAGGATTTCATACCTCCCTCAGGTAATTTCTCTTTGATTATTTTCTACTACATGAAGTTCTTGATCAAATTTTCTTTCCATTTCTTATAGTTGCTCAAACAATAAGTTATTTGTTTTTCTTTTTCAATTTCTAGATATTTATAGAGAACCATTCACAAAGTTTCTTCAATTTGTGGAGAAAGAACATCAACAAATATCTCAAGGTGCATTTGCACAATGGCTTGTGGAACAATTCCTTCATACTTCTCAGGATACAATGGCTGCAATGACCCCAGAACTAGTTAGAAAATCATTGGGTACTACCACAAAATTCATGATGTATTAGGCCTCTTTCTATTTTAGATCTACTATTGAATATGATTTCTTCTTGCAGATGAGGACCGACCAATTGTAGAAAATAGAAGTGCTTTGAATGACAAACAACATTTGTCAAGTGACCTAAACAATAAAGTTGGAAATATATTTGGTATAACAGTAGTTTATATTGTTTGTCATGTTGTAGTCTTCATGAAATTCAGAAATTAAAACAATGTGAGTTGGTAATTATAACATTGACTTTTGTTTGTAGATCTCTGTAGGGATACAAGAGAAAATAATTTTGGATTTCTGGAAAATGAGTATCGCCCGGTTCCACACAACTTACACATGAACTCAACTGAAAGAAATGGGAGTAGAACTGGTTTGGGTTCTTTTTCTACAATTATATGAAATTTTTGATGAATTTTGCCCTGTTGTTTCTTATAACCTAATTTTTTTCTTATAGGGGATCATCGACCAACTTCACATGACACAAGGGGGGTATGTGGTGAACATCATTCCCTTGGTTCTAGAAATGATGAAGCTGCAAATAGATCTGGTAAATAAATATAGGTTTATAGAATATTAAGATGTGTTCATTTGTAATAATATACTCTTTCAACTAAACAAAAAAATTAACTTCCATGCAGATGCCTCCACAATGGTTGGGGAACATATTCCACAAAGAAATGAGGGACAACATGATGTTCATTCAACAAGACTCACTCCAACTCAACCAACTGAAAGAATGACTACACGATCATTGGATATACATATCCCTTAACATATCTTTGTTGTCTCAACACATTGAATGATGCTTAAGTCTTTTATGTAGTTATTGTAGTTCATAATGAATTTTTCCTTAGAAGCTGCAAACAGATCTGGTAAATAAATATAGGTTTATAGAATATTAAGATGTGTTCATTTGTAATAATATACTCTTTCAACTAAATAAAAAAATTAACTTCCATGCAGATGCCTCCACAATGGTTGGGGAACATATTCCACAAAGAAATGAGGGACGACATGATGTTCATTCAACAAGACTCACTCCAACTCAACCAACTGAAAGAATGACTACACGATCATTGGGTATACATATTCCTTAACATATCTTTGTTGTCTCAATACATTGAATGATGCTTAAGTCTTTTATGTAGTTATTGTAGTTCATAATGAATTTTTCCTTAACATATCTTTGTTGTCTTTTTTTTATTATTGCAGCTCATATTGAAATAATTATTCCTAAGAAGCGTCATAGAGGATCAACTAAGTTAAGTTCATGTCGTCCTAAAAAAGGAGAAGTGCACAAGTGTTTCTTTCATCGCGGTGCTCCAATAGGTGATGAGGCAAAGAAGCTGACCAATTATCTTGGGGTGTATGCAAAGAATGGCATGATATTTCCACTACATAAAGAATGGGACAAAGAACATGTATTAGGATTTGAGAGAACCATGGATGATTTGATGGTATGTATTCCATATCTAGTGATCCTCTTATTTTGAAATTTATTTTAATTACTAAAATTATCATTATGTTTTATAGAAGGACTTCAAGTTTTTCATGTTAGATGGAGATTCAGAGGTCATCAAGGAAGGTGTCGAATATCCCGTTGCAAACATGGAAGAAGTGGTGCATTGGTGCTATGCAATAATGCAAAAGAAAGTCAGATCATGGAGAAGTGAACTCAAGGGGAGAATAAGTGACCCTGAACATCCCAGTCAAAAATCTCTTGATAGTAGGGTCTCTGATAATGAATGGGCAAAGTTGTTGGAGTATTGGAATTCACCAACAAAATCGGTTAGTGTTGTAGATATATATCATCCTTGTTCAAATAAGTATTTATTTGATTTAAAATATAGTTTAAAACTCCTAAATGTAGAATGAGTGTGCAAGAAATAAGACGAGTCGTGGAGCCCCTCGTCCAACTCATACTACCGGGGAAAAATCATATGCACGATGCTATTATGAAATGGTACATACATTTGCATTATTTTCAGCCTAATTAGTTTTCCTTACTTCTAGATTGTATTTTATATTTTTGGATGTCTTTTAGGTTGAAAAAAATATTATATCAGCTGATTATGAAGCATATCTCAAATATCATCAAGACAAAAAAGGACGTTATCCCAATGAATACACCAAGCGGAAATGTGTAAGCTTTTGAAACATTGACATAGTTATTTCTATATAGTGTATGATTTATGTAACATTATATTTCATACAGGAACAAGTTGCTAGTAAATGTCTTGAATGACAACTTGAAAAGTCAAAGGATCAACTACTTTTTGGTAAGGTACTTGATGATACATTTGGTCCACACACTGGTGGATATGAGAGGGGCTACGGCAGTGGGATTTCAAGACAAAGATTGAAGCAAGCTTGTCTACAACACATAAAGATGCAACCATACTTTAAGCAACAATCTCAAATAGAGAATCTACAAGCAGAAATTTCACTCTTAAGAGAACAAGTACACCAAGTAATATTTACTTCCTTATATTTCTTATTTTATCAATATGATATGGATTTTAGATAATTTCATCTCATTTATCAGCTAAAGCAAGGGGGAAAAAATAATTCACCTCATCATTTGCGAACGTCAAGTAGTCATAATGGTAGTCAGGTAAATTAATCAATCCACAATTATATTAAATAAAGACTAGTCATAATTTATGTGCTTGCATATAATAAAATTATTTATCTTGGTAGGAATACATCTCGTCACCTCTATCTCATAATTTTGAGACATAGGTGGTGGTCATGAAGATCATGCTCTTTTTTGTGAACTACAACTCAGGATTCTATTAGTGATTTTGGTGAGTTAAGTTGCACAATATGTTCTATTTGTCAAACTACATTTTATATTAATGTTGTTGTGATTATTTTATAATATGATAGTTCATTCAATGGATTAATTTGATTCACCTTTGATGAGAATTCTGACAATTCCTGTGGAACTTCTGCAACCCATCCAGTTAAAAAACCTAAGCAGTTTTTCTATAATGAAAATGTCAAGTTGATGATGAGTCATCCAATGGAGATTCATTGCAAATGAGAAGTTGTATGCACGAGCTCAAAGTCGCATCTTTCTCATGTAGCGTATGAGTAAATCAAATGAGCAGAACGTGAACTGAATGCAGCTTCCAAACCATGCCAAATATATGTGGTGCAATAATTTTTAATCTTCTGACATTCTGATGTTTACACGTAGCCTTACTACAATGATAGAAGTAAAGAATCGAACATCCAACCTGACCCAAAGACTAAGACCTAGATGTTTTTGATGTCTCAAGCTGTGAAGACAAGAGTTTGTCCCGCTAGAGAAAAGCTTGCTATTCTGAAGAAAGCTTAAAGATAATTAGATGCAAGTTTCTATATTGTGTATCTCCTCCTGCCAAATCTGGAGTAGCTTTGTGTACTCGGTAAAGTTTCTTTTAAATACTACAGTTCTGTGCACAAGTTCATATATGGATATTCACTCATTTTTAGTAAGAGAAAAACTTGATCTTCTATTCATTACGTGACCCATTTCTATAAGTTCCTTGGTTGGCATTTATTTACATCTCTAGATTCGTTGGTGCTACTTGTTAAGCTCTAATAAAATAAGATATTGATCATTCTGCAATAGTATCACATTGCTTGTAGTAGGTTCTCACATCACTTGTTTTGTAATTTTAGCCAAATCCTCTCATGTCTTTACAAATGTTGTTCTCTTATTTAGGTTCCTAGATGATAGCACTGGCGTCGATCCGTAAAGCTATGATCTACCTTTTTAAATGGCTTATGTACTATTGATATAGTGGTCATTGGTTTTATTAATAGATAAAAGTGGTAAAAGAGCATCGGTGGGATATGCATTCTTCATCGTACAACGGAATTCATCTAATTACAGTATCAATATGATAGTTGTCTGAATGTAGTATGTATATTGTTGTCTGAATCGTTTGTTTCTGTAATTTGCAGGTATGATATGCCTTCCATTGTAAGGTTTCTACATTGTTGTTACCGAAGAATGTTACACCCAAGCTGAACAAGTTCTCCTAGAAGTTTTCAATTTTTTTGAGTGTGTGAGAAATGGAAGATATTTTGTCATTTGTACCGGAAACAAGATGTTCCTACTGTGATGGATGTCATTCCTGTTTTGGCATGCACAACAATTATCAATTTGGCTTGTTCGTTTGGTTTCAAACAATGATTTGAAGACTTGTTCAAATGTTAAATGGATTGTATCGAACATGTCTTTGACCTTAATGGAATCTATTATCTAGATGGCATGGTGTAACATCTAATGAAGCTCATTTATTAGCCGGAATGAATGTTTATGTTGTTTACTGCTCCATCTTTTGGTACCTGGATAAAATACTGTTCCTTAGTAATTATTTCATTTGTTACTGCAGAAATTATTATCGTGAGCCTTTATATCTGAAATAGCTGCTACTGAAATAGCTGCTACTGAAAAAGCTGCTACTGAAAAAGCTGCTACTGAAATAGCTGCTACTAAAACAGTTACTACTGAAATAGCTGCTACTAAAATATAGTTTCTACTGAATTAGCAATACATAACACGTTGCAGACATATTATTTGCTCATATCTTGTCATCGCAATTGATACATTTTAAACAAATGCTCCTGCATTAGGTTCTATAGAAACATAATGTTGAGCTACTGTAACGTATTAGTTGTTGTTGCCATAAGCAATTGCTGCTGTATTCCTATTCTTGATCGGTTAATGTGTGGGCCACACTGCCATATAATCTGACATACATATATGTTATATCATGTGGGCAGTTAGCTGCAGTTGGTACGATCCTAAACTGACTTCTATAGTAGTCCGAAATTAATATGTGTGTCGGTTAATAAACATTTTTGACTTCTACCCGGAGGATACGCATAATCCGACATACATCATAAATTTGACTTGTATATATGTCTGATTATAGAGAAATCTGATGTATTAGTAAGTCATATTTGCCTAGCTTTCTACTAGTGGAAGAAGGCGGCATGGAGCTGAAGTTTACATGAAGTATATGTTTCTACAGGTATCCTCCGTAGTTCGGGTGGTCATCATCAGACGAAGAGAAGAACTCGCTGACTGGGTCAGTTGACGTTCGGCAGTTGAATGGGATCCTGGTCTTAGTACCACTACCGCAGGAGTCCTCATACTCCACGGTTTCTAGGATAGTCCACGGTTAGTTAGGATTATTCTGAACTGTTTTTCATAATTAAGATTAGTCCACGGTTGTTGGTCCTTCTAATATCTTCCCCGCCTAAACCCAAAACCGTTCCGCTAATTTTTCATTCAAGCGCTCCAGAAAGTTCCGCCTTTTCCACTTCACGCGGCTGTTGCCCTTCCAGACTGAAGCGGCGTGGTCCTCGATCTTCAACCGCTCTGGCCACCCCCCAACAGTTTTTTCGGCCTCGTCATCCAGCTTCCTTGATGCGGACTGACGCGGCGTGGTGCTTGAGCTTCCAGAACGGCAACGACTACTCCCACGGCGCGGAGTGACTCCTCACGGCAGTACGTCCACTCTTGCCGACGCGGCGTGGTGCTCGAGTGCTTCCGGGACTGACGCGGCGTGGTGCTCGAGCTTCCAGAACGACAACGACTACTCCCACGGCGGCGACCACAGAGCGTTGGCTTATTTTGGATAGAGGCCCTCATCAGAGATCGTGGAGACTGGGCGCGGAGTGACTCCTCACGGCAGTACGTCCTTCATGCTTGATTTTCTACAAGAAGGTACATGATTTTCTAAAAGTGTGGAGCCATCTAGTGCGTTTCTTTCTGTAGATCTGGATAAGGAGAATGCAGGATGGATCGTCATCCAGTTGAATCCTTTAATCCAAACGTGCCTATATACGATTAAAATTGAAGGATATACCAACATGTTTGCTTACTTCTCAACCACACTTTAATTAGATCTGAAACTCTCGTGAGCTCTAATGAGTTTGTTACCTCGTGGATCACCTCAAGCAGAACATGTTATCCTTTATAACCAATTAAATAAGATATTGTTGCTGCCATAGTTTTCTTCTCGAAGCACATGTTTTTTTGACAAACCAAACAGATGACTACCCAAAATCTGTTCACCTAACATAACACTACAACTAGGATGGGTTGTGAGTAGTTCGTTATGTTCTGCAGATTTATTGTATATATTTTTCATATTTATGTTGCTTCGTATTTGCTAGCTACCAAGCAAAATTTGTCAATGTCCCTATGAAAATGTATCCTAATCACACACTCTAAACAACCAAATACGTGTCAAAGTATATGCCCTGATGCCTGAATGTTTTTAATGTGTTGTATCTGTTGTTGGCTTGACTGCAGCCGACGTTTGCCCACTCTGGATCTATAAGAGTTGTTAGATGAGTAACGGCGGAAACCCCAATTTTCCAAATACTCCTCATATACAATTAAAATTGAAGGATATACCAACGTGTTAGTTAAACATGAATAGAAATCATGTTGATTAATAGTTTAATTCTCAACCACACTTTAATTATACAACTTCAGGGCAAGATCGAATTGATAGCATGAGTAATTATACAATACCTTCCTGTTCCGAACTTTGTCTAGGAAAAACATAAGATGTTCCTCTATCTGGTCAAGGTGAGCCGGGCTGAGGCCACTCATCCTCACATGTGACCTGTCTGATATTCTGTAGGAGTTTCATGTTCTATTCTACTAAACACTACAACTCGGACTGGCGCTCCAGGTGCTGTAAGTGTGAAATCAGACCGGATCCGTGAGTGTAAACAGTGTTTCTTATAGAAAGTAGTAGTGATATATATAATCCTATTCGAGAATTTGTATGATTTACCTCGTCATGTGCGTTATAGGCACATATTGTCATCTTTGATTCTTTCTGGTACCTTTCGATGATCTCCCTCATGCTGCCATAATAGTGATTCAGCGGATCAGACATCATGTTTATAAGTAGAAGTCAAAGAAATTCATCACATGCTTCCGTTTCAATGCAATTCATTATGTTGAATGAAGCATATTGAGATAAAACTAGCAAAATTACTGAATAATGATAGAGTTATATCTGTCAGCTGCCAAGAACGACCTAAGCAGTAAGATCTGAAATGTTATCTAGAATGAACACCTCAGTATGAAACCATACCTAGCGAAAATTATGTGATGAATTCAAACTGTTGCTGGAGGTATTCATGTATCAATACTTTCTAGAAATATGTTTTGTCCCACAAGTTTGAATTGATGTGAAGGTCGTACTCATTGGAAACAAGTAAATCTACCACATATACATCTGGAAGGGTATATAGGGAGGGATGTGCAGTTATATTTTGTTTAGATTTTAAAGCATTTCACAATTTCAAATAAATGCACGGTTATATTTTGTTTTGATTTTAAAGCATTTCACAATTTAATTGGTGTAAACTTTTTTTTTGGTCGGTAAAAAATCATGTTACTAAGTTTTAAGTTCCCAAAACTTTGGGTACAAGAGATTGCGCCCCCAAAACAAACCTGAAAAGAACATCCAACAACAAGATAGACTAACTGAGCTAAGCTACTAAAACATAGAAACTAACTACCTAAACACCAGAAGGGGGCAGACCCACAATACAGACTCAGAGGTGCCAGAGATACAACCTAGACCCACAATACAACTCATACTGACATAGGCAATAGATCCTTCCTCTGAAATGGCAGAATGAGCAGCCAGAGTCATCAGTTCAGTATCCAGGAAAACCCATGAGCAGCGAAGTAGGAAACCCAACTACTAACATCTAGGCACTATTTCTGGTGATCAAAAGAATCAATCAAGAAAGCCTGCAGCACAATGATCCTTTAGCACAAATTAACTCAACAAGCTAATCATTCACACAGTGGCTTTAAAACTGCATCTGAAAGAATGTGGAATAACCAACCAGCAAAGACAATCTGAACCAGATAAATCAAAGTCCTAGGCTCAATTGATCACCTCTTTTACTTAACCAGAAACCATATATGATCTCCAGCAGGCTAAGCAATCATCAAGAAGAACCAAAGAGCTGGTCTCATCAAAACATAGGGCCCAGATAACTGACTGCTCGCTCACTAACATTAAGCTCATTTCTTGAAAATATGAGGACTGATCAGTAACCTGAGAGCAATATGAAACTCAGACCCCAACTCTAAGATATCAAACTGATAACTCCTTAAATCCAGCTCGAGACCAGCAACAACACAAGACCAGGACATAGATAAAAAAAGGAAGCACCTCAACCCCCATCCCTCTTCATCTTTGCTGACTTCTTTTTCCTGTTGTCCCAAGATTCCTCAAACTCCAGAGATTCAACCACCAAGCGGTCAGAATCAATCCCTGAAAGGGAGTCATCCATAGAGCCATCATCATCATCGAAGAGTTGTGTCTTCCTCAGTTGGTAGTTAGCCGAACAGCCACCACTTTCCCAGATTTTGTTAATTTTCCACGAATCAGAAAAGCTGCGAGCAAGTTCCAATTCCCAATCAAGATTAAGGCTATCCGGATTGCATATTGGGGATGACCCAATCATATCCGGTTCCATAATCCCACCTACAGGACCTTTGGGTTGATGATCGTGAGCCAAAGAACAACTAGTGAGGACTACTTCTTGAACCTGCTGAACAATGAAGTTCTGCAAGATACTCGCCCCAATCCGGCACGGGACAATCCCGGCTAGAGATGGAGGCGCATTTCACCCCATCTTTAAGGATTGGCTCGACATACTCGCTGGTAGCAACCCCATCGACCTCTCGGTCTTGTCTACTGGAGCTCAACCAGTCGGCAATCCGCGAGGCGGTAGCTGCTCCGTTGACAGGGTGGGTTGGCGTGGAGGAGGAGGAGGATGCCTCCGCCGCCTCCTTTCCTTTGGGTTGAGCGGGCAATCCAGCGTGACCGGAGTTGATTTTCTTGCCTCCATCCCCAGGTTCCGCAGGTGGACAACCTGGAGGAGTCCTCGGAGATGGCTCTACAGCAGCAATGGTCTTCTCCCCGCGGCCGCCAGGAAATCGCCCACGACCTCGCCCACGCCCTCCGCGTCCCCTAGCCATTACACACTAATTGGTGTAAACTTGATAAGTTATTAACTATGTATAGTCATAAAAGGGTGTTGATTGGAATCGAAAAGTTAGGAAGCAGATTTGTTCTTGGTGTACTTTTGAGAAGAATCTTGTCGTAGGCGCATATGTCCCGACGCATACTTCATCTTCCTGTGAGTGCTCTAACTTTTTTTTCTTCCAATATACAACTAACATCAACTACAATAATCATTTTAAATTTCACCATCGTCGACTGTTATAAGGTACTAATACTTATCTATCAATATTCATGTATAACTTCACATATGCCCTGATCTAGACGAGTGTTAAAGACTTATATTTATCCTCCATGTTTTATCCTATGTCTTGCAAAACACATTTAATCGTATTGTTTTAATATATATTATATATTGTCGATGCAGCGTGACTTTGAATTTTTTAATATGGATGATATCAAAGTGACTTCTTATGATGAAGTTACTACCTTTGTCCAAAAGACAATCAATCAACAATTGTGGGATTTTCGTAAGGATCTAAAACATAGGTTAAATCCTAATATTCCTATTGTTGAACAAATGGAAACTATAGATGATCGAGTTCCACAAGAAAATTGGGTACTACTTATAGACCTTTGGAGTACTCAATCGAAACAGGTAAAGTTATAAAAATTATTACATTATCTTAATATATTTTGCTATTCATATCTATATCTATTTCTGAAATTCACTTGATCATTGAGAAGCAAGAAGCAAGTATTAATAAATGAAATCGAAGTATTTTACAAGCTACACACACAACCGGACTAATATCTTTTGCTAAAAAGTATTTGAATGTGGTAAGATTTCTAATATAATTTAGAATTGTCAAATGACTTATACCTTTTAATATATTTGATATGTCAATTTTTTTAGGAGAATAATGGTGGAAAAGAAACACTCCTACAAACTTGGGTTGATGGTCATAAAAGGAATGGTGTATATATAGATGAGAAAATAGGAGTGATTTGTGTAAGTCTTTATATCATCATCTATATTATTCTAAAGTATGAAAAAGAACTTGAAATATAAATTTGTCTTACAGGAAAAGGTAATAGAAAGGTGTATAGAATTGGGACTAGAGAATACAAATGATCCGTTGAAGTTTGGTCCTGTTGTGGACTCTGTTTATGGGTCACATCATGGAGGGTATGAGAGGGGAATAAGTGGAGGCATTACTAGAAGAAATTTAAAGAAGAAGAGACGAGTAGAAAATTCAAATAGAAGTGTGACAAAAACTTGGGAATCCTAGTTGCAAGAGAAGGAGCATCAAATCAAAGAACAACATTGTCATATTAAAGAAAAAGAACGTGAAATTGAGGATTTACGAGCTCGGTTAAAGATATTAGAGTCACAAGTATTGTTTAAATTTTAAACTAAGCATAATTAAATAAAATGTTTAGATTTTTTAGAATGAAAATTTATTTTACATGTTCATTGCAAGACAAGACAAGAACTCTTGATTCTAGTTTTGAGAATGAATTAGAATCTCTGGTATACTAGCTATCTTATTTTCCTATATTTATATACCATCTCTTCAATAATATTTTAATGTTTTTATTTAATCACCAATTATAGGAAGGAACACATATTGATTCTCCTCATTTGGGTAAGATTTATGTTTTCTTTTAGCATAATAAGTAATATTTTTGTCTAGTTAATATGTTACTAGTGTATTTTTCCTTGTCTTATTGTTAGATACTAAATGAAATGTCAAACTTTATATGTCATTCAATGAATATAGATAAATATATCTTTAAATTTATTTTACATGATACAACTGTGAGGTAATCTATTACTTTGTTATAAAGAAATAACACGCATACAAACTATGACATGTTTTTACACTTATAAAATTATCATGAAGTTATCTATATAAATGAATGTTAAAAAATATATTTTGTTTTCATGTATATTTGACTTGAATATTTTGTTTTATATAGGAATATGACTCTCATGTCACATATTTGGGAAGGAAGTGATCACTTTGGGAGACAAGATCTGCAAGAGACCAAAATATCTTACAACATTGTTGAAGTTACTGCTGCTGTGATACCATGTTGTCAGATTCTTAAAACACAACATGTTGTAATGTTTAAGTTCAGAATTTGTATGGAAATACTATGATATTTTTAGAATTTTTAGAGACGTGGCCGAGACAGCTTCAGCTATTATATTTTTATTTGTTTCAAACATATGAATATTGTTTATGGAATATGTTCATTACTGAGATCATTAAAATAATGATTCTCAGGCATTTGAACATATGTGAATGAAGTAAATATTGTGTCTTTTGAGTTGTGTCAAATAATCAAATATTATTTAACAATTTGTTGCGATTGTTAAATATTTATGAGTGCAAGATTTAATATGAGTACATCTTGAATAAATATCATAGCATAACATGTTCTTTGCTATGTGATATCCTACATTAATAAGGTTGAATATTTATAGTTTAATTGTGGCCGAAATATATTATATAAATAAAACTAGAATTTAAAAATAAAGTTGTCCAGAATTTTCCAATGTAATGTCTCAAAATAAAAATAATAATAGTCCACGGTTTTCACAGTGGACAATAAATATTGATTAAATTAAGAAAAGAATAATAGTCCACGGCTATCACAGTGGACTGTATGGTTTTTAATTTGAGTTACAGAAATGAAAACAGTCCACGGTTTTCTAATAGTCCATGGGTTTATCCGTGGACTATGGGGAATAGTCTACCGATACTTGATCTACGGAAATAGTCCACAATTATTTTATACTCCACGGTTAAAACCATGGATTATGAAGTATAGTCCACGGTAATGTTTGTGGACTATGAACCATTTTCCTCTAGTGTACGTGTCCTCCCGAGGTCGGTGATGCCAACTAATGTTATTTCCGTTGCATCAGGTTACAGGGCAATTGGACGGTTGCGTGGTTATAACTTGCTCTGGTAGTCCTTAGCGACTTGAGAGTAGGATGAAAAGGCAGCAGCTAGTGGAAGCAGGAGGTAGCGGCAACACAGCTAGTGGAAGTAGACGAAATATCAAGTTTACCTGTGCCGCAACTAGTGGAAGCAGACGAAAAGGTGGCGGCAGAGAGCAGAGTGGAAGCAGGAGGTAGCGGCGGTGACCAGCAGACGACGGCATCAACCAGCAGGCGATGGCGACCAGTCGGTGACACAGCAAGAGCAGTAGGTAGTGTCGGTGGAGAGAAAACGAGCAGCAGCAACGTCGACAGTGAGCAAGCAGCATGCAGTGTCGGCGGCGAGCGAGAAGCAACGGCGTCGACGGCCAGCAGCAGGTGGCGAGCAGCAGCGGGCGGGCGAGTGGCGACGCAGCAAGAGCAGAGAAAGGCTTCACGATGAAACAGAAGAAAGGGGAACAGTTGCTATTCGTGGGTCTATTAAGTTGGTAAACGGCATCGGTTATCATAAAAACTGACACCTAAACTCTTCGACGTCGGTTGTTCCTTAAAAACCGACGTCCAACGCGACAATCTTTAACCTAATTTTTTTGGCGGGTACACTTATCAGCGTCAGTTATTAACAAAAAACCGACACCGACTTTGGAACTTTTTGCGCAAATTTTATCATCTTTAGGCATCGGTTATTAGGTAAATAACTGACGCTGTATGTAACACTTTGGGGGCAATTTTGTTTCGCTCGAAAATTGGATTTCGTGGGCTATTTTAGGCGTCTGTTTTTTTAGTCAGCCGACGCTGAATAAAAAGTGATACCCGTGTCTAGCTTGTCTTCAAATATAGACGTCGGTTTTTCTTAATAACCGATGTTGAATCCTTTAGGTGTCAGTTTGTATAAATAACCGACACCCAGAAAAGTGACGTTGAATGCTATTTCTGTAGTAGTGACTACATCTAGTGAAGATACTTTTTTCATATTGCGCAACAAATAAGACTTACATTTTTTGTTGGTTCAATAACCCAAATAATCTAGATAACCATATGGATTCTAGAGATGTATTTCTCCCATTTACATGCTCTAGATTACAATGCTATAGGTATTCATTGTTTGAGTTATCAAGTCATTCAATATATGTGTCATACATATTTGTCTCTACAACTATCATGTATAATTTTTGAGACATAGGGCATTGCTATAAGAGATCATATCTTTAAAATGAACATAATGTTCTTGACACACAAGACATATGATGCTTTCATCAATGGAAGGTACATAATAGTAATTCATTGATTCTATTATGTGCCCATGAATGACATCTCTTTAACTATAGTGGTAGAAACCCTTACTCCATATAGTTCTATCACACTTCTTCTCAAGTCCTAAAGTAGAGATCTTTATTTCCATCTTCTTCCTCAAATCATCTATAAAGAGGATAGTTCTTTCCAATGTCTAGACATGTGACAATGGTGGCACTTACTTTCATTAATTCATCAAGTGAAAAGGACAAATTCCTTTTCCACTTACTCTTCTCCATAGATTGTGTAGAAGACTTAGACTTTATCTTAGCCTCAGAACACTTCTTGGCCTTACTTTTTCCCTAGAAATCACATATGTTGATCATCATCATAGATTTATCCTTCATCTTTCTTGATTTGGCATCAACATGCCAAGCATTTGATAAACTGACTATATGATTCATGCAACACTTACATAATCATATTCTTGGTCAACTCTTAACCTAAGAGAAAACCCAATCATTCCACATGTCCAATCATATTGAGCACATGGGGTTCTACTGGACCTCCCTTTATTATCTTGCACTCAATTATCACCTTCGAGACATTATACCTTGATTCCCTTATATGATTCTTAAGATGTGTTACCATATGAGAATGTACATGTTATCACGATGTTCATGCAACTCATAGTTCATACATAATAGTATTAGGTGCTTAATGTATATGGCATGCTTCAAGTAAGCATCCATTTTAGCCTTAGGCACATTTGGAGTGGGTTCCTCTGTCTCTGGTCTATTAAGGCCGTAGAGCTTTCACTCATGGTTGAGAGCACTTCTCAAGGTCCTAAACCAAATGTGGAAGTTTATCCAATTTTGTCCTTCTTAAGGACCGATCGCAATTTGAACATGTTTGTGTTTCACATTTTTTCTACAAAGAGAATTTGCATTTGACAAAAACCATTTCTAATTTGAAAAGTTGGTTAATTAGGCCTTTAATTAACTATCACCACCACTATTTTTATTCAAATTGATATCCCTCAATGTCAATTCAGTGTATTGCAGCGTACAATATTCTAGGGGGCCAAGATCCTAATTTCATCAAATCATGAGCCAACTAGGGTTGTCATCCACAACTTGATTCTATCAGGTAGGCAACTTTTTCCAATTGCATCATATGCAACTCTAGGATAGATGATATGCACAACTCCTTACCATTGATCATCTTTATTCTTCTAGGTGCTTAATCGAATTAAGATCAACTAGTTAAGCCTCACCCATAAGCCAACACGATAGACTATGCACCCTGCTAGGGAAGACCCACATATCTACCATCACACTTCCACGAGATAGATGGTGCACCACGCTAGAGCACGCCCACGCTAATTCGATCAAGATTTTCATGTGTGACTCTTATGGAAAGCATCTAAGACCTTTATATTTTAATGAGGGAGTTTGTATAAATTCATATACTTTAACCAATCACCACATATATATAGTATGTATCGTATACATGCTATAACCCACAATGAAAACATGCAATAAACAAAAGCTGATAGTTATAGCCAGCCTAATGTAATTCCTTGGAACCACAAGGAATTACAACAATCTAGGTCTACTCATATGTAGAAACTTGTTTTTGACAAATATTTGTGCTTGCCAATCTGGGTTGACTAGTTCTACCTTTGAACCAGTCGACTCACCTCTTAACCGGTCAGTTCGTCACCTCCAGTCGGTCGTCTAGCTCCTCCAAACGACCGGTTAGTAATCATGTAGTCGATCATTTAACTCCTCCAAATAGTTGTCTCATCCGGCCCTTTGGCTCCAGGTCGGATTGTCAGCCGATCGACATGGCCCTGCCAGATGGTCATCTCGGCCCCTCCAGTCAGTCAGCTTGACTCCTTCGTGCGGTCGATTGGCATCTTGCTTCTTCGTCAAAACAAGAAAGTAAACTATCATAATTTTACATATTTATTGAGAAACCTCAAGTTACATATGAGGGGAGCAAAGGTAGAAGAGAATAATACTTTTACATTGGGAAGATAAGAGAGAGGCTCAACTCACAAACTGAGATAAATAAGATAAACCAAACACACAACCATGCACATATTATAGGTGTTATTGGCCATAACCAAGCTACATATCCACCATCAAAACACACTTTTAGGGCGACACATGTAAATTGCATATATATCATATATATGTATATATATTCGTTTGGGTTCTTACATGGTGATTAGTAGGGTGTGCACATCAACCAGCTTAAATATTAGCATAACGTGCAATAAAAAATCTCAATAAAACAAAATTCTGATCATATTGATTATCCAAAAACATAATTAATTGACATGGATCTGATACCACTATAGGAAAATACAGAATCAGATAGGCAGAAGAAACAAAAAAATTAATGGCATATTTTTCATTAATCAGTGGATCACGTCAATAACTATGCAATTGAAAGTATGGTTTCATGAAGATATACCTGGTCCTATAGAAAGTACAGTGTCTAACCTCATCAATGTAGATGCACACTCTCTCTTAAACGGTGTCTATGCAGCTCATGGTTACACTGGGACTCGTTTGACTGCTCCTCCACATACAAAAGACTCAGACAACTGCTGCAGTGGCTTCTCTGATCTCACCACTGTATGTGAGTTGATGTTGCCCTCCTAGAAGTACACAAAGGACTCTTACCTCTAGAGTAGTCCACATGGACCAACTTGAACTCTTGTCATCCTTCTAGAACGTACATGAAGGAGTTGTCCTCCCATTGGTTTACTAATCACGAACCTACTCTCCTACAATGATGATCCTCAGTTGTTCTCTCCTGTAGCTATCCCTCCCTAGAAGGGTAGGACTTTCTTGGGCTCTCTTTGTTACCAAAACTAGAGAGGATTACAATTTTTGTACCAATTCATTCTCAATCATCGGTGTTGTGCTCCCGAAAGTCCCCAGTACCCCCTATTTATAGTAGAGGCCAGGGTTAGGGTTCCCAATCTATGTGGGAGTGGAACGGACCAGAAGATCTCAAATTTTCACAATAATTATGGAAACTTCACAACCTGTGACACCTGAAATGGCCATCTTAAAATCGAGATAGCCATCTAAGAAGTTAGATGGTCATCTCAGTTTTCCAATTTTGTACATATGTTGACAATTCAATTCCAATTAGTGCACGTGATTATGTCATCACCAATCCTATCTGCAATTGAATTACACCCCTGAGATAGCCGATTGGTGCATGTGAGACGAGCGTCCCGCACCATGCTAGACGTCTATTTTGCAAAAGTGAGACGGGCTTCTTGCAGCCCAACTCAACCTGAATTCCAACTAATGTACAATACAATCAACCTGACACTCTAAACGAAAGTATCAACACTTGAACTAATCACGTAATAGTCTATTCAGCTGATTTGTTGCTTGAATTGAATACTTTAACACTTGAGTAATCAATCCGATCATCATTTAAGATCAAACTCCTCTTCTAGATGAGTTCCTATAGGTCCCATAATATGTTGACAATGAATCTCTATAACAACTTATGACATCACAAGCAATGAGAGGTGCCTAGTCACACATCATTGCTACCCAAGTAAATGTAAAGTTGAAGAACAGTTTCAACCTACATTATATTTATGGTGTTATAGTGTTTGTATAGTTACTTTGTCACTTATATCCAGATTGCTAGAGGCATGGAGCATTCACACTCATTATTATTCAATCTTGTTTCTTAAACCGGAGCCTCTAATCAAGAGGCCTAGGATATCATATCCCTATAGGAGGGACAAATCCCATATCTATTGCTCCCAATCAGTCCCCGTGTGTCAAAGTCAACCCACTCATCACCTTTATAACAACCCATGCATTGTGTTATATTTTAAATACCCAATTTCTAAGTAGTGAGTAAATTTAAAAATTTTCTTCCTTCTATTCAAATTCTTTGTAATATATAAATTCATGCTCTCACTCCTTTAAGTGGTTCTCTTGCTAAAAAATGAATTTTGCATAGAATAGGGAACCCACTTACATCGAAAAGAAAATACATGACAAAACAAAATAATAAATATCAATTAATTATTGTGAATTATAGAGGTTCACTCATCTTAAAACATATTTGCATCATTTATCTTTCAAAGACACTTATTGAATAATTAATTATGTGTTCCTTGTTAGTAATTCCAACAAGCTTGGTAGAAATCGTGTACATATTGTATCATCTAGAAAATCAAGATTACATAAAGGAAAAGTAGTGATAATAGCAATAATTATAGATAGATCCCAATCAAATATTATTGAAACACATTCTTTATGAAAATGGAGATAGTTAATGCTTTAAGATCCATATAAAGGGATCATACTTGTCATCTGAAAAGAAAGCTAAATCAAACAACAATGTCATGTGATGACAATCAACACCACCAAACATAATGAATAATCATTAGATACTTGTTGGTATGGCAAGAGGTATCAAATGTAATAGCATCCACATATTTTTCATAATCATCAACAAATATAGGATCAAGCCTGAACAAATGTGTCATACAACATCTGTATCTAACTGATACTCATAATATAATTTAGAATCCAAAAATTGAAAGTATGCAAAAATTTCTGACACTATGTCCACATACAGACCGAATACCTTATTTCTCTTTCTTTGGAGGTGTCCATGAAGTTGTCTACTTGTCAATTTCATATTGGCATGACCATCAAAGTTAGATGCTAACTATCCAAGCTACTCAGACTTAAGGTATATTGATTTCATTCATAGAAAAAATCATGTCATTTTATCTTTGATCAAATAGTGAGTTACACTTCAAGTATCATAGGTGAGTGACATCAATGTGATCATGATTGTGGTCCTCATAAAATGCTCCAAAAATCCACCAAGAGGTCCACCAAGAGGAGGACTTATCCAATTTTTATACCCAGTTCAAAAAATCCCCTTAGCGATTATGATCACATGATTGTGTTGAACAACTAAGAACCAAAAGAAAATGATGTACGATAAAGTATTTAGAGCTACCATCTAGTTTTTTTGTGAAACAAAATAACAGAAGTAGGTGTTTAAATCAGTGGGAAAAACATGAAAGACCCAATTTGATTTTACTCTAGGACATATAAGGAAAATATGTGTAACTTTAAGGATCGAACTCCACAATCCTACTACCAGAGGGGAAGGTGACAATACTTACATCTCATGCGGTAATCGATATTGCATCCCATTTGGACATATCATAGTAAAATGATGCTGATTGAGGTTTCTTTAAAAAATATGAAAAGGATGAATTATGTTACAAAAATTTAGGGATGAGGATGGTCTTGACTTTTTGTTCATTACCCTAAAGATTTATTTTTTTAGGTGTGGAGTCCTAATACCTCAACCTCTACCACAAAAATCTCTATCCTAGATGGTTAGGACCAATGCATAAGAAAATACAAGCGATGGTAGAAAAATAATTCCAGATGGCACTATCAAGTTCACATAAACAATTAAATTAGATAGAATATTTGCACCCAAAGCACATGAAAGAAGACCGGTTGATGAAAAATTTGATAGGAAGTTGGGAACACATAGGCATATATTAGCATATCAAAGAAGTTGTGATTGATTTTTTTTATCAGAGTATTTGTAACTAGTAATGAATGGATACAAAATTAATCATGAATTGACAGTGAAATTGTTGTGAATAGATTAAAAAATCATTGTAGTATAGTAGGACCTTTAGTCACCCAACTGATTGGAAATGAAAAGGGGGATTTACTTGTTTATCTACTTCAAGAAATCCAAAATGGGCTTGCAATACGTTAGATATGGAGGGATATTAATACTTGAAGGTCCAGGTTTGGTGCTCCGATAGAATATTCTAGATTGGGTTTGCTTGTATCCCATAAAGGAGGTTTTGGAGAGGTGGAGGTCAAGACTTGAGGAGCAAGTCTAGTTGATTAGAGTATTCTTCATTTACCATGTTTCACACCTAGAGGATTGCATGATTATGTTGGGTGTTCCTAGATAAGGATAGAAAAAAAATTAACCTTAGCTTTCATTTTTATGCAAATTGTGAGATAAAAACAATCTGGTATAATTTTAGCTCAGAAGCCTACTTTTGAATACAAAGTACCCCAAAATTACATAAAAACTCATTTTATAAAAAAGTTACATCCCTAGTGGTATTTTGTCTATTAAGAGGT
Source organism: Alisma plantago-aquatica (assembly GCA_963693085.1). NCBI lineage: Eukaryota > Viridiplantae > Streptophyta > Magnoliopsida > Alismatales > Alismataceae > Alisma > Alisma plantago-aquatica. The sequence goes on along the minus strand of OY856410.1, from coordinate 374,185,183 downwards.
TGCTAAGATGTTTATAGAAAGCATAGTGTGTGTGCAGGATAAATTATTACTAGGGGAGGAAATGGTTTAGAAGACAATGAATTCAGTTGGAGCAAAGTTTGTGTAACTGCACTATTTTTTCATATACAAAAATGGTCTCATCAATTATATTACAAAAAAAATATGTGGGAAACCCTAGAGACATCCATTTGTCCACCTACGTCTTCAGAACGCCAGACCGATATGTGCCACAAAGCAAGGCTAATGGAAGGGAGAAAGTGACATATTTATATCTGAAGACTAAACTAATAATATTCAAAAAGAGAGAATAAAATGTGCACGAGAGTGAGAGGAGAGTTAAATCATCTCACACACATTTATTTTTCAAGAGAGGAAATGTCACTTTTGTGTGTTTTAAAGACTAGATAGTTGATGGTTTCAAAATGGAGTGGCCACCAAGTTTATAAGGAGAAAAGGAAAATCACAAATATTCCATCAAAAAGAGGGAAGATATGGCATAAAGGTCCATAAATTTGTGGGTTAGTAACTAAGTTACCCATGGATAAGGTGTTAGGCACATCCACTATGCCCGAACTCAATATTCACAGTATTAGTAAGTGAAAAATGACAATTTTCATTCTAAGTATAGATTAGATGGACAAAGCATAACAAATAAACTTTTGTACATGATACTTGAATAAGAAAAGATAGTTATCACATTAACATTATATATAAGATTATCAATATCAGATGATTATATCATTATGCACTTTGCAAAATGGAAAGGGTTGAAATGGGACTACAATGTGACTAGACCCAATCTATCCTATTTGACATGATAGGAGGTAATATAGAGTCATTTTATTTCTATATTCACCAAAGAAACTCGATTTGTATGCATGTCGTTGTTCCTTTCTACATTTTAGGCGGTTTAAGACAAAGTGATATGGAGCTCTAGGCTTAATATGATAGCTTTCTTTGGGGTTAATGGATTATAGCCTCGATTCATAGGTGATAGTCAGGTTGTAACCTTTGTAAATGATGCCATGGCAGTGTGTACCTTTAAAAATGGTAGTCTAGGTATAAAGTTATAGAGGGCATGGGGCTTTTAGGGTCAGGGTTTAGCTAAATAAAAAATTAGTACAATTGTCTAAAATAGTTGGGAAGAATTTCTTGAGGGAACCCCATCTTCTAGACATTTTTTGTAAAATTCACTTGTCTAACCCCTTCGAGTGGGCATGTAGTACCAGAATAATGCGGAGAACACTTGGAGGACACCATGTTTGATGTTTTGATCAGAATGATTTGAAAGATAATAAAAAACATTTAGCAACATAATTCAAAATTCCAAAATGATTGAACTAAATGATACAATAGTTATAAATAAACATCATCGTACTACCATCTGACAACATAATACTAATTTATACTCATACTTATAGGATACTATTTCCTATTCATACCTTCATACTATATATATATATACTCACATATATATACATATATATGTACATATCTTCAAAATATATATATATATATATATATATATATATACATATACATATATATGTATGTATGTATGTGTGTGTGTCTATATATATATATATATATATACATACATACATACATACATACACTACTACACTCCCGGGCGTCCGACCTCCGCCACGGGTTATGGGAGAGGGGGGGAGAAATCTTTCTCTCTTAATCCCATACATACAATACTACAGAAATGGCTTATAACACCACATTTAGAGACGTCGGTTGTATCCCAACAACCGACGCCTAAACCCTACAACGTTGGCTGAAAATAGAAACTGACATCTATATGTGAAGATCGGCCAGACACAGGTATCACTTTTTATTTAGCGTCAGTTTCTCAATAAGAAACCGATGTGTAAAATCGCCCTTCAAATCTAATTTTTCCAGTGCAAAAGAATTGCTTCCAAAATTTCACATACGGCGTCAGTTGTTTAGCAAGTATACTTTGCTTATGGTTGGAGTTGTAAAAAATTGCCTCCAAAATTTTAAAAAAATTGCCTCCTTAAAATAATACGATAACAATCTATTTATACAAGATATTTTGGAGTTGTTTTGTTATGATTGGATGAATATATCTATGATAGATCTATGGATATGGTGAAATCTTGTTTATACATCCATATATCTTATTTTATATACGGTGATCTAGTTTCTTATATATTAATGTATGCATAATACATGTTTTGCAGCCACTTACACATGATATGTACAAATTTTTCATTTTCTCATGTGAGATTTTTGGTTCCCTCTTTGAGTAGTCTTGTAGATAAAGACCCTTCATCAGTGCTCTGCTACTTTTAAATATTTTGTTAAAAAAAGAAGACGGTGATAATTTGGACTTAAGAAAATTACATTTTTATTGTGGATTTTGAGTTATTAATTTTTAACTTTCTTACCTCTAGTGGTAGACATTGGGAGTTACTAGTTATTGTCCCCAAGATGTCCACTGTCTATTATCTAGATCCTGTAGAGAAGGAATTGAATATATTATATGACACACAATGAAAAGGCCATTACTCCCTAAACGATGGAAGACTTAAATGATGTAAGAGAACAATGGGAAAAAGCCCTACAAGTAGTGGAAATTTTTAAATATGATTGGGATACTGATGGAGATAATGATGATGATGAATAAAGAATGATATTTCTAAACTGTGTTCTCATAATTATTTTTCTGTGAATGTGAATGAATTTTTATTAATTGTCATATGTGTGAATGTGAAGATGATCAATACATGATTATTTCTACATGTGTCTGAATGTAAAAAGAGATGAAATGAATGGAACTGCATGTTGCTAAATGTGTGTGAAAATGGAGGAAATTTGAAATGGAACTATTGATTTCTACATGTGTGTGATGAAAAATAATATGAATTAAATGTGCTTATACATGTGTGTGATCATAAATTGTTGTCCATCTTGTTAATTTTGTAAGTCTGTGGCTTGTTGTTGGCTGATATCAATGGATGCTATAAACATGCACTTCAGAACTAAATTGCAGGTTCTGCAACCTACTGACTGGCCATATAGCAGGCCTACAAACTGATAAGAAAAAAAATCAGAACATAGGTGTCGGTTATTAGTATAAAATCGACAACAAAGACATACAACATCTGTTATTAGCAAAAAACCGACGTCTATATAGATAGGTACCACGACCGTGCTGAGAAGCACGACCGTGGGGGATATGGCGTCAGTTATATATACAAACTCACACCGATGGTGACCTTGCTGGGATGTTTTATTGGTGGCGGGAAGCGTTATGACGTCGGTTTTTGGGAAACGTCGATGTCTTTCACCTGGATATAGTATCGATTTTAGTAAATAACTGGCACCTATAGTGCTCTTACTGGTACATTTTTGATGGTGGGAAGGGTTAGGGCGTCGGTGTTAAAACCGGCGTTGAAGGTTTCAACTATTAGCGGCGCCCACTTGGGTGTCTCTTTGAAACTGACGCCAAAGGCCTTAAATAACCGACACTAAAGGTCGATTTTGTACTAGTGATACATATATATATATATATATATATAGAGAGAGAGAGAGAGAGAGAGTCATGTTAGAATAAACTCGAGTGTATTCAGAGAAAAATACACTCAAGTAGTTTTTCATGATGCAATATTTTTTTCAAAAATATAATCCATTGATCTTCTTAAACATCTTATGAATAACACATAACAAATTTGAGCACATTTGGACATTTATAGGTCATGTTATAAGGATCGCAAAAATTATGTATTTCAAATTAGTTTCACGCATCGATTTTGTTGTCCTTAGATGAGTGACTTACACTCATCCAAATGGGCTAAAAATTTGAATGTAGCCTTGTAGTAATAGTCATTTTCTGTATTTTATAAATCAATATGCAATACATATCTATAAATATTTCAAAATTTTAATGAAAGTAATCTTAATTCAAAGGTTGTTTAGTCAATATTTTTCTTTATATATCCTATAAAAATAAATCATTATGGTTCATTTCTTATTTCATTTGTTCATATTAGTTATTGAATTGAATAAGTAGTTTCCTATGCAAATCATTTGGCAAAATTAAACAATATTAGAAGCAATTATTTGATAACTTTTAAGGCAATAGACAACTGAAAGGCATTGAAAACTAATTAGTGTAAAATTAATACTATATGGTCATTTTTTGTTGATGATTTTTCTATTTCCTGATGTGGGTTATGCGTATTCAAGTTGTAAGATAATTGTAGGATCACGAATAGTAGCACAAGTGGGAGATATTAGAATAATTAGTTAGTACCACAAATACGATGAAAAATTATCACTGAGGTCATCTAAAAGCAACTGCGAAATATGATAATTTGCAATTTAAAAGCATAATATAACGTCCAACAGAAACATTTTTCGAATGGAAGTATTAAAACTTCTTCTGAATTCTGTACGCATCCAAGAAAAAATCTTTTTCCTAATAAAACATGCTACTACTATTGTAATACAATAGAAAAATAAGACACAAAATAAGAACCAGCCAAATTTCCATGGAACAACTGAATATTGTTATTAAATGTGAGTTCAGTAGCAAAAAGATAATTATTGCACTGTTTTTACCAATATGTTAGCAATATGAAATCTTCATATGCATTAGAACTTCAAAATTCCACCAGCCTAACCCGATTTCGAAAATGAAATCGTTGGATATGTAGAAATGAATAGAAGTTCGTTGGCTGTTAGTGGCATATACCCAGCTCCATTTGCCTAGCACCATCTACCATATTTTTTGAGTTCATCGTTTGGTTAGCAAGACGGTACCCAGAAGATCATGCTTCAGGTTAAGTTATGTTGTTGAGTGAACCCTCCATCAGCTATTGGAACTGTTGCCATGCATATGAAGTTGGCAAAATTACCTAAATGGCACATTTGCCAATTTTAATTACCTAAATGGCATGTTCTTGAACTTATTGCCCAAAATGGCACATTTTGGAGCAATACGTCCCCTGCTGGGACGCATTGCTCTCCCGCGAGGCAATGCGTCCCGGTGGGGGACGCATTGGTCCCACAGGAGGGCAATGCGTCCCGAGCCGTGACGCATTGCTCTGTTGTGGGACCAATGCGTCCCCCGCCGGGACACATTGCCATGCGGGAGAGCAATGCGTCACGGAAAGGGACGCATTGACCCCACAGGACTGCAATGCGTCATGGCTCGGGATGCATTGCCCTTGTGTGGGACCAATGTGTCTCCAGGTGGGACACATTGCTGAATGAGTCTCCATGCATGACGCATTGGAGCAATGTGTCCCCATGCAGGACGCATTGGTTTTTTTAATCATTTTTTGCAGTCACTGATATGTTATTGATATGTAAATTAACAATATTGATTATATTTATACATTTATAATTCATTCACTTGTATTTGGATGTCTATAATATACTCAATTATTATAAATTTGTCAATTTCAATAGGTCGTAACATGCATATGGAATATATAAGTATATTGCAACCAACATTGGTTGGTTCCTAATTGATTATATAATACGAACTTAATCCAAATAAATGAGATAGCAATTAAAAACAAGGTTAAAACATGAACCAACATGATGAGAAAATAATACACAACAGAACTATATGATAGATCCACAACAACATGATCCAAAATGAACCAATGTCATATCATAATATGATAGATCCACATACAATAGATGTCCTCACAAAGACATACATACAAAACTGTACAATATATAAAAAACTAAGTATGTCGTCCTCGCCCACGACGTCCTCGCCCACGTCCCTCTACATCAGGATCCTCTGTACCGATGTCATCTGGAGACTGCTGAACTGGGGACAACTGCGTAGGAGGCTGCTGGCGAGCATCAGGGAAGAAATGAAAAGGTGGAGGTGGGGTGAGGGGTCTAGGAAAACCAGGATAGGATGCATCAGGTGGGGTGCATCCTGAGAAATCAAACGGAGTAGGTGAATATGTGACATAAGATGGTGGTCGGCTCTCGGGAATAATTGCTGGTGGGAATGGAGTGTATGGAGCAGAAGAAGAACTTGCTCCATGGTATGATGGTGGTTGAGGTGGGGTAATGAATGAGGAATATGAAGCAGCTCCTGAAAAATATGGCCTTGTCTGTCCCCATGACATGAACTGAGAAGTGGGAGTGGGAGTGGGCTCAATAGTAGGAGTAGGAGTAGGAGTAGGAGTAGGAGTAGGAGTAGGAGTGGGCTCAGGGGCTGTGGTATGAGTGGGTATGGGATCCCACAGCCAAGCATAGTCAGGAAGACTATCAAAGTAACTCCCCTGGATGGTATAGATGATGTCTCTGATCTGTGCAGGGGCGTGCTCTACTGCCGCTCGGATCGCCACATGTGTTTGTACCTGTAAAATAAAGTATGTACACATAATAAAGACCAATTACATATATTACAAATAACAAAGATAAATAATAACAATTTGTAAAAGAAAATAATAATGATACTCACAAATTCCTGCTGACGATAACTTTGCAGGTAGTATATGCTTGGAGGCATAGCTGGAGGGGGCACAATGTATTGTGGATGATACCATGCATAGTGACCCTAAGGACTGTAGACTGTATCAGCTGGTGGAGCGGGAACTAAGCTCTCACGTCTGTTGTTCCACATCTGCACCTCCTGCCTATAATGAAGCATCCAATCCTCAGCCGCATGACCCCTCCCATCTATCCGGCTAAGCTTCGGCAGCTCAAGAGTAGGTTGTACTTGAACAAAGCCGAACTGTCCAAGTACTCTGTCGGGAAAGTGCCACTCCACTATTGTGTAGCACAACAGAGGCACTCGTGCCAACCAAATATCACTACCATCTCTACAAATGGCAGGCAATCTCTCAAGAACCTCAGCAGTGTATGGAGTCAACTCTATCTGTTATTCATATAAACAACGTGTATCATATAAAATGGAGTAAATTGTAAATAAATAAAACATATCAAACAACAGAGGTAAGTAAGTTATACCTGTGAGGGCAAAATCTGGTCAAATGCTGAATCGTAAAATTGAATTGTTCCCCTGATAGTTTGACTCCTTTGGACAAAGGTAGGCCACCTATTAAATTGAGAAACTAAATTTAGATAAACACTATATAATATTTAGACAAATAAAAAAGTTAATTGTGTTGATCTTTAACCTGTAGCCCAAGGGAACATCTTCTGGCCAATCATTCCAGCACATTCTAATTGTACCTGGGCGTCCAATTCCCAACCTCTCCCAACACCACAGCTGTAATAGGCACACACAACCTGATAGATGGGTTGTTCTCCTAGACCGGGTGGTTGCCTTATACAACTCCCTATATAAGAAAGCTAGAGTTGCAGCACCCCAAGATAGAGTGCCACAACATGCAAAATCGGACACAAGAGGGAGATACCTAACATGAACTCTATCCCCTGTACTATCTGGGATAAGGTAACTACCTAAGAAATATAAGAGATATGCCCTAGTATACCTTGTCCTCATTTCTACTTGTTGTTCTTCATCACCCGCGGTCAGATCCATATCCTTGAAGGTCTCACGCAACCAAATCAAGGAGATATGCCCCTTAGACATCCCATCTGGTGCATCTCCTAAGAAATTCTCACAAAGGTGAGTCCATGAAGAAAATTGCCCCTCATTTACACCTAAAGGATATGAAGCTATAACCGGTGGGCCATCAATCCTCAGGCCTAAAAGAACTGCAACATCCTGAAGAGTGACACTCATCTCAAAAGGGGGAAGCCTAAAAGTATTGCTAGAGTTGTCCCACCTGTTAACTAATGCAGTTATTAAAGTAGGGTCAAGGTGGATACATGGTAGCCTATGAACAAGCCCAAAACCAGCTATGGAAATATTGTCTAAAACATCCTGGTCAATAATAGGCCATTGTGCCAACATAATGTGGTGCTGGGAGAGTCGGTAGGTTTCTTGTCTAGGAGCCATATCTATGAAAAGTGAAAATATTTCATTAAATGAAAAGTGCAAAAATTACATTACATGAAAAGTGCAAATAGTGTACAACATTTAAGATTGTCAAGATTCTTCATTAGATAAGATGAAATTACAACATGAACAACATGAATTACATTAACAAACAATATAAAAATACAACATGAACTACATGAAATTACTGCATTTGATTCAGTATCTCATCTAGAGGTTCATAAAATGGCCACACTTGATGTACCACTCGATGTATCTCTGGATGTGATACAGCTAAATGGTTTTTTACTTGTTCGTTGATTGGCATTGCTTTCTGTTTTGTGTGATCCCAATACCAACCAGGTAGCTCAAGAAGTTCTTCATACATGTGAAACATTTGCTTTAAAAATTGCCAATGAAATTTTGCTTGTTCTTTTGTCACTATAAATCCTAACTTGTTGTGCAACAAATCTGGTACATCATTCCAGTCATCATCCAATAGAGTTTGATGAGCCATTTTTCCCTGTAGGCACTTTGTAGCTATTATTTGGATTAACTCTACAGACATGTGAAATGTCCATGTCCTTCGATGAGCCATCTATAGAAATTGAAATTACAAACATTACATGACTTTAGTGAAATTGCAAACATTACATGACTTTAGTGAAATTGAAACTGCAAATATTACATGACTTGAGTAAATTGAAATTGCAAACATTACATTAGATAAGCCATCATATGACATTAGGACAAGTGCGTCTATTATGGCCCTTTCTGCCACACTTATGACAGTGATATGTATACTGATTTGGATCAACATCCATAGTTGAATGCCTTCTCTTTTTCTTTGGTCTTCCAGCTTGCCTTCGTTTCCTAGGGGGCAATAAGGGATAAATACCTCTACTTTCATCAAATTGAGGCCAATACCTCTTGTCGGGAATGCCACGAAATTCAGTTCTGTACGCATTTAGATAAGCCTCATTTGTATAATATGCACTCACGAGTGCATCAAGATCCCAATTGACAGATTCTGCAGCTACCCAAACATGAGAGCATGGAAAATGCCATTGTTGTGGAAAACCACAGCTGCATTCACTGCCACCATTTGGACGCACTATTACTTGAAATTTATATCCATCCATGTCACCAACAAGCCATTCATCATTGTTCACACGGATGTGTATTGTCAATTTTTTTACATCCTCTCGAACATTATAAAGCTTATCATGAACCTTAAAGGGCCAATGAAATCCATCTTGTGCACGTTTATTTGCGAGATTACGCCTGCACGGCCACATGGTCACAGAGCGATAGTATGTGGCAACAATTAACGCTTGTATTGGCAAACCTCTAACACCTTTTAAGACTCCATTACAACCTTCAACATGATTGGTAGTCAATGACCCATACCTGCAACCTCTGTCATATGCGAGAGCCCAATGTACTGGATTTTGGCCCAATAAATACGACTTCGCTGCTGGTTCTATGGTTTCTATAACAATCATATGACGATCAAATTCATGTGTATCAGTTGTGGATCCCACCTTCCACATAAGGTCCCTCAACTCCTTGGACTTGAACTGCTTATGGAAGTTCTCCCGAAGATGTCGAAGACAATAACGATGTTGAGCCCAATGAAATTTTGATTGAAGGGCTGGAAAAATCCCACTCATTCGATCAGAAATAATACACAAGTCTGTACGTCATGGAATGATTGGAATACAAGTTTGTAGAGAACCAAAGAACCACTCCCAGGAGTCCTTATTTTCTTTCTCGACAACAGCAAAAGCAAGTGGAAATAGACCATTATCAGCATCTATGCCACATGCAAGGAGAAGTATGCCAGTATATTTTCCTGTTAAAAATGTGCCATCAACAGTAAGAACATGCCTACAATAGGCCCAACCCCTCACAGCTGGACCAAATGCCCAAAACATCCGCTTGAATCTACGAGTGCCTTCAGTTTGAAGGGTATAATCATCAATAAGGTGGGCATATATAGTTCTTGGAATATATTATGTCAGAGAAATTAGGAACGACAACAAACTATGATATGATGATTCCCAGTCTCCAAATATTTTACAAACAGCTTTCCTCCTCGCTAGATATGCCTTCTTGTAAGATATATTGAGCCTTAGTTCAGCATTCACCTTGTCACGAATTTCTCGTGTCGACATATCCAGTCGTGATACTAGGATTGGCATTATCATTCGAGAAATATAAGATGTTGTGACTTGGTGATGATCATGATTCATAACAGTTAATTCACAATTGTGGCCTTCTTTACAACGTTTTATCTTCCACATGCCACCTGCTTTTTTGGACTGGCAAGCGGTCAATCTCCAAGGACATCGTTCATCATGGATATAAGCAAGTTTAAGATGATGATTATTTGAGTGTAATGTACGGTACTGGACATTCTTTTGTACCGACCATTTTTGGAGTGTCTCAACCAGTACAACTTTAGATGCAAATAAAGCACCCTCATATATAACAGCACTGGAAGGATTGTAATCGAGACGAAATTCATGACAAAAATCTTCCACCCAGTCATCATCTTGAAAAGCTTCATAGTTGGAATCAATGTGTTCATGTTGGGGCCATTGGTTGTCAAATATGGATGGAATATGACTCAATGCTACAATAGAGTCAGGGAATGGATGTGTGTGCTCAGCATCGGTTTCAGTCAATGACTCATCCTCAGGTGGTTCACTGTTATTACCACCTTCAATGTCACTATTGTTATCACCTTCATGATCACTATCATTATCACCTTCATGTTCACAATCATTATCTCCCTCCTCAACCTCAACACCAATATTCTCAGTAGTTAGATTTTGAGAAAATTGAGGTGGTTCACTCCACTCAGCTGTTAAATTGCTAAGACTGAATTGAGGTGTAAGACTGAATTGAGGTGGTTGACTCCATTCAGTAGTTAAATGACTTTGAGAGAATTGAGGTGGTTGACTCCGAGAGAATTGAGATTGAAATTGATTCAATAGACTCATTAAATAAGGTTGTTGGTGGATAGATGTTTTTTCAAGAAACACATCAATATAGACATCAGCTGAAAGTGATAACAAGGTTTTGTATGCATCATCATCATCAACTTGTATGAGCATATGATTTTCTCCAGGGAAAATATAGGATATTTTGATAGAGAAGTGGTTGTGATTGATGTCAAGTGTTGTATAGATATATGATTTTAGTTCAGATAGGGTATTAATAAGTGAAATGTTTATGGGTCTAACAGATCGACTAGAATAAGACCCATCAGAGAGAAATTGTCCATCATATCGCATCTTCACAATTCGTGAATTTGAACTAGATGCCATGTTCCTATATTTTAGAATATTATATTAACATCAGAAAGAAATTCATATTTTATGACATTATATCAACATGAATTAATATTTTAGAGCAGTGACATCAATTTGGAATTAAATTTATTGGACTACTATTTCTATAACATTAACAGTGAACAACAATTAAGAACAACAATTTTGCTATTTTTTCTGTAAAATTAACTAATTCTTAACAACAATTTTGCTAATTTTTTAGTAACACTAACATTTCAAAATAACAATTTTGCAATTTTTTAGTAACACTAACATTTCAAAATAACAATTTTGCTAATTTTTTAGTAACACTAACATTTCAAAATAACAATTTTGCTAATTTTTTAGTAACACTAACATTTCAAAATAACAATTTTGCAATTTCGAACAATAAATTTTCAGGTATTAAGTAGCCTTCAATTGTCATTTTCTACATCATTATTTCAGTAATGTGCAATTAAAGACTAACAATACATTTATTTCAGATGTAATATTTCGTACTAAAGTTAAGTTCATATTTTGAAAATTAAAAATTTGATAGAATAAATACCTGAAATGGAGAGTTATCTGTTGACAATCGAAGAATAGAAGAAGAGAAAGAAGAAGCTCCAAAAGTCTCCGAACAGTAGTAGATATCAGCTCCAAGATCGCCCGAAATAAGCTAAAACCACCCAAAGCAATAGAAATCCGAGAAGAACTTCTCCAGAGCAATGGAAATATAGAGCTAGATGAAGGAAATGAAGAATGGTGTGAGTTTGGGGGGCTGTTTTCGCCCAATATATATAGGGGAGCAATGCGTCCCGGTTGGGGACGCATTGCGCCCACGTGGCACCGCCGCGCGGCGGCCAACGGTAAAATAGCCGTTGTCTGGGAGCAATGCGTCCCCGTCCCGGACGCATTGCCTGCGTGGCATTTTCTAGCCGTTGGGCGCGTCGCGGGGCGCGACGCATTGGTCCCACAAAGAGCAATGCGTCCCGAAACGTGACGCATTGCCCTCGTGTGGGGCCAATGCGTCCCCGCGAGCCAATGAGTCCCGGCTGGGGACGCATTGGTCCCACACGAGGGCAATGCGTCACCTGTCGGGACGCATTGCCCTCCTGTGGGACCAATGCGTCCCCCGCAGGGACGCATTGACTCGCGGGAGAGCAATGCGTCCCGGCAGGGGACGCATTGCTCCAGAAATGTGCCATTTTGGGCAATAAGTTCAAGAACGTGCCATTTAGGTAATTAAAATTGGCAAATGTGCCATTTAGGTATTTTTGCCTATGAAGTTATATTCCGTCTTTGCCATAAACATCTCCTGTACCAAGACAGTTCCTGCATTTAGCCCATGCACACACTTCTAGAAGTTAAATCCTAGAGGCAATCATTGGCCTAGATCAACACACCAATCTCTCGACTGGCCGGGAACCATCTCTATGCTTTGTGTCTAAAACTCGTTTGAACAGTTAGGCTTGTGATCAGGCGAGAGCACCGTAGTGACACTACAAAATAGATGACAAGCACACTTAGAGTACCCGTTTCTTTTGACGCATCTGAGGTGCTCGGAAGAAGGCGGCATGGAGCTGAAATTTACATGAAGTATATGTTTCTACAGGTATCCTCCGTAGTTCGGGTGGTCATCATCAGACGAAGAGAAGAACTCGCTGACTGGGTCAGTTGACGTTCGGCAGTTGAATGGGATCCTGGTCTTAGTATACGTGTCCTCCCGAGGTCGGTGATGCCAACTAATGTTATTTCCGTTGCATCAGGTTACAGGGCAATTGGACGGTTGCGTGGTTATAACTTGCTCTGGTAGTCCTTAGCGACTTGAGAGTCGAGACTGGTAATGAAGGAACATGTCATGTATTTGGTAAATGGGGCATGGAATCTTTGGTAGGTCATACTCCAAATCACTCTGATTATTGGTGTTGGCCGACTCAACATCAACAATATGCTCTTACCCTCTTGCCAATCCGCTCTGGAAAGAACGTTGCTGCGAGTGTGGGATGCTGAAGACCGACGACTCGTGTTACTGGTGGAGAACAACTAATGAGATCATGGTTAATATAATTTTAAACACAGTTTCTCTCACACAAAAACTATTGGGGCTGGGGGGATCCTTACCTTGCAGTAGAAGTCCAGAATAGTAATTCATTTCATGTAGTAGAGGCAAAAGAAACCTTATGTGGTGTGATAGTGCATGATAAAGGAAAATCATGCTCGAATGTGATGCCTTTATTTGATCATTGTGACCGAATAGTCCAACCAGGGTCCATGGCTACAGCTGGCATATGCAATCTGCTGATAAAAGACATCAAATAAATGTATGTCATTTTAGTTTTTGTTGCTTTTTTTTCCTGTAAAGTGGGATGTAACCCAAGTTGCGCATGTAGTTATCGTAACTGCTTCTCGGAAATCAGTTAGATATATCTACATAACAGATCGTCACTTCTAACCATTATAGCAAACGTACGGCAATCATTGACAGAAAATAGGGAGTTTACTGCTGAAAAGAAGTAGTGGACCTCACCTCAACTTGGGTATTGATGAATTGAGAAATAACAAAACATTAGAAGCACATGTTTACGGTGGTAGATAAGGCAGTCAAGGATGAATATAGGAAAATGCAAGATGTCCATGTGCTAGCAATTGGTCTTCCACTTCCAGACAATGACAAGTAAAGGGACGCACTCCAACTGGAAGAGGTGGAGCTTCTCCTTGCTTGCTGCTGGAAGCTGTCCAATGCCATTTTCTGAGAAGAGACTAACAGGGTTCGACATGATCTGCGAGGTATTTATGGGCAGAGTCTGTGCCTGATGCTCTCTGGTCGCTGCGGCGTGCATAGGCATCCTAAACAGTGGCCTCAATAGCGGTGGCTGCAAAGTCCTGGGCCATACAACGCCCCTGCCTCGACGTGCATCTAGATGACATTGCTATACCCAAACACCCTGTGGTAACTAAATGCTTCATGTCGCCCGTCCAAAAGTAAGGGGCCGGTAGGCTTCCTTATACTATCTTGGTGTGGTGCTTGCCGTTCGCACGTGTAGCCTTGTGCTGGAGTCAGCGTTGGCTGCAATGTTAACGATGAGGAATAGAAATCTCTCACAATTCTTTCAACAAACGGACTGACTGCTCGCGCCAGTCAGTTTCTGCATAGGCGACTGCTCGGCACATCGGACGAACAACGAGGGTTGCTCAAAATTTCTAAAGCAATCAGCAGTGTCCAAAGCTCTGATCCATCAAAATTGTTGCGTCAGGCAGTTTAGAATTGCCATGTCAGAGATTGATCCGGCGGATTATCGGACATGTCTGACTTACAACAAGAAAATTAAAGGAAACGTAGATGGAAGTTAAAATGTCACATGTCTAAGCATGTGTGATGAACAAGGGAACAAAGGAGGTTTGAGGAGAAGCAACAACACATATTAGAAGCTAATATTGAAGGCTCTTCATTAGTTGCCTTCCCATACTTCCTTCGGAACATGATGGTCTAGAAACTTATACCCCATGCATATCCATGTTGGACTGGAGATCTAAACTGCTTAGATATCCACGCATATACATGTATATCCTCCACGTCTCCGCAGGAGTGGTCTAAAAACTAACCGTCATCACGCCTCAATGTCTACACCTCTCCGTTTAAATCTGCAAAACTACCAATTATAAGAAAGTCAAGAACGAGCACTGTTGCAAGTGTGGAAGGTTACCTTGAAGTGTGGCAGAAGTGGGAGCGGACAAAGGGGACACAGTTCCCGAACAGAACATGATCTAGGGGGTGGCCGTGGCGTTTACAGAACAATTAACCAGTTTTTACCACTTCAAAATATAAGAAAACCTGCAAAAAATCTCAGAAGAAAGAGAAACGTTGTAGTTGCAGGAAATTTGAATTGCAATTTTTTGATTGGTTGGCTGGTTTGTAATGGCACAACTATAATTAATAGAACTTATTCACACTTTTTATAGTAGTATAGATACACACACACACACACACACACACACACACACACACACACACACACACACACATATATATATATATATATATATATATATATATATATATATATATATATATATATATAGGGCCCATCTTTATTACCCGCGCGGGTAGCTACCCGCCCACCCTTCCGACAATTTTTTTTCAAAAAAAAATTTCGCAATTGTATAGGACTATTTTGTCTAGCTCTCCAAAAAAATTTAGCCAAAAATAATATCATTTGCCCCTCCAAAATAAAAAAAATCCGTCATTATATATATCTGTTGTATATTTTGTATAGAGTTACTCTTTTATTCGTGTAGTTACTTTCTGTTCGCCATAGTTACTTTTTTGACATCAGAGTTACTTTTTTGGCCAGGAGAGTTACATTTTTGGCTACCGGGTAGCGAAAATCCAGGCTACCCGTGCGGGCAACGAATGAACGTCCATATATATATATGGCCCATCTTTATTGCCCTCGCGGGTAGCTACCCGCCGACCCTTCCGACCACTTTTTTCAAAAAAAAAAATCACAATTGTAGATGACTATTTTGTCTAGCTCTCCAAAAAATTTTAGCCAAAAATAATATCATTTGTCCCTCCAAAATTAAAAAACCCGTCCTTATATATATGTGTTGTATATTTTGTACACAATTACTTTTTTGGCCAGCAGAGTTTCTTTTTTGACACCATAGTTACTTTTTTTATAGTAGAGTTACTTTCTTAGCCAGGAGAGTTATTTTTTGGCTACTGAGTAGCGAAAATTCAGGCTACCCGCGCGGGCAATGAATGAACGCCCATATATATATATATATATAAATATATATATATATATATACATATATATACATATAATATATACATATATATACATATATATATATATACATATATATATACATATATATATATATATATATATATATATATATATATATATATATATATATATATATATATATATAGTCAGGTTAGAATACACTCGAGTGTACAGATCGTGTCGTACACCCCAATGGTGTTTGCCTATCTAGACCATGTTTGAACATGCAGGTTGAGGCTGAGGCTATAAAATCCCCCATACCCCCACCTCTCTGCATTCAAGTAACAAAAATGTGAATTTAGATATAATATAACTTGTATCATAGTAAAATTACTCATCAATGATATTCTTCATTACAATATTATTATATATAAAATTCATTAGTTGAATTTTCACAATACATTAGGCATATACATGTGTTTTTGCACGTTCGTAGAATACCTTAATTGCTGAAACAAAATACTTTTTCAATGGACATTGCTTTCCTAAGAGTACTGATATAGAGCACACTACTTACACCACCATCTACACCTCAGCCTCGGGACTCTACAACAGGCATTCTGCATGCATGCAACTTTTGGTTTTTATGTGTTCCTGATGCTCTGTCTGCACTGTGCCAATATTGCAATTGAGCCTTACCAGAAGTTGAACGGGTAGGTTGAGGCTGAGGCTATAAAATCCCCCATACCCCCACCTCTCTTCTTCTTGACTCCATCTCGCTCCTACCCAACCAAACGTTGTCTGCTGATTGCCTCCTCTCTGCCGTGTCACATCCAGCCCTGCCCCATCCCGTCCAGACGACATCGTCATCTTGCATGTCGCCGCGCCCCGTTGGCTGCCTCCTCTTCTCCGTGTCACATCCAGCCCGCTGTTATCTTGCCCAGACAACGTCGTCGTCTTGTACGTCGCCACGCCACCCGTCATCTCGCTAACCGTCGTCCCCCCAAAATCAGTTAGTCTAGCCCAGCCACTACGCCCAACTCGCCGTTGTGATCAAGAAAAGGTCACCTCCAGCCTGTCGCCCACACCTATACCACTCCCTCTCCAGACCATCATCAAGCGTCGTGTCCGCTGCCTCGCCGATGAATCCTCATATGTCGTCGTGCCCATGCCGTGGAAAGCAATCGTCGGTCGGATCTGTCTGCAAGTGCCCTGATATATATATTTTCTCACAGTGATGTACAAAAATCAGTCTTGTGTATAACAAATTCTAGAATGTGCGCTTGTATGCATTTTGTTTTCTTTTCTTGCTAAAGAATGCAAGCCTATATGGGTCATTATAAATGTTATCAAAAATTATGAATATTCATTATGACTTGTGTTATGTTTATCTAATATGAAATTTTCCTAATTGTACACACTGTTTTGTTTTATAATAAATACAGTTCTTGACAATTTTTGGTTATATCATGAATATTAATTAGTATCGTGCATAAAATTACCATCAACATATCAACAAATGTGGAACACATATTTTGACCAAATATGATCACTTATCACGTATAATATTTTCTTATATAAAATAAAAAATATAAAAAATGAATATGAAAACGTACTCTACTAGTTTATTTTAGTCTGGTTGTTAATAGCTTTTGGTACTGTGTTGAATATATTTCAGTACGAATTTTGATAGTAAGACGCAAAATGAACAAAAAAATGACGTTAGCAATAGAAAAGAAAATTCAAATTTCAAATTTTGAATTTGAAATTTGTATCAAAAAATTAAATAAAATTGATTGGTTGGTGGTTGGTGGTTGGTGGTTGACCTCTGATGGTTGGTAGTGGGTCTTTATTGCATGGTTGCATGTATGCAACCATGCAGCCGTTGTAGCAGATTTCTCACCTTGAAGTCTATGTCACACTGTGCTATATATTTTTTGATATAATGTGTTTATATAATTAGCACTGTAGTTGATACATTTAAGTACTGATTTGTGAATTTTTAGAAAAAAAATATATAAACATAATTTTAGTTGAGTCAGACGTCATAATGTAAATTTTTTAAAAATAGTAAGTGGTTATTGTGGCTTGCAGTATATTTGAAAAAAATCTCCTAATTGTATTCACTATCCTGAATTATATTTAGTCTCGTTGATAATCAATTTTGGTAGTGCAATGATCATTGATCGGTATTGTATTTAGATTTGAAGTCCGTGTCGCACTGTGCTATATATTTTTTTGGTATAATGTGTTTATATAATTAGCACTGTAGTTGATACATTTTAGTACTGATTTGTGAATTTTTAGAAAAAATATATATATACGTGATTTTTGTTGAGTTATACATCATAATGTAAATTTTAAAAAATAGTAAGTGGCTACTATGGCTAGTATTATAAAATTAAATGATGATTTTCATATATGTGCAATGAATAAAAAAATATATATACAAACAAGAAATTTTGTATTTTATTTCACTAGTCGAACGAGCCTCTGACTGTATGTACTGTGTTAGTTTATATCTAGTATATTTGTTAACAACTTTTAGCATTGCGTTGAATTTATTCAAGTACAGATTCTAGACTTAGCCGTGAAATGTGTACAAAAGTGTATGTAGTATACTTGGAGTGTGGGTACTTTATTTCAGCGGTTGCATGTATGCATGATGTTTAATTGAATTTATTGGAGTGTGGTTGCTTTATTACAGCACATGCATGCATGCATGAAATATGCTTAATAGAGAATATACAAAGGTATTGGTCAACGAGATATGAAATTATCACTACAACAAATATCAGAATACCCAGCGTGCAAAAGTACAGTAAAAGGTCCAATATTATGCTGGAATTAGCTTTCTCCATCATTAAACATGATGCCATATGGATGACAGTAAACTACATGTCGTTAACGATAATCTGGCATTTTCAAGATAGCCGAGAAAGGATATCAAAACGTCATTAAAAATGACAGAAATTAATACCATATCGGCACTAAACAATGTCGAAAATCATATTTTTGAAACAATCTTGTACACATTTTACGGCTTGAATAACATGTCGGGAACACATTAGAAATTTTTGCAACCATTATTACAAAAATCTTTTCATTTTTCTAATAACACTTTTTATTTGAAATGATATTCAATTATATCCATTCATGAAGGTAACAATTCATGTAGACTCAGTCGTATGCGTGCGTGCGTGTTGAAATATACCTGATCACTTGTACGAGACAATCTCAAATTTCAAAATTTTCATCAAGTTCTTTAGAAATGGTTTTCCATCATGAATCATGAAAAATTGTGGTATAGCAAAATATTACTTCTCCAATAACGAAATATAATATTCATACAACATATATGTGATGTTGTTGGCATACACGATAAACACAAAGTTCAGCTAATCATGTATTAACTAAAGAAATAGAAAATAATATATATATCTATACACAATTGAAGTTGTGCTTTTTGAATCATCAGCTATTCATAGAGATCGTCATGCATTGGGACATCGTGTCGATTATTTCCATATATAAACTCCTGAATGAAAGAAGATGAGAATCATTAGAATACGAGTACAGGGAGTAAGCCAATATTTTATTCTTAGATAAAATATGAGTAAATAACAAATGGTATGGGCGGTTCCAATACAAATGATTGACTGTCTGGCAATAACATAGTAGAAGGATATTAAGCAAATATAAAAGTCTATAATGACAAATCAAATTCCAAAAGACGAAGTGAGACATCACTAGCTAGTTTAAATTGATTTTATTATTCAGAATCCATTCTTTAGTTGTAATTCAGAATCCAATTATTGGTTATCTCTCCGTGCTCCCATTCCTCTATGCAGTTCTCTATGATTCCCACCCAGTTCTTCTCCTCGTATTCCTAATTTTGCTTTCTTTTCTTCTCATATGATCTTACATATCTGAACACCTTCAGAACCTGATAGTCATCACGACTGGAACCCTACCAACTAAATTACACAAGCCAAAAATACACTCAGACGCACAACTAACTTCAGGACACAACACTATCTTCATACTCTATGAAAGAGTGAAGATGCAGTATTGTGTATCTCGTATACAATAACGGAGGCCAACACACAACATTATGCATAGTATTTCGTTATATTTTCTAAGTAGCTCTAAAATAGAAACACATTATTTAAATAATGCAATGACCTCAGATATAAAGCCCTTGGTTTTTTCACGGGCTCTAGAGTCGCCGTTGTCACTGCTACTGGCAAGCTACAACAGAAGGAACAACAGTTGCATTCCTCTACGGAGACGACAGATAGCCTAATTTGGTTTCTCGCTTTAGAAGATCAATCTTGTTGTATGAGAACAGGGAGACCCGCACCCAGACTTGCGTCTGAACGTGCCATCTCCTAAATACTACCTGAGCCGTTTTCAGCGAAAAAACACATGTATAAGAAAACTGATAGCAGATATTACGGTTTTTCACTGAAGCATCTATGATTTTTTATCACCAATTTTTAAAAGGCCAAGAAGAATGCCAAGAAAAAGATGAAGCTAGGTAGGGGATGATGATGTATGAAACTGAGATATGAGGAGACCGGTATAGGCACTATATGATCATAAATTGTGTGTTGCCTATACAAAAGCCATATCTAAACATACCTTACAATACATAACGTGGCAATGTTGGAGGTATGTGTACTCTCATTCTTTGGCATATATTAATTGGTTGTAGAGAAGTAAAATAGAAAACAAGGAGTCCAAACTCAGAAAAAGCAAATCAGATAAGGCACACCATGAAAAACACTGGAAACGGCTGCATAGCAACTCGATGAAACGGACTGATAAGTTGCTAGAAATTCCCTTTTCTCAGGGTGGAAAAGTTGTGAAAAGTGAAGGATTTATTCACCGGTAAAAAGTAAAGCATGGGCTGCATATTAATTACCAATAAGCACACGGACAAACAACCATTCAACAGTCATATAGACTAGAAAAACATTGATAAGTGAAGCAGTTATTGGCCAGTAAAAAGTAAAACTCGGACTACAAATTACTAGCAAGAACCCGGACAAATAGGCCAATCAACAACCACACAGACTGGAAGACTCACTCTTGTTATAGGGAATATTGGCTAGTAAGAGAGAACATTCTAAAGACACGTTTTCCTAGTGGAATATAATCATGATAAATTTCTAATGTACTGACGTCAAATATCCATAACACTATCAAATAATTGAACCTAATGATATGACACTAGATCATTCTGATCTACAAACAATAACATATTCGTTAGCAGAAATCATATTTGTGTGGGTGTTGGCTGCTACAATGTATTGTTCGGCAGCATGGTCACCTTGTAGGCGTTGCGTAGCATGTGCTTATGTATGAAAAGTCAAAATAGTGAAATACATGCGTAGCTGCATTGAAAGAAGATATTTTAACAGATCATAAAATAAAATATATAGCTTTGAAGAAGCAGTCAAACAAACAACTCAAGAAGCTAGCTCCCTAGCTCCTCAACACCTGCTCGATCCCAACTGCTCCATTACATAACTCACTCGGGCCAGCCACATATGATTCATACTTTGTAAATGTAGCAATCTACTTACAAAATAAAGATCTCAACCACCATCGTACAACCTCCCCTACACAACTGGTGATCTGATATGCATCCACGAGCCCCCTTTGCATCTTCACCTTGGTATAGCCTTAGGCCATATCTAAGCATACCTTACAATACATAACGTGGCAATGTTGGAGGTATGTGTACTCTCATTCTTTGGCATATATTAATTGGTTGCAGAGAAGTAAAATAGAAAACAAGGAGTCCAAACTCAGACAAAGCAAATCAGATAAGCCACACCATGAAAAACAATGGAAACGGCTGCATAGCAGCTCGATGAAACGTATTGATAAGTTGCTAGAAATTCCCTTTTCTCGGGGTGGAAAAATAGTGAAAAGTGAAGGATTTATTCACCGGTAAAAAGTAAAGCACGGGCTGCATATTAATTACCAATAAGCACACGGACAAACAACCGTTCAACAGTCACATAGACTAGAAAAACATTGATAAGTGAAGCAGTTATTGGCCAGTAAAAAGTAAAACTCGGACTACAAATTACCAGCAAGAACCCAGACAAATAGGCCAATCAACAACCACACAGACTGGAAGACTCACTCTTGTTATAGGGAATATTGGCTAGTAAGAGAGAACATTCTAAAGACGCGTTTTCCTAGTGGAATATAATCATGATAAATTTCTAATGTACTTACGTCAAATATCCATAACGCTATCAAATAATTGAACCTAATGATATGACACTAGATCATTCTGATCTACAAACAATAAAATATTTGTTAACAGAAATCATATTTGGGTGGGTGTTGGCTGCTACATTGGATTGTTCGGCAGCATGGTCCCTAGCTCCTCAACACCTGCTTGATCCCAACTGCTCCATTACATAACTCACTCGGGCCAATCACACATGATTCATAGTTTGTAAATGTAGCAATCTACTTACAAAATAAAGATCTCGACCACCATCATACAACCTCCCCTACACAACTGGTGATCTGATATGCATCCACGAGCCCCCTGTGCATCTTCACCTTGGTATAGCCTTAGGTCAAAAATATCAAACCACACTATCATCACAACCCTTTAACAACCAAGTAGCAAAATTGAGGCACCGAAGGTAACCTCGGCCCCTCCCCAAGTTATGTACACAAGGTCCTACAATTTATTTTGCTAGTAAAAGGCTAAAAGTAGGCTATTTTTTGTAGCACATCCAGATGAGTAGAGTCGTGTGTTTGCAATGAGGTACCGATAACACCAATTTTTGTGATGTTTTAGACTGTTTTTCTGTTATCAAAACTGTCCTTTTCTGACATCTTCCTCTCTTTTATATACATTTTTGCAATAATTAGCCAAGCAATGCTCTCAGTCCAATATTTCTATCTTTTGCAGAGTTTCCTCCCATTTTGGCCCATTTAGCACCAATAAGGCCGTTCCGGCCCGCAAATAAGTCCAAGTCTGTTTTGGCCCCCCTGACGTCCGATATGCACGCTGCCCGACAGGGCAGCGTGATACGATGAAGCGCGACGCAAGGATGCCGCGCGAGAAGGTACCGATGGACGACACACCTCTTTACCCGACAGGGAGCCGAGCACGCCGCAACTACTCCATGTGCCGCGCAATATCGGCCGCCCACCGGCAGGCGCCTCTCGCCACGACGCCCGACAGACGACCTCCTTGTACCGGGCGATACCCACGTCAGCCGACCGCCAACTGAACGGCGGAAAGGAGGACGCGTGGAGCTTCGAGCACCATATCTTCTCACGACCAGCTGCCTATAAATAGCAGCTACAGAGAGCCGAAAAGACAATTTAGACAGTTCGGACAAGTCTAACAGAAGACACCAAGATGGTTAGACACTTGGTTTGTTAGCGAGAGGTCCCAGGATCGAGCCCAGGCCACGGGATGAATAGAATGGCCAATTTTTTTTAAAAAAAAAAGACAGTTCGGACAAGCTTGGTCACTTCAGGTTTCGGATAGTCGAGTGATCTTCGGAGGAGACTGCGAGAGCAGGCATATCGTGCTCCAGTGTTCGTACCGGGTGACACTAGGTGAGCTATTCCTCATCCCGAGAGGGAGGGGACTGGTTCACCTAGGACTGTACCGAGCGACACTGGGAGCCGATATCGGTCGATGTAGATACGCGACACGCGCGCCCGACACCAGTGCCCGGCAATAGGATACGCAGCTCCATGCCCGACACGATAACGAACCCGATACGCTCCGCCCGTCAGGCGTGTCGCCCGAGAGGGTGTACCGCCCGACTTGAGCGTATCGGCCAGGTCCTTGAGCGATGCAGTCGCCCGTCGCGGTGTGCCGTTTGGGAGAGCGTGCCGCCCGACACGGTTGTATTGGGCTAGGCCCCCTGTCCGATATCGGGCGGGATGGTTATTGTATCCTGTCGTCCTTCTACATCAAGAAGGCGACACATACCTTTAATTATGTCATTTAATTGTAATTAAGACCTTTAGTGTTTATAGAAATGGAAATGCTTAATTACTTGCTGCTCTATGCTTGGTGTAATATGTTGGATGACTGCTATGTTTGATATCCGAACTCTAGCTTGCATGTTTTGGATCGTGTTTCGCTTAGCTACCGAATCGTGTTTTCCCGTCGCAACAACTTTGAGAGTTGTGTTGTGGCACTAGTGTTTGGTCTGATTCTGGAGTACGAGAGTTCCTGGAACGGAGTTGTTTTAGTAACATTCCATTCTAACTTTGAGCCCAGCAACCTCGAGAGGGGTGCCGAGGCTTGGTTAGAGGTGCCTGCTCTGAGAGGAGGGGTGCAGGGTGTTACTGGTGCCGCTTGTTTTGCAGTAGTTTTATCCTTCGTACCTTGCTCTAGCTCTAGTGTTATCTTTCGATTTCTGTTGCATGAAAACCCCTAAAAACTGCTAAATGCTTAAAACCTTAAATCTTTCTTGTAACTCCACTTGGAGATAGTTTTCTTGTTTTGTTTGTGACATCTTTACGCTTCTCTTCTGGGGAATTTATAATCTCTTATAACCTGTCGGAGTGTAGCGTGTCGATTTTGGGTTCTCAACACTACCCCCTTGTCCCTGTGTTCGACCCCGTATATCTACTTCGACCCCGTAAACAAAGTTGCGGGGGCCTAGAAGGATTCGGGTTTATAAATGTAAAAGCTCGACTACCTCAAATCCGCCTCCAAATTTAGGACGCGCGATTTAGGCCGATCAACTTTTTGACGCCGTTGCCGGGGACAAGGCAAAAACGGTATTGTAAACAAATCCGAATCCACTAACTACACTCCTGTGCCTCAAGCTTGGAAACGAGCTTGACAACACCCTTTTTCTTTTTTCTTTCTCCTTACTATTATTATTAGCCTAAGATAAATAATTCAATTTTCTAACTTGATTTTTATATGCTCTTGCAGGAACCCTAAAAGCTGACCTGCTCCACCGAGTTTTGATATCATGTCTCGTTGTGAGCAGTCTCTTCCTGAAGGTGAATGTCAGGGCCGAGGCGGGAGGATGAGCCAGCCTAGCTTGGTTGGTCAGCTTTCTGCCTACATAAAGAGACAGGATACCATTATCAGCAAACTGGTACATGGTACGCTTCCCGGCCCCATAGCTCAGAATTCCATTCAACACCAGATGGCGAGTCTGCAGATGCGCCAATGGGAAGTCGATCAACGATTGGCCCAGATGGCTGCACTGATGAAGAACCCTGCCGGAGAGACACTCCCTTGCCCGGAAACTGCCAGAATGGCGGTACTAAGGTCTGGGAAGATGGTGGAGCGCGCAGCTGAAGCTGAACCAAGGTCTGAGAGCACCATTCCAGCAGAGGGCGAAGGTGGACAAGCAGAAGCTCAAGAGCCTGCACAGAAGCCTTCAGACGAGCTACCTGGTGGGAGGAATCCTTACACCCCAAGGCCGTTGTTCCCGTATAAGCTGATAAAGGCAAATATGAAGAAGCGTCATGAGAGGTTCATGGACTCGATCAGGAAACTGCATCTTGAAGTCCCCTTCCTAGATGCTTTGGAGGAGATGCCCACATATGCCAAGTTCCTCAAGGACCTTGTCACAAAGAAAAGAAGGGGAGGAAGGATAGAGATAGTTCACCTAGCTTCTGCTTCCTCTTCCTTCGTAAAGCCCGACTTGCCTAATAAGAGGAGGGATCCCGGAGCTTTTACAATCCCGTTTGCCATCGGAGACAATGTCGAGCGAAAGGGTCTAGCAGACTTGGGAGCAAGCATTAGCCTCATGCCCCTCAGTTTTGCACAAAGAGTGGGTTTGACCGACATAGTTCGAACCAACATGCGGATTCAACTGGCAGACCACACCTTTAAGAGACCCGTTGGCGTTGTCGAAGATGTGCGATCAGGGTTGGAAATTTCTTCATCCCCTGTGACATAGTCGTTATCGACACAGCTGAAGACCCCCGTTGCCCGATCATCTTTGGACGTCATTTCTTGGCAACAAGAAGAGCGTTGATTGATGTCTCCGAGGGGATGATCACTTTGAGGGTCGGAAACGACCATATTGACTTCAAGTTGAAGGATATCATGAGAAGCCCTTCCCTGTCTGAATCAGCATGTTTCGCAGATAGCTACAATAAATTCTGCGAGGAAATAGAGGAGGATATCCGGACAGTGGACCCCCTCGCAAGGGTTATAAGCAGTCAGGATCCCGACCTCAAAGATCCTGAAGTCACGAGGTATCTCCACCTTTTCGACCTTTCTGACAAAGATTTGTAAGAAGAAGATGAGGTGGTGGAGTCTGCAAGGTATGCCTCCCTCGAAGGTGAGCCTCGAGAGGAGGTACCCAGACCGAAGCCAGAGTTAAAAGTGTTGCCTGAAGGCCTGAAGTACGAGTTCTTGGACGAAGAGCAGAGGAACCCCGTCATTGTAAATGTCAATCTTTCAAGCAATCAGCTGGATCGACTCCTTGAGGAGTTAAGGCTCCACAGGGGGGCTATAGGATATTCAGTAGAGGATATCAAGGGCCTTAGCCCCGCCCTGTGCATGCACCGCATCAGCTTAGATGAATCAGCCAAGCCTCTGGATCAACCCCAGAGGAAGCTGAACCAGATGCTCAAGGAGGTCGTCAAGAAAGAGGTAATAAAGCTTAGGGATGTGGGGATTATTTACCCAATCAGCGATAGCAATTGGGTAAGTCCTATCCACGTAGTACCCAAGAAAGGCGGAATGACGGTGGTTAGGGGCGAGAAGGGCGACGAGGTGGCGGTAAGAACCGTCACCTGATGGCGGATGTGTATTGATTATCGAAAGCTAAATCAGGCTACAAAGAAGGATCATTTTCCGCTACCTTTTATTAATCAAGTTCTCGAAAGGTTAGCGCATCACGATTTCTTTTATTTTCTTGATGGCTTTTCAGGTTTTTACCAGGTACCCATCTTGCCCGACGATCAAGAGAAAACAACATTCACCTGCCTTTACGGCACTTATGCCTTCCGAAGGATGCCCTTCGGACTCTGCAACGCCCCCACCACCTTTTAGCGATGCATGATATCGATGTTCTCGGATTTTCTAGAAGACATCGTAGAAGTTTTCATGGACAATTTTGCCGTCTATGGGAAGGACTTCGATAGCTGTCTGATGAATCTGCCGTTGGTTCTTCAAAGGTGCGAGGAGAACAACCTAGTTCTAAACTGGGAAAAATGCCATTTCATGGTGCGGGAGGGCATCGTCCTCGGGCATAAGATCTCGAAGCGTGGGATCGATGAGGACGCAAGCAAGGTTGAAGCAATATCCAAGCTTCCTCCACCAAGATCCGTGACGGGGGTGCGAAGCTTCCTCGGGCACACGGGATATTATCGAAGATTCATCAAGGACTTCTCAAAGATTTCCAAACCGCTGTCCAATCTTCTGGTAAATGACGTTGAATTTGTTTTCTCTGACGATTGTCTAAGTGCTTTTCAGGCCCTGAAAAATGTTTTAGTATCACCACCTATCCTTCAAGCGCCAGAATGGGGTTTACCTTTTGAGCTGATGTGCGACGCTAGCGACTACGCGGTTGGAGTAGTCCTGGGGCAAAAAAAAGACAAAAGGCACCATGTGATCTGCTACGCTAGTCGCACATTGGACGAAGCTCAGGTAAACTACACAACAACTGAAAAGGAGATGCTCGCTATCATCTTCGTGTTTGATAAGTTCAGGTCGTATCTCGTCGGAGCAAAGGTCAAAGTATACACAGATCATGGGGCAATAAAATACTTGATGCAAAAGAAAGACGCCAAGCCCAGGCTGTTGAGGTGGGCCCTATTACTCCAAGAGTTTGACCATGAAATTATCGACAAGAAGGGTGCAGAAAATGTGGTCGCCGACCATCTATCAAGGATCGTGACTGAGAGACAGGGAGGGCCACCTATCAACGATGTCTACGCCGAAGAGGCCCTTAAGTTGATCGAAGCTCAAGAAGAAAGTCTACCCTGGTTTGCGGATATCTGCAATTATCTTGCTTGTGGAGAACTGCATCCTGACATCACGTACAACCAGAAAAAGAAGCTATTCGTGGATGCCAAGAACTATTACTGGGATGACCCTCTCCTATTCAGAAGGTGGGCTGATAACTTGTACAGGAGATGCATCCCAGAAGAAGAAACCGCAGACATCCTGAAGCAATGCCACGCCTCCCCCTACGGTGGTCACCTGGGTAGCGAAAGAACAACAGTGAAGGTGCTACCGTCAGGTTTCTACTGGCCCTCATTATTTAAAGATGTCGCACAATTTGTGAAGACTTGCAAGGAGTGCCAATTTACGGGGAACATAGGACGGAGGAATGAGATGCCAATGACAAGCTGGATAGAAGTAGAAATATTTGACGTATGGGGGATCGACTACATGGGACCGTTCCCTCCATCCCGGGGGTATCAGTACATACTCGTGGCAGTGGATTATGTATCGAAGTGGGTGGAAGCGGTAGCTACCCAAACCTGTGACTCCAAGTCAGTTATCAAGCTCTTCGTGAAGACCATCTTTCCTTGTTTCGGTGTCCCACGCATGGTTATAAGCGACGGAGGGTCACACTTCGGGGAAAGGTAGTTTGAAGCACTCCTGTGCAAGTACGGAGTAAAGCACAAGATCGCTACACCCTACCACCCATAGACGTCAGGGTAGGTAGAGGTTTCCAACAGACAAATAAAGCAGATCTTAGAGAAAACTGTCAGCCGAACAAGGAAAGACTGGTCCATGAAGCTTGACGACGCGCTTTGGGCCTACCGAACTGATTACAAGACGCCCATTGGAACCACCCCCTACCGGCTTATCTACGGAAAGTCATGCCACCTGCCTTTGGAAATGGAACATAAGGCCCTTTGGGCAATCAAGTTCCTAAATATGGACCTCGACAAAGCAGGAGAAAAGAGATTTTTACAGCTTCAAGAGCTCGAAGAGCTGAGATTGAACGCCTACAAAAATGCAAAAATCTACAAACAGAGAACAAAATGGTGGCATGATGCCCACCTCAGGAGAAAAGATGTAAGCGAGGGGGATAAAGTCTTGTTATACAAGTCATCTATTCATCTCTTCCCTGGGAAGTTACAAACGAGATGGTCATGACCGTTTACCGTGTCAAAAATATACCCATCTGGAATGATGGAGCTTTACGACAAGGACGATCTGACCAAAATATTTCAAGTGAATGGGCACAGGGTGAAAAGATTCTATGAGGATGAGGCCTTTGTCAGGAGAGCAGAGATCGACCCGCTAGATATGGGCACACTCAAGGGTTGAACAAGATGATCCCACACCGATCGAGCTGGCGACGCAAACTTCAGCGCTCCTCGGGAGGCAGTCTGAGTTTTTCTTTCTTTCATAGAGTAGGATGCATTTTTCCTATTTCTTTGCAAAAACAAACATTATGACATGTAATAAGACCCGAGTCAGAGCATGCGCCGAGCATGCCGACTCTTCTGTTTTACGGGTCATCACGGAATTTTCCGAAGCCTTGAAGTGTATTGCACTCTGAGGTCAGGGGCTTAACCCTTGGCCGATGATGTTTTACCCTTTGATCGCTGTTTCTGCTCTTAGGCTTTTACGCCCTCCTGTTTTAACCATGTCGAGCAGCCGCTCAGCTAGCGCGCAGGACCGCCCGTACCGGGTCTTGGTCTCTCGGGCATCGCAACGACCGTGACGGTTGGCATTCCCGGACGGCATGCACCCTATCGTGCAGGGGAATAAATTCCCTTAATGAGACTGATATGACCATCGTCTCGGGAACCGCCTGACCCGTTGACCGACGCGCGCCTCAGAGATGTCTGTTTCGCACCCGGCCGAGCCGGCTATAAATAAGAACAGAGGTTTTACCGTGTCGGGCTGTCACACTTATTTTAGCCACCTGTAACACATGCAGTAGTCCGCCCTTTTGCTCCCGTGTCGGTCAGCTGCCTTCACCGTGGTATCGGGCGATGGCTCCTATGAGCAAAGGTATAGCCCGATAGGCTTATCGCCCGACACATGTTTTTCCTATCGCGCGCTGCCAATTTTGTATCGCCCGACGCAGTAAACGCGACATAACGGCCGATGGTGTCTACCCGACACATCATGTCGGGCGGCACATTTTTCTTTTGTGATGTCCCGTCGAGAAGTTGCTCTTTGGCGACCTTATCGGCCGATATACCCATATCGGGCGCAATGCTTTTCACGTCTTGCTATCGGGTTTTTGTTTCATGTGACCTTGTCGCCCGACTTGCTTGTCGCCCGATACACCAGTGTCGCACGACAAGTTGTATCGCGCGGCAACCTCGTATCGTCCGATTTCATATCGACTCGACTTTTTATTTTGATGGACGATATCCGGAGATTGTAATAAGTTTATCGAGTTTCTTTTTCCTATCTAACATTTTAAATGATTAATGAACTTGATAACAGGCAGAATGACGGCCGCAGCCGAAGCAGCAACTGTCGGACAGAAACGTCACAACGGGCCACCAACCACCAAAAAACGAGCAAGGGGAAATTTCCTTGATTAGGTAGCCTCGAAAGAGGCTCGTTTCCTTATCATAGCCTGTCTTCTTTAGTAGCCTGGGGCCAACTACACAGACAGCACGAGTACATCCCCGGTGACTACCGGGACAACACAAGAGCTCTCTGTCTACCGAGAGCCATTGCGCGTGTTCCGGCTGAGCTGGGAAATAAAGCGGAGGCTGAGCTTGGAAAGCGCTTTGCCGACGACCTCCAGAGGGAACCTGGGCATCCCGGTTCCAGCTACTTAATAAAGAGGAAGCATCCACAAGTGCCCGCACTTGTCGAAGCTGTTTCCAAATGAGAAAGAAGGAGGCGGCAGCAAAGAAGCATATTGCAGCTTCTACAAGGCACAAGCGAACCCGCTAAATAACCTTCACTGGACTAACATGAACTCACCTTCTTATTCAATACTCTGGGACAGAGTATTGGATAAGTTTGGGGGGTACCCATGTACCAGTGAAGGAGTTATAAACATTCTCTTGTGCCATTTTGCTTTTCCCCTATATCATGTACTTGCACCCTTGCTCATATAAAAATTTTGAAAATTTTGCTTATTTTGTTCCCATGTGTATGTACAAAGTCGCTATATTAGTAAAAACCCAGATGCAACTGCTTGCCAAGTTTATTTTCTTTGTGCTAAATGTGACACAAGTCTTGTTATATCTTTTTGATAGTGCTGCTTCAAATGAACAAAAGAATATGTTTTTCCATATCAAAAATTTCGAAAAATACAATAATCTCGTAAATAGTTAAGAGACGAATATGGAGAAGGAAAAAGCTGCCCAAACAACAAGAATCTCTTTGTTTCTCTTTACCTGACAAAAATCCTAAAAAAAGAGAGAAGCCTTATGACCGTGAATAAAAGCATGAGAGTTGTGCCCAATAAAAGAAAAAGAAAAAAAATATACACACACTTGTTTTCCAAAAAACCCATCTTTAGGCATGGTAGATCTGGGGCAGTGGTACGTAGGATGTGAAATCACTACTCTAAAGCCAACTGGCTTGGACTGCAGGGACCACTTGCCCGTTAACGGACCCTTACCTGGATGGACTTTTCCCCGAAACAAGAAGGAAACCCAAAAAGCCTTAGCCTACCCTATACACAACTTTCTGCCCCGAAAATAAAGCTGCTTGGTGTGGAAGCTAACTTCGGAATCATACAACAACGTCTCACCGAAGCTGTAGAGAATAATCTTACTTAAACAATAAGACAGGAAAGACGAAGTCTTTTGTTCGTAATGAGGCAACATTATCTCTAAAGGCATTACGATACTTGTTTTACATCTTGGCCTGAGAAGCATACTACGCAATAAGAAGCATCGCCAGATAAAGTTTAAATATTGATTGAGGATAATCAAAAAGCTAAGTTTGGGGGAGTTGATAACACCAATTTTTGTGATGTTTTAAACTGTTTTTCTGTTATCAAAACTGCCCTTTTCTGACATCTTCCACTCTTTTATATGCATTTTTGCAATAATTAGCCAAGCAATGCTCTCAGTCCAATATTTCTATCTTTTGCAGAGTTTCCTCCCATTTTGGCCCATTTAGCACCAATAAGGCCGTTCCGGCCCGCAAATAAGTCCAACTCTGTTTCGGCCACCCCGACGCCTGATACGCACGCTGCCCGGCAGGGCTGCGCGATACGACGAAGCGCGACGCAAGGATGCCGCACGAGAAGGTACCGATGGACGACACGCCTCTTTACCCGACAGGGAGCCGAGCACACCACAACTACTCCATGTGTCGCGCGATATCGGCCACCCACCGGCAGGCACCTCTCGCCACGACGCCCGACAGATGACCTCCTTGTACCGGGCGATACCCGCGTCAGCCGACCGCCAACTGAACGGCGGAAAGGAGGACGTGTGGCGCTTCGAGTACCATATCTTCTCACGACCAGCTGCCTATAAATAGCAGCTACATGGAGCCGAAAAGACAATTTAGACAGTTCGGACAAGCTTGGTCACTTCAGGTTTTGGATAGTCGAGTGATCTTCGGAGGAGACTGCGAGAGCAGGCGTATCGTGCTCCAGTGTTCGTACCGGGCGACACTAGGTGAGCTCTTCCTCATCCCGAGAGGAAGGGGACTGGTTCACCTAGGACTGTACCGGGTGACACTGGGAGCCGATATCGGCCGATGTAGATACGCGACACGAGCGCCCGACACCAGTGTCCGGCAATAGGATACACAGCTCCATGCCCGACACAATAACGAACCCGATACGCTCCGCCCGTCAGGCGTGTCGCCCAAGAGGGTGTACCGCCCGACTTGAGCGTATCGGCCAGGTCCTTGAGCGATGCAGTCGCCCGTCGCGGTGTGCCGTTTGGGAGAGCGTGCCGCCCGACACGGTTGTATCGGGCTAGGCCCGCTGTCTGATATCAGGCAGGATGGTTACTGTAGCCTGACGTCCTTCTACATCAAGAAGGTGACACATACCTTTAATTATGTCATTTAATTGTAATTAAGACCTTTAGTGTTTATAGAAATGGAAATGCTTAATTACTTGCTGCTCTATGCTTGGTGCAATATGTTGGATGACTGCTATGTTTGATATCCGAACTCTAACTTGTATGTTTTGGATCGCGTTTCGCTTAGCTACCGAATTGTGTTTTCCCATCGCAACAACTTCGAGAGTTGTGTTGTGGCTCTAGTATTTGGTCCGATTTTAGAGTACGAGAGTGCCTGGAACAGAGTTGTTTCAGTAACATTCCATTCTAACTTTGAACCCAGCAACCTCGAGAGGGGTGTCGAGGCTTGGTTAGAGGTGCCCGCTCTGAGAGGAGGGGTGCAGGGTGTTACTAGTGCCGTTTGTTTTGCAGTAGTTTTATCCTTCGTACCTTACTCTAGCTCTAGTGTTATCTTTCGGTTTCTGTTGCATGAAAACTCCTAAAAACTGCTAAATGCTTAAAACCTTA
The DNA here is from genome assembly GCA_963693085.1 of Alisma plantago-aquatica. NCBI lineage: Eukaryota > Viridiplantae > Streptophyta > Magnoliopsida > Alismatales > Alismataceae > Alisma > Alisma plantago-aquatica. The sequence goes on along the minus strand of OY856410.1, from coordinate 374,151,797 downwards.
AATCTTTCTAGTAACTCCACTTGGAGATAGTTTTCTTGTTTTGTTTGTGACATCTTTACGCTTCCCTTATGGGGAATTTATAATCTCTTTTAACCTGCCAGAGTGTAGCGTGTCGATTCTGGGTTCTCAACACTACCCCCCTTGTCCCTGTGTTCGACCCCGTATATCTACTTCGACCCCGTAAACAAAGTTGCGGGGGCCTAGAAGGATTCAGTTTTATAAATGTAAAAGCTCGACTACCTCAAATCCGCCTCCAAATTTAGGACGCGGGATTTAAGCCGGTCAGGTACATGAGGGACAAATCATGTAAGGATTTTCTAAAGTTATAGTCAACGACCCAATTTAAGTCGCATGGGATCCCATCAATTTCAATGGGGTCAATTTATTAATATACGCCATGACGTAAAAGGAGCAGAAATGAAGAAATTTCTACTATTCAGAGCAACAAAAATCAATAAGTTGCTCAAGCCTATATACTACAGTTGAGAGAACATTTCAGAACATGAAAGTTACTCATATGGATGGATTTTCTAATGAAAGCTCAAGCTTATATCAAGAATTGTAGGCAACCAACATTCAAACAACAAAACAATAAAGCATTTGCAGACCCTCAAGTATAAAAAAAATATAAACATATAAATAGGTCTTCAGAGATCGAGTAATATAGCTAGAACCCTTTGCATCAAAAACATATACTGATTAATTTATAATATAAAAAATGCTAAAGTCAAAAGGTAATACCTCGTCTTTGAGATCCTCAAGTTCCATAGTAGCCATGTCCCCCCTAGATTTCAAAACATGCAATATTTTCTTCATGTAGGTATTAGCTTTCTCGGTTGACTTTTCTGCACGTTCTGCTCTAGCTTGTGCTTCATTTTCTGTTTGTTTATATTTCTCCAAGTCTATGATGTGGCTAAGATTCATAGCGTGTGAACTTCCCCTCATTCGAATATGGCCAGATCTTTTAGGTCCAAATTATTTACAACAAATTTCTTCATCATCCATGTCAATTAATCCTTCTTCACGTTGGGAGACCAATGTTGTGATTTGTTCTTTCCCAATAATTTATTTCCTTTATTTATTTCATATCTCTAATACATAAGCCAAACAAAAAGATAGACCTACCATTTTCTCTTCAGCTACAACATCAACTAGTTTATTATCTTTTCTTGCCTGAGTCAATTCAAACATCCTTAGTTGACTTGGTATGACCCCATTATTCTTTACAACGTACATGTTCTTAACCATGGTATCATAACATTCATAGATAAGCCCATAAATTTGAAAGAACTAAAGCAATGAATCAAAACTCTTGCATCTTCATGTTCTACAACACTAAAACGGGTCCTTCCAGTACAATGAGGCATTGATTGCTGTGCACGACTACTTTTGTTTCGTTGACTGGCAGCCTTGAGAAAAATTACATGCAAGATGTTAGAGAATAGTGAAGTAACAAGAATGAGTCAAATAATTCTACTACGACAAGTTTACCCTGAAATAGTCACTTTTCTAGTATTATTTTATTAAAAACACCCAATCTTCTTTAGAGACATTTAATGGACAATTTCTAATGGCTTCTTCATCATTAGCAAACTTCAAATAAAGTTTATATAGTTTTGTCTTAAATTCATGCCAAGACTTCCCAAAGAATCATATATCGAGCGAATTCTAAGTTCCTTTTCCTCACGAATTAAATCATCTTGAACAATTATAAAATCATCCTGCAAGTATTCTAAAGAGGTAAGAAACATTACCTTTAGTATCTTAATAATATTAATCTTTCAAGGACAAATCAAACCGGAATTAAATCCAACATCATATCCTTTTTCTCAATTGGCATACGGTCCCACCTTGTATAGATAAGAGGAGTAATAATAGATTTTCACACTATTGTTCCCATTCGACTGGCCAGTAGTCGTGATTAAATGTGGTTTATTGTCTTACCTCGAGCATTAAATTTTAATTTTATTTTTCCTTCACTTCTGAATCTCTTCAATTTCTAATTGATAGATTTCCTGTGGACCCTTTTTCTCTTTACTTGACCTACAACATAGAAATACAATTTCAATATCTTATAGTAAACACTAGAAATTCAAAAAAAAAATATTACCAACAATGTTATTCTCCTCTTCGACAATTGGAGGTGGCTCATCAATCAAATGTGGATTGACACTAGGAACGTGTGAATCCTTGTTGATACTTTGTGACCTCAACACTCTCTTTCCTGTGTTTGTTCACCTAGTTGAAACATCTACAACATCTGATAGATTCATTGAGAACTTTATTACAATACATTCAAATAATAAATGTAGATGTGTATAAAATCTAAATCTAAAAAATATATGAGTGACCACATTATTAGTTGGCCCTACCTTTTGTAATGTACCTAGACTCTCATCTCTTGATGGATTGAAGTAGTCCCGACTGTAGTTACCTTCATTTCATGAATCAATACTATAAGATCAACAATTCAAATAGGTTATTTTGTATTAGTTACATAAGATGAAAATGCAATATAGCAATATGATACTTGTGGCAGTGAAGGCTTACCATTATTCTTTTCAACGTGTATATTAGATGGGGGGATGTGTTTCTTGTCATGTACATGATTGACCCAACCATTAGCTCGCCCTCCCCCTTCTTGCAAAGCATCCAAAATGTTGTTACTGTGATTATCTACATTTCATGAAATTAAATATAGAATATTACACTAACATAGTATATTCATTACTTAAATTTTGTAAAATACAACTTCAAGACAACACCATGGTTCTTGGATTGATTTTCCTTGTTATCACTCATTCAATGCTTCAAAAAGTTTCCTACTGTTGGAAATAATGTAGAAATTTTTCATTATCCATCAAATCATCATTATCGAGAATTTGGTTGACCTTTCCTCCCTGATGTTGATACTCACTGACCCCTGTGTTCAAGTTTGATATGGGTGATATTAAAGTGCTATTTTTGTATGGGAATTTATTACCAAATATGTTGAAGTCTTACCATTATACTTTTCTCCATGTGTAATAGAAGGGTTGATGTGTTTCTTGTCACATACATTAGTGACCCCATCATTAGCTAGCCCGATTCCTTGTTGCAGAACACCCAAAATGTTATTGGAGTTTTTTGCATATCATGATATTAAAGATAAAGTATTATAACGAGCATATGATATTCATCACTTCAAATTTATAAAATACAGCTAAACAGAACACCATGATTGTTAGGTTGATTTTCCTGGTTGTCACTCAATTGATGCTTTGAAAAATTTCCATATTGCTGGAAATACTGTAGAAAATTTTCATTATCCATTAAATCATTCATATCAAGAGTTTGGTTGAGATTTTCTTCCTGATGTTGACACTCACTCATCCCTTCTTAAGTTCGAAATGGAGGTTTTATTAGAATGAAGTTTCTATGTAGGGATAAAATAAACAATCTGCTAGATTTGATTAGATTGTAACCTCTATATCATGAATACCTGGATCCTGATTTGATTGTTGTTCCACTCCGATTACATTGCCATCAATGATCATTAATTTTATTAGCTTTATCTCCTGCACCAACACCTTCACAACCAAAAATATTAAGAGTCAACATTCTAGATATATGAAAACTAACAAGAATCAACAACGATGTAGATTACAAGGCATCTATATAAAATATGAATAATTTAATATGATGAATACTTGTTTGTTGTGAAGATCTATAGAGTTGTTTCCCACTTGTCATGGGTGGCTTTCCACTCAAAGACTTCTTTTTCTATAAACCTACATATAACAAAGTAATGGTATTAATTGGTATTCTGATCTTTTATACAAATTAATTGTAGAAGTCTTATTACAACATGTACTACCTTCTCCAATGGTTTGAGTTTTTTCTACAAGATCTTTGTTCTGAACAGGCTCTCCTATGAAGCATCTATTTCCAGATTTACTATATAGTTCATCATACAAACAAAATTAACTTGAATAAAAAAATTATTGAATAAAAATTGCACTATGATCACACCATCCAAATTTTCATTTAGCTTCATATCGTAAATTTTTGTAGTATGGTTTAGCATGCCAGACTCAAGAGAAGTAGAATTCTCCCTTATCCCATCTGACAAACCTATAATTGGCATTCTTTAATTTTTCACATAAGAATTTAATATAAAAGCATGTGCATTATCATGTACTGAAAATATATGATCAAATGGTCTAAGTACCATAGATGTCTTAATATCTCTTGTCACATAGTAATTGTCTTAATTGAATTGAAAAAAATCATGTTATTTTAGTACATTTTTGTGTGTAAGTCTGATTGCAAATGTACTACCTTCTCCAATGGTTTGAGTTTTTCCTGTTGGATCTTTTTTGTGGATAATTTTGGTCTGAACAAGCTTGCTTGAGAAGCATCTCTTTCCATATTTTCCTATATAGTTCATACAAACAAAATTAACTAAAAAAATAATTGGATAAAAATTACAATATGATCACACCATCCAAATTTTCATTTTACTTCATATTGTAAATCTTTGCAGTGTGGTTTAGCATGCCAGTCCCAATAGAAGAAGAATTCTCCCTTATCCCATCTGAAAAACCTATAAACAAAATTATTAAATTTTTAATAGAAGAATCTAATATAAAAGCATGTATATTGTCATGTACTAAAAATATAAGATCAAATTGTTCAAGTACCAAAATTCTTCATAAATCTTGTGTTTGACAATTCTGGACAGTTACACTCTTGCTTACTTTGGTCATTTCTACACTGGTCAGTCAAAGTTTTGTCCACATAACCTGTTCTTTTATTGGCTAGGTTGGACATGTTGATCGTATTTCCTACATGTTTCATTAGTTAGTCGCTACAATGATATTCATTTTGATCAAGATATGTAAAGAAATCAAGATATATGTGCATATCCTAATAATGGTAGGATTTATCAAATTACACAATCCAATAGTATTTTGGAAAAAATATGATGAGTACTTGTTTGTTATGGAGAAGTATAGAGTTTTTGTCCACTTGTCATGGGTTCCTTTCCACTCAAAGACCTCTTTTTTGTAAACCTACATATAACATAGTAACGGTTTTAATTTGTTTGAAAAAATCATACTATTTTTATACAAATTAATTATGAAAATATGATTACAACATGTACTGCCTTCTCCAATGGTTTGAGTTTTTCGTACAGTATCTTTGTTCTGAACAACCTCTCCTACAAAGCACCTCTTTCCCAATTTTCCTATATATTTCATAAAAACAAAATTAACTTTAATAACAAAATAATTGAATAAAAATTTCACTATGATCACACCATCCAAATTTTCCTTTGACTTCATATTGTAAATCTTTGTAGTGTGCTTTAGCATGCCAGTCCCAGAAGAAGCAGAATTCTCCCTTATCCCATCGGACAAACCTATAAATAGCATTATTAAATTTTCAGTAGAAGAATCTAATATATAATAATGTACATTATCATGTACTGAAAATATAAGATGAAATTGTTCAAGTACCAGATTTCTTCATAAATCTTGTGTTTGACAATTCTGGGTAGAACCATTGTTGCTTACTTTGGTTCTTGCTACACTGGCGAAGAGTTCTCCAAATTACCTATTATTTTATTGGGTAGGCTAGACATGTTGACCATATTTCCTACATGTTTCATTAGCTAATTACTACAATGATATTCATTTAGATCGTACTATGCAAACAACTCAAGATATATGTGCATATTCTAACAACGGTAGAATTTATCAAATGACACAATCCAATATATTTTTGGAAAAAGAATATGAACGATTAGCTTAGATAATCAGGAAAGTTCATCCATTAAGATTTACAAATTCTTTTGAACGAATAGAAAAAAAATCTAAATAATAAATCATAATGCATTTAGTTGATTGAATCCCATAAAATATTTCCATCTTTGTCCATCCATCCTTTCTTCTTTGCAGTTTTCATAGATAATGATTTCACTACATCAAGTCTCTTCCAAATGCAAATATCAAATTCATCTGATGGAAGTGCCAAAAGTATCATAGGATTGAACTCTTGTTCTTGAAATGGACTTTGATTGTTAAGAACACCATCATCTCCTTCCTTTTTGCATGAAATGTATAAATCACGTGGTGGCGATTCAATCACAACCATCCAGGTACTCTTAGAAATGTCTCAAATATAGAAGCATTGTTCTGGTTGATATGCGAAAATAAATGGTTCGTTAATTTTCAATTTACATTTAATATTGACACTAATAAAACCATATTTATCCTGCTAAAAACCTCTCCCTTCATTATGCATGTCCCACCACTCGATCTTGAAAATGTGAACTCTTCTCCCACCAGTATAACTCAACTCTAAAATATCATTCAGAACACCATAGTAGGAAAAGGTCCCATCAGTTGCCTCCACTTTAACAAGAACACCACTATTTTGGGTTGTCAACCTATTATCATGATCAATGGAATGAAATCGAAAACCATTAATGTCTAAGCCAGTATAAGATAACACCCGCATATCAGGTCCACGAGCTAAACTTAGAAGCTCCTCATCGACCATACCCACTTTATGTAATTGAGCCACCTAAAAAATTAAAAATATCAATACTGATAATAAACACCATCAACATTTTTAAGTTATGAAAATATATACAACCTAGTAAAATGTATACTCACCTGAGACTCCAACCACTTTGGGAATTTACATTTATGTACGACATCAATATCATCAACACCGGTTGCTTGAATAATATGTTTATGATAGCTACATAAAGATAGAATATTATAAATAATATTTTATGGTTGTGATTATATAAGAGTTAAAATGAACTAAATTACCTTGCAAATGGTGTAATTGTGTCAGAATTTTCTAACACATATTTGTGGACCTGTTGTCATTCAATGACACTTAAGTTCTTAGTGATACCCACTGATAGTTTCTTCCCAATTTTGTTAAAAGTAGGTAATTTTGATGATATTTGTGTCTCTTCAAGTTCATGGTATCATGATTGATGGTCGATACCAATGTCATTATCCTTCATATATTTTGAGAAAAATGTTAAACATCATTTGTGATATACATCTCTGCTACGGAACCCTCAGGTCTGCTTTTGTTGCATACATAAGATTTCAAAGTACGAAGATACCTACATAATAGGAAAAAAATTACACCCACATTACATGATTAATTATAGAAAATATATAAGAGATATTAACATCTCGATTGGGTACATCCACCTATACTAGATTGGACTTCCAAGAATTGCTTGCTTTGCTAGGTGAATAGGAAAATATAACATTACATCAAAGAATGATGGTACGAATATTTGCTCCAACTTACACAATGTTATGGCTATATGTTTCTCCAACCTTTACAAATCTTCTAGCCTTAGAATTTTAGAACACAGCTCCTTGAAATACACGCTAAGTTCAATTAATGCCTCTGATATAGGTTTTGGAAATAATCCATGAACTGCAAGAGGTAGGACTTTCTGAAAGAACACATGTAAATCATGAGACTTCATGCTAGAAATTTTTTTATCTTTCACATTCACACATCTAGACATATTTGAACAAAATCCATCTGGAAACTTGATTTCCTTTAAGAATTCACAAAGAATACTTTTCTCCTCTTGAGATAATGTAAAGCATGAAATTGGAACCTCTAGCTTTCCATTAACAATTCTTGGAAAAAGTTCATCTTATTTGCATATATTTCAAATCATTGCGGGCATTTGAATTGTCTTTTGTATTGTCATCAATGTCCATGATCGTGCCAAGTAAACTATCAGAGATATTCTTCTCAATGTGCATAAAGTCAAGATTGTTGCACAAAAGAAGTCCCTTCCAATAAGGAAGATCAAAGAAGATAGTCTTTTTCTTCCAAGCATGACAACGCTTCATTTTTAAAGTTTTTGTCTTTCGCTTGTCAAGGTTTGTCACAAACAACTCATGTACTTGTTTTAAAGCGTCTTCTCCAGAGTGCTCATGAGGAGGAGGGTGGAGTTCCTTTTTTCCATCAAATGCATGCTCATTTTGCCTTCTACGATGTCCCATGTAAGAAAACTTCCCGCCATGTCTCAAACGTAGCAACCATGTATCTTTGTGACAATAAGGGCATGCCAACTCACCTTGAGTACACCATCCAGATAGGTAACCATAAGCTGGAAAATCATTTATTGTCCATAATAATGCAGCATGCAATTGAAAATATTTCTTAGAAACAACATCATATGCTTCGACACCTACATCCCATAACTATTTTAACTCCTCTATTAATGGTTGCAAATACACATCAATCTTGTAAGTAGGAGATTTTTTTCCAAGAATTAGCATAGATAAAATTAAATAATCTTGTTTCTTACACATCCATGGTTGTAAGTTGTACGGGATAAGGACAACAGGCCATATGCTATAAGAAAGATTCATGTTTCCAAATGGATTAAAACCATTAGAAGTCAAACCAAGTCTAACATTACGAGGGTCTCTAGAAAAAAAATGGATGCATCTCATCAAATCTTCTCCACTCTTCAGCATCAGCTGGGTGTCTCAACTTACCATCATTGTTACATTTTTCTTGGTGCCATCTCATCTCTACAGCTGTTTTGTAGCACATGTACAGTCGTTTCAGCCTTGGTATCAATGGAAAGTACCATAAAGTCTTTTAAGGAACCTTTTTCCCCAACTTAAACTTCTTTCTACTCTTTTTGATGGGCTTGTCTTTAGAAGTTTTTTCTATAGATGTGTATTTCCACCTAGATGTGCCAAAAGATGAACACATATCATCATTCTTGTGATCCTTCCAAAATAACATGCAATGCTTGGAACATACATCTATCTTCACATAGTCTAGGCCAAGATCAGTTAGATATTTTCTAGCTTCATAAAAAGAACTAGGAATACGACAACCCTTGAATGCCTTAGATAATAATGTGATCAAGCTATCAAAGCACCTATTGCTCATCCCATGAAAGCCCTTCATCTGCAACAATTTCATTGTAAATGATAGCTTTGAGAATCCTATACAGCCATCATATAGTGGTTCCTTGGTATCTTTCATTAACTTATAAAAAAATAGAAACTTCATCATCCAAAATAGCCTCATGTGTCTCATCCATTTGAACATATTCAGGGACAAAACTATGAGGCATTCCTAGCCCATCCCTGATCATTACCCCTATGTCATCAACCTCATTTTCAAAATCATCTCCATCATCACAACTACTCAACTGAATAGATTCACCATGCATCAACCAACACTCATACCAATCAGTTATACCATGGACTATCAAATCAGTTTTGACTTCATGTGAAGTTTTGTGGCTTGTGTTAATGCATTTCACACAAGGACAAGGAATCATTCCATTATTCTCTACATTTTGAGTAGCAAATTGAATAAATTCATTAACACCATTGATGTATTCCTCAGATAATCTATTTTTGTTTTGCATCCAACTCTTATCTATTCCAGTCATTGAATCCTACAAGATGAAAGCCATTTTAGAAAATATACTAATGAAAAATTAGTTATCATAGTTTATTTACTTGATGATTTCTTATGAAATAATAACAAAAAATGTGAATAGAATAACCTTAAATAAGGAGTTACAAAAATGCAAACAACAATTTTACACAACGAACAATGTAGACAATAACTATTTAAGGAAAGCAAAGTTATGAAGTTGTCCAATTGCATGACTTTTATCAAATCAATCATATGTATACTGTGTAAAATGCAATGACATATTTTAAAGTACACTCACTTAATATTCCCGTTTGAAGAGAGCCCTTTTTGGTGTCAAGGAGCAGTGGATTCATAATTACTTATCTTATCACTAAAAAATAACATTTTTCAAATTCTAATGGAATTTCTAATAGATGTAATGATGTAAAACCAAGTAAAATATAGAAAAAGCCATCGACAAGTTTCAAATGCATAACCAGACAAGAAAAGGTAACAATGTTAGATGCTCTTTATTATCTTGTACCATACTATTTCAATTCTACCAATGTCTTGGGATAGTGTTTGGGATAACTCACCAAGGATCTCACCCCCTCTACCACCTCCTCTGCCACGCCTGCACAAACATTGAGGGAGACCTTAAGTGTTGGGAGATTTTAGGCTTCAGATTGGAACTATCCATTATCCAAGTGTTAATTACAAGAAATGAATATGGCTCTATGTGAATCAAATAGACAAATCCTGACTAGTTTAACCACCATACAATCACGACGTAGGAAGAATGTTGGGTTCTTCCATTTTCCACTTTTTCTACCCTCTCTGTAAGACTAGTAATGGGTTTGTATGATTTTTTTCCTATCATGGATTTTTCCATTGAGGTTAGCTGATTCATGCATGGTCCCCCAAGGATGGGGTTAGTGAAACTCACGCCTTATGTATGTATGTATGTATGTATGTATGTATGTATGTATGTATGTATGTATGTATGTATATGTATATATATACATACATATAAACATACATACAAACACACACACACACACACACATATATATATATATATATGTTTGCATGTATGTGTATATATATGTATATATAAATTGATTTAGCAAGGAATTGATTGTCTATGTCTTTTATTTTGTATGAGGAATTTATATATCATCCTCATGGACATACATAAATTAAAAGTGGGTTCACCTCTTTACTTCCTCTAAATCACCAGTTGCAATTGATTAATTCTAGATCATTCTATCAAAACCTTTTGGAGTAAGAAGGAAGGTTAGTGAACATCCCAACTTGTATTTTTCACTCCTTGCTAAGCCCACTTGCTGCTCCAATCCTTCCTCTACCTACTCTCATTCATACTTACCACCAATATGTATTGAAATACTTAATGAGGAGACTAAATTATTAATAGGAGTAACCAAAGGTTCATTCGTTCGACCAGTTGATGATGCATCCTTTTTCTTCTTTCTGATTGGAATCATATTTCTAAGGAAAGTCTAAATTTTGAGAAGGTGCCAAGTATAGGACTATATAACTAGTTGTATGATAATAGGTACAACATTTATGAAATAAAAAGGTGTAAACAGTATTTGGCAATGCCAAATGAAAATGAACACTAATAAAAATAGAGCAACCAACTCGACAAATAACAAACAAAACAAATCTATTTCTCACCCCAAGTCAAACTTTTTCTTAATGAAATAAACAACTAGTCAACATGAATGACTAATACATTATAAAATCAAAGAATTTGATCAAAACACGTTATCGTCATGCTTACAAATCAAAGTGAGTCGTGGGAAGAATGAATTAAAAAACTATAACCAATGGCTCTTTGATTAGTGTTGGATGTAAACTAGAATAAAAAATATATTGGATGAAGACTAGATGAAAACAAAAAACAAATAACATTTGATATCGTGAAGACAAGGTGATCTAGTATAAAATTTTACATCATTCGGCTTCAATCTGTGGTAGTATACACCTAAATGTTCTTTGACTGATATTTGCATCAGCCACCTCCTAGCTACTGGATCCATAAAGGCATCAGGACTAGGCCATTACACAAGCACCCGCACCCACACAGAAGCTTTGCCATTGCAATTCCAAATTATTTGTAAAGAAAATGTTTCGTATCACATATAAATTATTCACATAACAAGTAATTTGAAGAAGTGCATGATAAATATATGAAAGGCCAACATATTATAATGGAATTACCTTTTATTCTTGCGTTGGATAAATGTCTAAGTTTGTTGACCCTGCCATCGGAATATGTACACCAAGAGAAAGCTCCTTGGAGCATAACTATGCCAAAACTTCTGGTACACATGCCCACTGGAAATGTAGCTACCCGATTTAACTTGTAGCTCCAAGGCCTTCCTTCGTCGATAGAAAAGGGGAAAATAGAGGTAGGAGCCAATGAAGCACGACTGGGAGTAAAAGCGATGTAGCTAGTATGAATTAGGTAGACAAGGGAGAGAGGAAGGGCACGCCAAAATCAATCTCGCACCATAGAATCTCCGGAGGTTGAGGGATCGGCCGGCAGCCAGTGTGTAGAGAAAGGGTGATGCAATCGGAATAATATAGGAGGTTTGTTTATTTAGGATTAGAACAAACAGAAAGTAAAAGAAGTCATAGCACGTGTGGGATTAGGAAAATAGTGGCGCAGGGACTTATCTATCTCTCTTTTTTTTGGCGCTATTTGTGCTTTGGATATTTGGGGGGAACGGTAACATCTTATTTGTAGCACTGTTAATTAAAATGTCGGGCATCACTTCCGTAAATGAGTGGATTTATAGTAGTGTCACTTCATTTTAAAATGACTCTAGACAAAACCTATGAACCAATAGAGCTAGACCTGGTTATTTTCATATATAAGTATTTTTTATTGCTTCCTACTTGGAAAACCACTTCCATTTTCTATTATTGCATATGTTACTAATCTTTCTTACTATATTCCACATATACCTTTTTAGGAAAAAAGGCTCAAGGCTGGTAAATCTTTGGCTATCTAGGAAATTCAGACGCTTACACTAACAGATGTCATCAAGTTTTTAAAACAATTACACTTAGTTTTAGTCATCTCTGATATTGTAAGGAAATGTCACATTTTAAGTTGTAAGAAATGGATAAAAAATGAAAAGTCTGGTTGAATTTATTAATATATGTACAAACTGATCTTATCTCTCTTTTTCAATTTTGTGCCATTTCATATCATAATCTTGAAGATTTGTCTTACTTACCACTCAATACTGCAATATGAAATGTGTGCTCTATAACTGTTTCATAACTAGAGTTTAAGATAGTCTCAAGATATCAATCTCTGTTGAAAATTGTTATGTTTCAACCATGACAAAATACTGCTTGATGGTTTTAAGTATGTGGGTCCTTCCAAAAGTAATGTCTATTGAGCTACTTTTCAGCTATGGTCTGTTTGAACCTCAATGATCACATGTAATTAATGCACCTGGTATTACTACTAATTTTTCATTTTTCAATTCAATATTTGTTTACAAACTACAAAAAGACAATCTAAAGTGATGGATATATTCTTTTGCCCATGCAAAGCACAGGTTACTTCCTAGTACTCAAACATTCCAAGCATCTAAAGCAAACAACCAAGTCAAGAAAAACCAAGACCAGGCAGTCTAGCCCAAGGAACCAAGGGAGTCATAGATAGATCAGGAAAATCAACAATCCCCCCTGCATTGAAAAATGTGGGTTCAACAACATCAAACAGACCCATGTCAGCAGAAGATCAATGTACAAACTTTCATAGCATCAAAACAGGGTTGAAAGTGCTTTTAGGCCATAAACACAATGATCTTTTAGAACCAGACCCAAGAAGAAGCGATAAAATAAAAGGAGATCAACCATCATAAGGAAGACCACCACTGTCTCAAAGCATCTGACACAAACAACGGAGCCAATAAATTTCTTCCATGGGGGGATATCTACCCAACCATTCCTAACCTGCAATCTAAATTATAAGTGTAATCCTTCAGCTTATTTGTAAGTGATTTTTCATTTGACCAACATGCTCCTCCTTTAAAACTATGACAATTCCATTTAATAACTATTCTACTTATATATTATAAAGGATATCTCTACGATATGAATATCGGTACGTATTGAGTGTCAATATTTTCTAGACACATTCATCAAGGTAAATTAGTAGGCATCACTTGTCTAATTCATTTAGACTGAAACTTATATATGATCAAAGTGAGGTCTTGTGTCCCTACCAAACAATGACCTAAATTGTGCAATATCATAAGGAAACTAGATAATTGGAAGATCTTACTATCTCCCTTGACTGACAAAATCATAAAGAAGCTAGATAATTGGAAGATGAAGATGTTATTTTTTGGTGGGAAAATTGAGTTATTTAACTCAATTCTCTTTGCCCTACACTTATTTTGGTCATTCCCCTTGCCCTCTTCAATTATTGATGAAATTAGTAAAACCAGTAGAACCTTTATTTGGGAGGTTCCAAATGTAAATAGGAAGAAGATCCACTATGTAAAATGGTATATGATTTGTAGACCAAAGATGAAAGGAGGTCTAGTTATTAAAAGAATTGGTGATATTAAATAAGTATGTTTTATGATTAATGTTTGGAATGTGACATCTAGAAAGTCATTTTATTGGCCAAATAGTTGAATGAAAATACTTAAAGACATAGGTCCTATAAGCTAAACATAATCATTTTGGTCCTAATAAGCTCAATACAATGGCTCCAAGATGTGGAAGCATATCGTCTTTATGAAGAACATTCTAATGTCTCTCATAAAAATCCAAATCTGAGATAGAGAAAGTATTCATATTTGGAAGGACCCCTGGATCCCTAGTAATCATTTCCTAGGGGACATTCTAATATCTAATGTACCATCTTCTATAGTAAAAAAAATGCTCAACATAGACTAAATAAATAGACTAGTTTACTGATACTTCGTCACATGTCGACCTCAAAATGAAACCATAAATCAGGTCTATATAGGCATACAATGATCATACTTATAGATGACTACATAGACATTTATATTTAGATCTCACTTTCTTGGGGAAAAATTTTGGATTCATTATATCAAGACTTTTGCCAATCCTTCAGCTAAATCAGTAACAAGTAATGCGTAGGCATCAATGGCATCCATTGAATCATTAGTCGAATATCATACTCTAATAATTACACAGTCCAAGAAAATAAATAAGCAATAATGTAATAATGATCATATATCTCCCTACCTTGTTAGCAAAGAAATCAACTTGTATAAAAAAATCAATTATGGTTCAAAATCTTTCCTTAAAGCCATAAATTGGTCTATAGACCACTTTCAATGTCATGTTTACCCTTTTCAACATGTAAACTTCCAAATAAAAAATGTCATCTATATTTTTAAAGATGATTTAGATTAGAATTACTAACTTAATTTAATTTACGAAGGGTGGGTTTTTTATATTAATAATGGGCTTGTGGCAAGTGGCTACATTCATGATGAAGAATAACTTTGTACAATGATAAGTTAGACAGTTTAGGAAACTTCTACCTAGAAGAGCACTATGTATAACATATTGTAATACATTTTCCATGTAAAGAAATTTGACATTTGTCTATGAAACTAGTATCTTCTTGTGTAATAACTTATTATTCAAACAATATTCAAGATGAAAATACAAAAAAATTGATACTTTTACATGAGAATAAAATTTATGATCATGGTCTTTTATTTAAAATGTAACAAATTCTAAAGAAAAGTCTTACATTAGTTACACAGAAAACGTTAATGAAGGATATACCTCTTTTCAGTAGCTTCAATACTATTTTGAGTGAACCTCCAACAAGGTAAGAAATGATAATCGGTCGCGTTTGCTACTGCATTAGTGTATAAAAATAAAAGAAAACATGTTAATAACATGAAGAAAAATATTTATGAAGGGATAGACAAACCTATATATGAGAGAAGAAAAATAATCAATTACTCTCTGATAAAGAATATCATATAAGCAATTGAATACCTACTTTATGTTAGGAATATTTTTTTACTTGTAAAATATATTTTTCCCAACCAACTTTATACTTTACTATTAATTAGTAGAGGGGAGTTCTCTATGTAGATACATCATGTTCTTTGGTATCGACAACTAAGGGTCCAATAAGTCTAATATTATTGCAACCCTATCGTTGCAACCTTTCTTCAACTATTTTTTGGGTGTAAGAACTTACCTGTATTTTTTTGAATTTTTGTAAAACCTATCATACGTCATTGTAAATAAACATTTATGTCAATGGACAATATGAATTAGTATGATGTCAAAAAAATAAAAATAAAAAACCAAGAACAAGAGAAAATAGGGGGTTATCCACAAAAATCATAGAGAATACTGCATGTTGTAGTCATCAGTTGGTCATCATGGTGGGTTATTTGCAAAGCCCAAAAATCAATTGGATATCATCTCTATATAGAATTATGTCTACAACTTTTGGGTTTTTAAAAGTACCAATTAGTAAGTATGTTATTTTATCATCACTGACAACATACTAAAATGCCATATATGTGAGTAACGACTTGCATCTTTGTATTTTCCTCCATACATGATTTAATCATACTTTGTTTAGTTGGCATCTGAAATACATAGTAGATGGCACCCTAGTGAATATTATAAAAAAATGCATGACAACTTATGTGAGCACAAAATACACAGATATTTAAGCTATATAACACAATTTAGAGTTGGATTATGGGGATTAAAAATATGATTGTAGTTTGTTGACTTCCTCAGAATTATTTATATTATAAAGTAGGAATATATTCTAAATTTGATAGTAGGAAAAGTTATTACTGCCCTAGACCACCCCAACTGTAAAGAAATTATAGAACCATACAATATAACTTCCTGACATTTTTGTTCATCCAGTCACTTATAACAAAGTCAAATAACCAATTAGCCATTAAAGTTCAAGGAATAACTAAAATAATGCAAGATTTATATTGCAGCCAAGTAATGTCATAAAAGAACAAGTAAGGACTTGCAAGGATTTTACATATGGGATCAAAATATATAACCAGGAATTCATGAAAAACAAATGAGTTGAATAAATTATGTCAGTTACTATTTATAAGTTGGTAAAGGTGTGGAATAATATCAAAAAAATTCCTCATTTTTTCATCGTATAAAAAATAAAATAATGTCTTTTTGGTCGGTCAAAAATATGTGTTGCTAGTATTACCAAAAACTTTGGGCACTAAGTACCCCATTACATCAGACCAAATTAAGCAAACATAATTAAGGATCATTACCCCATGCAGGGGGAACAAAAATCCCTATATGGAACAAAGAAACTAAGAAAACAAATGAACTGATCGGCTAGATCCTGACACTCCTACCAGAAGAAAGGCTATTACAAGACATGATTTCATACATTCAGCATACCCACAAAAAGTAACCACAGCTTGACATAGTCTATCACCAGCCACCCTGCTTGGGTCTAGCCTTTGAGTATCCCACTTTCTTAGCTAGCTATCACAAGGATACAGAAGGAGCACAACCCAAACAGATCCTCCAAACCAGAAACATAAGCACAAACTAACTGTGTGACAAGCAAGAGTCGATGTAAATCTAACAGGGAGTTTGCACGAGTAGAAGCTCGAAGATAGACCTTCTTACTTAGTACAACACCAACTGACAGTAGCCGCACCCACAAAGTGTGGCATAGTACCAAGAATCAGGACTACCTTATCGCTTCTAACTCACCAAACACCCCTGACAGGCCTTTGGCGTCTCTTGCTTGACCATCACCAGATCTTGGTTCAGGTGTCCAAGCAGTACCTGGAGCAACTAAATCAGCAAATCTTCGAACACCTTGAAGGTGTTCCTAAACGCATCAACAGGAAGGCCCAAAGAGGAGAAGAAGATGAGTTATGCCCACCCTTGAACCCACCCACACGAATCTAGGCTACTGCTTGCACATAGGCATCTCAACGAAAACCTTGACGGCATTGGGAACTAGGATGAAGAAGCCACCATCCTCATTTCCTCAAACACCTTGAAGGTGTACCTGCACGCATCAACAGAAGGCTTGAGGGAGATCCCACCCGCAGCTGTAGAGAAGCCACGCGAGAGCATCACCAACACCAGTCGCCAAGGTGATAAGCCAAGCGCATGCACTCCCATGTAGGACTCCTCATGAACCCAGGGTGCTACGGAGTGGACTCGGCGTCGAGGCAGCACTCTAACAAGGAGCCCAAAGGAAGTCCATAGTGTGCCAGCCCAAGCGACTCAACGCTTAGGAAAACAAAACAATGTCAACTAAAAGAATATAATGTGATGGCCGTTTGGAAGAATGTTACTTAGAAATTGTGAGAGTAATTGGGTTGTATACCTTTTGTTAACTACCAGTTATAACTTATAAGTTATTAACAACTGAAAAGAATGTCTCAGACAATTTTCCATTACTTTATATATCAAATACAAAAGCTACGTCAAAATATTTATTCACATACTTGTCATGGTGTAACATAGATGCACCTTGGATCCCCTAGTATGGATTTGTTGGGATGTATATTCTTAATAACCTTTTTAAAATTATTCTCCACATTAGGTGACTAGTACATCCTTGTCATTAAAGTATGATACACCTAAAGTTAATTTTTAGGATTGCACTGGCCTGCACTTTGAGTATGGTTTCCATGTTCAAGGCCAAGTTATAACTGCTGTTGATTGTCTTCCATGCTAGATGAGTAATGTCCATGTTATTAGAGAAACAATAGGGTTATGTTCAAACTATTTGGGATTGTTTGTTAGTAGTTTAAGAGCCTAGAACTAAGACAATTCATGTTAGTTACCTAAAGCAACGAGTTCTTTATACTTATATCAAGTATAAAGGAACACGAAAGATGTAAATTTCCTACTTATACTTTATCAAGTATAAAGGAACACTAAATTTGCAAATTTCCTACTTTTTTTGCAATATACTACAAAATTTTTAATCAATAATTGTACCATGACTAGTGCCATGACTTCTCCAAATAGATATATTCAGAGAAAGAAATGGTAGAAAAATCAACATAATTGGAAAACAAATACCACTTTTAATAACGGCATAAGAAAGAACAAAAAAAGAAGCCGCACCCAGTGCTTGGCAATACTAAACGAATATGAGAACTTGATAGAAACAAAACAAATGAATTGAAGAATATCAAAGCAAATCGATTTCTCAGAGCAAGCAAAAATTGTTTAAATGAAATAAAAAACAAGTTATCACTGATGACTAATATCATATAATCAAAGCAATTGATCAAAACACATCACTATCACCATTTAAAATCAAATCGAGTCATGTGAGGAAAAAATATAAAAATGTAACTCGTGATTCTCTTGTATACTGTCAAAAATAAATGTAAATCAGAACCAAAAGTATAATGGATGAAGACTGATATGGTGAAGACGAGTCCATCTCGTGTGAAAATTGCACAATCCATTTACATAGACCATTGTAGTCTGCTCGCTTTCATGGTAGTGTATACCTATATGTTCTTTGACATAAGGAAATAAGTTTATGAATGGACAACCAATTTCAGCGGTAGTCACCTTTTCATAGGACTGGATCAATGTCAAACTTCATTGATCCTCCCACCTGAGTAGACCACGAGAAAGTTACTTGGAGCGCAACTGCGCCAATGCTGCCGGTACGCATGCCCTCAGGAAACCTACCTGATTTAACTTGTGCACGCTCCAAAGCCTTCCCTTCCTCGATGGAAAAGGGGAACAAAAAGTCTGACTGAGAGGAAAAGGGGTTTAGTATATAACGTTCGTAGAGAAGGGAGAGAGGAATGACATGCCAAAATTAATATCCCGTCATGGATCTTCGAAGGTTGAGGGATCACAGTCGAACCCGCAGAAGGCGGCCAGTTAGCGGAGAAAAGGGGGTCGCGAGTAAGCATGCCTAGAGGAAGGAAGACACGTTCATTGATCACATGATGAGGAGAAAAAAATTAGAATAAAATAGGAGGTTTGATTATCTTGGATTAGAGAAAATGGAAAGTAGTGGGCGGGGATTATCTATTAGCTGACACTTATTTTTTTTGGATCTATCTGTGCTTTGGTTATTTAGTGGGAAAAATAATATATTATTTACAGCATTTTTAATTAGAATGCCAGGCTTCACTGCCGTAAATGACTGTATTTATAAAGCATAACTAATCAGCCATAAGTCACACTAAATTTGGCCAACCTGACCTAACTTCCCTGATCATACCTATTTCAATTCTTAAATGTATAAAGATGACCGAATGTGACCAAACTTGGAGGTAGTTGATTCGTATTTGGAACTTAGGCATCTTAAATCAAGCTTGGAAGCTCTGGAAACCCACTATGGTCACCTAAGGGCTTGAGTGCATAGTTTCAGGACCCTGGTGCTTCGACGACCACCTTAGTGACTATGGTATTAGTAAACAATTACCCTACATAACCCTTTAAATTTATTTTTTGTTATATTCGTCAAAATTTTAATGCATTAAAGTAAGCTTCAAATTTTTTTTAAAGAAGTAATTGTGTGCATTTTTCAAGTTTTATTATAAAAGGTGAGTTACAAT
Organism: Alisma plantago-aquatica; assembly: GCA_963693085.1. Lineage (NCBI taxonomy): Eukaryota > Viridiplantae > Streptophyta > Magnoliopsida > Alismatales > Alismataceae > Alisma > Alisma plantago-aquatica. The sequence goes on along the minus strand of OY856410.1, from coordinate 374,131,749 downwards.
TGATAATACCTATATAAATGTCTAATTTTGAAAATATATATATATAATATTTCAAATGTAGAGGAATCATATATGACATTTCATATAGATCATACAAAGTATTGGTGAAAATTATGATTCATCACAAATGTAAACAAAATTCAAATTGAAACATTTTTGGCAATGAAACGAGGATCTTTTCCCTTCATTATAAAGTTCAAGAATTTATAACAATATCATATAAATGCATATACAACACTTAAATTGGCAGTATTGCCTTCTATTTAATCTTAAGAATACTCTTCCATTAACCCAATACTTACAAAAACCTAGATATTTTACTTGCTTAGTAGCAAATGTACATCATTTAAAATTATATGCAATGCTGAAATAGATATACAAAAACTAGAATACATGATTACCTACTTCATGATCTACAAAATATGCTTCTAAAAAGCAATCTATTAGAACCAAGTAAAAATGTGTCTCCCTCACTGCATATGGATGTGTATATGGGAGACATGAACAATATTTTATATAAAAAAATTCGATCTGATAACAATACTCACTAGAAGAAGAACTCTTACCTATTAATCATGCTCTACTGTTGATCAATGATTGGATACTCTATCTGTTGGTATTACGAGATGCAGTTAATCCAGTGATGATGTGAGAATTAGATATCATCCACCAGTATTAAGAGAAGAAATCAACAGTGTCGATGAGACAAACCTAGTGGAGTCGAATCCTTTTTCTTCCTTCAAATCAAGGCCATCGAGGAAGCAATATACCAACGACGATTAATTATAATACTATGTCGTTGGATATTACTGGATCTTGTAGTTTTGCAATGTTGGATATAAGAGTGAGAGCAAGTGAGAACCAAAAAAGATGGAGACGGCCTCGCAGCCAACTGAGAACCAGGCAGAGACAGTCTCATGCCAACACTGAGAAAAAGGATGGATATGCGTGGCCTCACGCCAATGCTAGTGGACTTTGAGCGCACGTCATTTTGGGTACAAAGCAACCCCCACGCGATTAGGGACGGAATTCACGCTGAGCGTGATTTAGGAAGAGAGAAGTCGTCGTGTGGGATTGGGGAAATTAGTTAGAGAGTCATCCAGCGGAGAAAGAGTTTCTTATAAACATTTTTTTATTTTAAAAGAATTAGAATATATCTTTCTTTGGCTTAGAAGTTGGCGGTAGATACCCTTTTGTGGCATTTTGCTAATGAAGCTATTTTACCTTTAGTTTTTAATGATTATTTGTGGCATGCAAACAGAAATTCCCAGAATGGTATGCCGGGTATAATGGAATTTCTTGTAGTGATGCATGAACACCAACCCCATTATCTTTTTATGTTCTAGTGTTCCGTTTCGCACAGTGTTAAAAATGGCTAGAAGGCGCATTCTCAAGGCTGGAGTGTGGTTATTGGTGGAGCATGTGTGCTGCAAATAATTTCCCTTTCCTAAGGCCACATAGAATTCTAGAAATAGCACATCCAGAGGACATACTCAAATGGTATAAAAAAGAGGTATAAGATTAATATGCATAAAACACATTCATAAGTTTAGTTGGATAACAACCCAAAATATTGCACTTACTTTTGCGGGAGCTTTTCATTACAATAGAAATAGACAATAGATAAATGTGTTTAAGACATACAAGTACAGACACATTTTCAAGTACAAAATCAACATACATCCATTGTTGTAGGTAAGGTATATTTCCTAGATAGTTACCAAGTGTAGTGTACACAGATAACGAACAATTTGTATTTTTAAAAAATAATGGAGAATATTGCATTTAACCCCCTTTATGGACTTTCTTATATAGTGTAGATGTGTCCTTTTGTATGATTTATAATTTAAATTAGTAAAGGAAAAAGTGTAGTGTATTGACACAGAGACCAAATAGTAATTTCAATAATGAAGAAAATCACATCCAACCCCTCCCTGGTCTTTTTGTTATAGCATAGAAAGTCATCTTATATAATATATCATTTCAAAAAATAAAGACAAAAGTGTAGTGTGCAAACACATGAAAAAATTTATGATTCCACAAAATAACTATAAAAATTGCATTCAACCCATGTAGGCTTACTTATACATTTGAGATGGGTCCTCTTGTACAATATATAATTTAGAAAAGTAAAGAAAAATTGTAGTGTACACACATTGACTAATTTGTAGTTCCAAAAATATAATGGAAACAATTGCAATCACACCCTCCAAAATCTTTCTTATATAGTATAGATAAGTCTTCTTATACAACATAATTGAAACAAGTAAAAGAAAAAATGTAGTGAACACACATAAGGATAAATTTGTAATTCCAAAACCTAATGAAGCACATTACATTCAACCCCCTCCATGGGCTTTCTTATATAATATAGATGGGTTTTCTTATGCAATATATATTTTAAAAAGGTAAAGACAAATGTGATGTACACACACATGGAAAAATTTGTAATTCCAAAATATAAATGATAAAATTGCATTTAGACCCCTTGGTAGGCTTTCTTATATTGTAGGGATGAGTCATCTCATACAATTTATAATTTAAGAAAGTAAGGACAAAAGTGTAATGTACACACACATGAAAAATTGTGATTCTAAACAATAATAGAGAAAATCACATTCAATCTCCTTTGTGAGCTTTCTTATATAGTATAGATGAGTCTTCTTATGAAATGTATAATTTGAAAATTAAACACAAATGTGTGATTCACACAAACACAGACCAACTGTAATTTTAAAACATAATGGAGAAAATTACATTCAGCCCCATCCACAGGCTTTTTTATACAATATAATTGAGTCTTCGAGTATGATATATAATTTAAAAAGTAAAAAGTGTGTACACAAAGGGATAAATTTGTAATTCTAAAAAATAATACAAAAAATTGGATGCAACTTCCTCCATGAGCTTTCTTATGTAACATTGATGAGTATTCTTATGTAATATAAAATTTAAAAAGGTAAAGACAAAAGTGTAGTAGACACACACATGGACCAATTTATAATTCCAAAAAAATAGAGAAAAATTTTATCCCCCCTCTGTCTGCTTTCTTATATAATATACATGAGTCTTCCTATACATTATATAATTAAAAAATGTAAAGATAAAAGTGTAGTGCACACAAATAGGGACCAATTTGTAATTCTACAAACTAATGGAGAAAATTGTATTCAACCTCCTGTACAGACTTTCTTACAAATTAAAAAAAAAGTAAAGACAAGAGTGTAATGTATAAACACATGGATTGTAATTCTAATAAATAATGGAGAAAATTGCATTCAGATCACTCTTTGGGCTTTCAAATATAGTATAGATGGGTAATCTAATAGAATATCTACCTTAAAAAATAATGACAAAAAATGTAATGTAGATACGCATGTACCAATTTGCAATTACAAAAAATAATGGAGAATTTTGCATTTAAGATCTTTATTTTGCATAAATTTAGATAAGTTTTATTGTATAATATTTATTTTAAATAAGTCAAGACAAAAGTGTAGTGTACACGCATGGACCAATGTATAGATGCACAAAATAATTAGAGAAAATTGAACCTTGCCCCTTTGGTTGCATTCTTATATCGAATAGATGACTCTTCTTGTATAATATAAATTTGAAAAAAAAAGTAAAGATAATAGTGTACTTCACTCACACATGGACCAATTGATAATTCCAAAAATATTAAGAAAATTTACATTCAGCGCCCTCCACAAGTTTTTATATATAGTACATATGAGTCTTCTTATACAATATTAAATTTAAAATAGTAATGACAAAAGTATTGTGTACGCACACATGGATCTGTGCGTAATTTCAAAAAATAATAGAAAAAAATATATTCCACCCTCATTGGGATTTCTTATGTAGTATAGATGTGTCCTCTTATAAAATTTATAATTAAAAAAGTAAATATAAAAGTGTACACACATGGATTATTTTGTACTTCTAATAAATAATAGAGAAAAATACATTTAGCTCCCTCCACGGGGTTTCTTATATAGCACATATGTATTTCTTATATAGCACATATGTGTCGTCTTATATAATATACAATTTGAAAAGTAAACACATGTGCAGAGAACACACAAATGGACCAATTTGTAATTCTAAAAACTAATAGAAAAATTGCATCCATCCCCTTGACATACTTTCTTATATGGTACAAATGGGTCTTCTTATACGATATATAATATAAAAGGTAAAGACAAAAGTCTACCGTACACACATGGATCAATTTGTAATTTTAACAAATAATAGAGAAAATTGCATTCAACCCCCCTCTGCTGGCTTCATTTAAATTATAGACGAGTCTTCATTTACATAGGGATTGTTTTGTAATTTCAAATATAGTGAAAAAATTAAAATCGGCACCTATACTCACTTTCTTATATAGTATAGATGATTGTTCCCATATACTATATGATTTAGGAAAGTAAACACAAAATTCTAGTCTACAACATAGGGATCAAATTTCAATTCTAAGGAATAATGGGGAAAAATTGTAGCTAGTCCCTTTACATACTTTTTTATATGGTATAGATGAATCTTCTTACATAATATATAATTTAAAAAATAAAGATAAGAGGACTAATTTATAATTTCAGAAAATTATAGAAAAATCGAGTTGCGCCCCCTCCACAGGTTTTCTTGCACAATATATATTGGTTACTGATCCGAAGATAAATATGTTTAAACGGGTGTATTAAAATTGGTATGTATCGTACTCATCTCTTGTCATGAACCAACTCCTTATACAATATAGATAGGGTACAGATCCCAAGATAAATATGTTTAAACGAGTGTATAAATATCGGTACGTAGCGGTACTCATCTCTTATCATGAACCATGAACCACCCCGCTAGATCCCAACTCATCCCTACTCGGCTTCTCATTGATCTGCGGGGACAATAACCAGTTACCGCCTCCGCATGGGAATGGCATGCAACTGGAGCCTTCTCGATAAGACATCTTCCAATTACCCGAGGAGATTTCAACAACCCATAAACAACCGGACTCTTATATTAGGGTTTGCTTTCCAAAGGCAGAGGAAGGACAGAATAAAACTACAAAAAGCACCATTGAATAGTACATGTTACATAGAACAAAGCAGAGCAAAACATGGGAGTTCGCGCTTCAGCCCTAGCCACAACAGAGAAAATTTAGACGACGGCGAGGATGCTTGACTTAGAGGCTGGGGGCATCAAGAGTAGCAGCTCCGACGATCATATCATCGCGCAAGGAAGGAATCATCTCGTTGATATCATAAAAAACTCTGCAAGTCTGGTATTGGCGTCATCGAATAATAATCGTCCCCAATGGTCTTGTCTACCGAATGATTTGCTGGACAACGTCTCTTCCCGTCTCAACCTCCATGATTATCTTGTCTTTAGGAGAGTATGCCAAGCGTGGTGGAGAGCACCATCAGCTTCAGTATTTTCATCACAACACCGGCGCCCATATATCATCTTCTACGGTCGTCGTGAAGAGAAGACGTCAAACGGGTCTACTTCATCAGCTGCCTCGCGGAGCTTTCTTTTCAACATAAACGACGTCTCTCGGCTTCTATCAATTGAGATCCCTGAACTCGATGGCAGTGTCTGCCTTACCTCACGAGGGGGGTGGCTTCTTGTACAACGGCAGATGCCTGGCGATAGCGACGGTAGTCTTTTCTTCTTGAACCCTTTCTTCCGGCCCTCAAATCTTCCAGAGGCAAGTGAGTATGGAAGGGTGATAAATCTTCCCAAACTCCCCGACATTATGCTAAACAGGAATATAGTGGCTGCTACATTTACTCCGAAATTCGACATCAAGGGCCGATTAATTCGTTGGGTAGTGTTCCTAGCTTTTATCGAGGACCCAGATTTCATCACGATATGCGTCCACGACTGTATCAGTCATTCACACAAGAGGGGTTGGATCTGTGAACCATTCATGTTTAATGAAGACCTAGTCCAAGGAATTGACATAATCGGGGGTTTTACTGATGGTTCCAACACGTTTCGTATAATTAACCGGATTGGTGCATCAGCATGCTTCTTTTTCAACCCTTCAGGCAGGTCGACCATCACTTGGACACTAGAAGATTGGGTCAGTGATCGCAACTATTATGATTATCTCAACCATAAAGTCTGCTTGGCAGGAAACATGGCAGAACGTTTGGTAATGGGAGGCAGATCAACACGTTTCGATTACATATGTGATTGCAACTGCAGTGTTATGGACAAAGATGGTCTTTCCAAATCGGCGTATCCGAATCTTACTAGGAGACTCCAATGTAGATCTGATGGTACGGTGGATACGCAAGTTTCCGAGGCAAATGATCAGTTGCCGATGTGGAAGGTCGTGATGATCGAGCCTCGACTCAACGGCAGTGGCATATCGCCAATCATCCCAAGAAGGTATGATTAGTTTCCATTTTCATTGTGAATTAATTTATTAAAGATTAAGTCCACTACGGATGTCCATTTCTTATATTATACTGCGTGACTTTTGTGTATAAGATCCTCAGCCTCCAATAACTGTTCAAAAATTCATATAACTCAACATCGGGACAAATTAAAACAAAATGTCAACCTTTCATTATGGGTAATCAGTCATGAAGGGTGCGTGTCTTTGCTTCTAAAACCATTTATTTAATCGTCTAATCTGCCAGAGGCAAACGAGAATGAAAGGGTGATAAATCATCCTAAACTCCCTGCCGACGTGCAGAACAAGCATCTAACGGCTGCGGGGATCACCGTTAATTTTGGCATCACCGGTAGATTTTGATTTCATGGTATGTGTTTTAAGCTTATTCGAAGGATCCATGCAACATTCGGGAATATTCATGTTCAAGCAAAACCAACTAGGAGTGGAGATAGTTGGGTCCTTCAACCCTTCAGGCCGGTTAAACATCACTTGGATTCGAGAAAATTACGCTGGTTCAGAGTGTGTTGATGGGAATTATTATCCTGAAATTTGCGTTGCAGCAAACTTAGCCGAAGTTTTACTAATGAGACATTGAATACATCTATAATTGCAGAAATAGTGCTGTGGACAAAGATAGGCTTCTCAGGTCGAGATACAGGAATCTTCCTAGGCGCCAACATTGTGAACCAATGGTATAGTGGCTTTGCACATTCCATTGCCAGAGTACATAATTATGATTGCGCCTCGACTCAACGATACTGTCGTATGGCGAATATACTGTTCCTATACACTCACCTAAAATTATATTAATGCTACATATCCCCCATTCCCACACTCAGGTGCCCACCCAGTCGTTGGGAGAGAAGAACTGCTGATGCAGCAGAAAATCCCACTTAAATAATATAAAAATTATAAAAAGAGAAAAAAGAAGAGATAATATTATTTTGTTCATAACATTCAATCTATAATCAATTTTTTGTCGAAATAAAAAAATAGATTCTTTATAAAAAATTATTTTTAACAAAATCAATTTTGACATACTTTGGACTAATAATAATATTGGACAAGAATGATATTTGTATTTAATGGTACAATACCCATACTTTGGGTTACAATACTTGAGTTTTAGGTACAATACACCAACAAATAAACATACACAATGTACCCCCAAAACGGGAGGAATGTACTCGAAAACTCAAGTATTATACACCTGAGTACTATACCAATGTTTTGGGATACATTACTCCGATTTTGGGGTCACAATATCAATCTATTTACTTGCTATTTTGGAGTATAGATCTTGTGTTTTAGGGTACAATATCCGTGTTTGGGCTATAATACCCATATTTCGGGTACAATTTCTATGAAACAAACTTCCTAATAAAATCAATATTGACATACTTTGAAGAAATAACAATATCAGAGAAGTATAATATTTGTGTTTTAGGGTACATTACTTATATTTTGGGGTACAACACCCGTGTTTTAGATATAGTACATTAACAAGTAAAGATTCATACTATACCCAAAAATAAAAGTAAGGTAATCGAAAAGTCAGGTATTATACACTCGTGTATAGTGCCAATATTTTGGGGGTGCAGTACCAATGTATTTACTTGTACTTTGGGGTATAAATCTTGTATTTTAGGGTACAATACCCGTGTTTGTGGTAGAATACTTATATTTTTGGATACATCACTCTCATTTTGGCGTACATCACTCTTGTGTTGAGGGGTACACTATCTATATTTTGGGGGTACAATACGTGTATTATGGGGTACATTACTCCCATTACTGTGATACAATACAAACGTTACTTGCTAATTGACTACACCCTAAAATACGGGTATGTACCCCAAAACATGGGTATTGTACCCCAAACATAGGTAGTATATTTTGGTTTTATTATTTTTTCTCTAAAGTACGTCAAAATTAGTCTTATTGTAAAATATTTTTTGTCATAATTTAGTTCTTTTTATTTGTTACCATATTAGACATCATTTTTTTTACATTTCAGTAGGTGACAGGCGGGCAACTAGTTGCGCCGCTAGTCCTTTTTGTATGGCAAAGCCAATCCTTTGAAATACTAAATTCATACACTTAGGGGACATAACATTATTATTCATTACTTTATGAACCCTCTTCAAAAGAGCAACAACGTCTGGTGCTAAGAAACCAAAAGTGTCAAACCCAAAAGGAACAAAGACATGCTGATTTTCAGTACATGCTTTGTCATGTTTGACAACTTTTGCTGAGGCAGCTTTAACAGCAGCATGCCCAACTGTCAAATTACCGCTCCATAATGCCACAAGTGGAGAAACTCCAGTTAGATCTACACATGCATGTTATGAGTTATATAATTTTATGCTTCCCTCCTTTATTTTCTCCTACTCTCAGATTAGTTTTTCTTCAAATATGTCAACACTAGTCTTGTTTGAAAGTATTTTTTGTGAGGAATCTAATAATTTTTATTTCATCAAAAATTTCAATATGATTGAAAGTTATGAGCAAATTAATTTTCTCTTTTTTCTCTCTTAATACTTATCTCCTCATTATTGCATAGTAGACAAGTGTACATCAAAAACTATTTTCGTGTTGCTGGTGGATGGGCAGGTGTGCTATACATTGTCAAGAGTTTTTCAAAAAATGTAGTGTGTAAAAAAATTTTCTAGTCATTAGTCGATTAATTGTTATCCACTTTACTTCAACCCCCTTTAATACAACTCAACAAACATACTACCACAAAAAAGTTAGCAATTATAAATATATATGTAATTTATTAACTGCTGATAATTATGCAGAATCAGTACTATTTACAGGTAAATCCTAATTTTTTGGACTATATTACATGAGAATTCAAATAGTTCTATATTTTCGTTGTGGTATTCTTATACCAAAAATGTCTTTGAATCCAACTCGCATAACAGAAAACACAAACCCAACTGATGTAAGTCATTAGGTAAATTTAAACTATAAAAAATGTTCCCTGGGACTGGTATCCATTCTATAGAAAAATGAGCTATGAAGGATCGGCCACCTTCCTTTTTATGGAACAAAGATTATGTTGGATAGTGTCATACCTACAAGGTGGTTTTATCTTTTGTTATTCCTTCCACTATGTAACAAGATTAATGAATCCCAATAGTAACAACATTCTTAAACCTAGACGTTCAACACAACCACCCATCACCTCACCTACTCTCATCTCACTTCATTTAAATGACACACTACAATAAATGTTGCCACAATATCATCATAAGATATAAATAGATACAAATGTGATTCCATAATGTCAATTTTAGCTATTTTATTATCTGATTTATATGAAGGTACATCAAACTTTCATATCACCTATTATTCCCAAGCTTCTCACATATAAAAAGATATGATCCGCTGAAGTAGGCATAGAGAGCTAAGCCACTAGGATATTACAAGTATATTGGAATTTCAAATGATTAGGTTTCATATTTGACTTGGCTTTGGTCTAAAAAACCACATCCACCCCACACACAACTCTTTCGATGTGATGTTGTAAACATTTTCTTATATCCTTTAACATACATTTTATATTTTGGTTCATAATGTTTGTTTTCTCATCTGAAAATCTAGTTAAGTGCAATAGCCTTTACAACAATTGTGATCCTTTATAGCCACCCTTGAATTCCACAATTAACTATCATTCAGAATATTGATTGTGTTTTGATATATCTATGGTGTAATTGGGTACAAGGGCATATCCATAGAGGGTTGCCTAGACTTTAGTTCCCCATTTGCATCATCATATTTATTATATTTAATAATTACTATATTTGAATAAGTGTAATGTATGTGGTCATCAATTGTGACTCTACAAGTGTATAATTTACTCATAGTGTTAAAAATTCCCTCCTTCTTCTTGGTGCATGCTACTTCAATGCAGTTGACTTGCACCCAATTCAAAATCAAGCAAAATAGAGTCAGTCATGGAAACTTCTAACCTCTCACTAATGACGAGGTCACCAATCTCACTTGGATGTCATTGTACATCGATCTAAGTCTTTTAATAAGCCGAGCATCATGCGTGTATTATTTTAATCCAATGGGTGTAGTTTCCTAGACTTCTACATAGAAAGCAAGATCAGGGCATGAAGATAAGTATGTGGAGGTGGGCACCCAATTTACACCCAAAAGAGTGTCCATCCCAGAAACCAACATAGGTATGGGTACTATCTAGAAGCAAATTCTCAAAGAAGAGAATGTTAATAAAAGTCTAGAATGGTTGTGAGATTCCTTTGCACAACCCATATAGCCAGTAGAGATGAAGCAACATAATCCAGAAGTCATAGGCAGTCAAATCACAAATGAACACCATTATCCAGCCAAAGGTTTTACATAAGGGGAGGCCATTTCTTCATCTACCTAGAAGTTGTTCAACTAGTGTAGATACTTCTTCATCCCTAGATGTGGACAAAAATAAAGGAGTCATCTTCATCTTTGGAGTAGAGGAGACAAAACCTGTGGAGAGATAGATTCTGAGAAGGAATGCCTTTATATATGCCAACCATAATGATTGTATACATAAAATATCAATGTACGAGTTTCACTGTATTCACCTAACTTTAAAAAAATTAACCACTATGTATCAACTTTTATTCAGTCCCAAAAAATGAGATTTCCTAGATTCAAAATGTGTTCAGTACATTATATCTCATTGGTTATGACAACTACACTATTAATTCAAACATGATTACAATTTGATGTTTATACTACATGCATAACAAGATTTTTTTATCATACTAGATTCACCAAATAAGCATTTATTTTTCATTAAGATATCATTATCTATTATACTCGATCAAATGACCTTCTTTCCTGACTAGATATCTTTTATGACCATACTTTTATATCAACACCAATGCTAACACACAATGTTTTCCTTACCCCACAACTAATCAATCAAACATCAATTACCAATAAAAGATGGAAAATGGTGACAAGAAAAGAAAGCAAAAGTTGATTTCATTGTAATTATTGAAATAATTTCCATAATATGGCATACATAGAACCTCCCTTTGGTTTGTGTGAAACAATGAAACAAAATGTTCAATCCTTATTATATAGTTTGCTTTATACCTTTATGTATCATCCAACTAAAAGCATGTCCCATGAATGAGAGTATACAAAAACTCTAATCTAATGTTATTCTTGATCACAACTTATATAGTATATAATATTATACCTAAAAAGAAATTGATGTTAGACTCAAAAGCCTCGTGAAAGGATGGAATTCCCCTCTTGTTATCAACATGTGTTAATAATGTTTTTTGTATTAATTATCACTATAATGGAATTGATCAAGGAACATATTTTTTAGCAAAATAGCCTCACTATTCAACTTAAATGATGAAGAGTAATTGTTATTCATAATATTCAAGATAATCATGTCATCTAAACCTATTCAATTGAAAATGGAATTAGTTATATGAATAAACCATCAATCAATGCTTATTAATTTAAAAGGACTATCAATCAATTCACCTGAAAACTTACAAGATTAACACAGATCACAATTTTTGAACAAAGTATGAAAATGACACTACAGAAAAATATTAGAATACCATAAAGAACAATTATTAGTACTTCTACTTATCACATTATTTTAATTGATATCCAGGTTATATTTGTTTATATTGACTATGTCATGACTAAATGGAACAACTAAAAGTATCCCATCCTAAAGTCTTCAGGTTTCTAGAATTCTAAGTCTGTCTCATGAAATTCTTGGTTTGTGTAAAAATGTTATGTCTAATGAGGTAAGGAATAATGCATTGTGACCAACAATATACTTACATGTCCAAAACTTTGGTACATAGGAAAGATCCTAACAACATAAAAATGAAAGAGTATGATAGACACAAACATATACATGTATCACTAAAAGTATTGGATTCAAATTTTTAACTTCAAGATATCTGAAGTTCCACAACTCAAGAGAATGATCTATATGATCACACCTCAAAAGTGAAACAACAAAGATGAACAACTAAAAGGATCTATATATTTCCCCATTGTATGAGGTTCCACAATCAATATTATATTAGTTAGTTCATGGCCCTTCCCCGCCATAGTGAGCTTTAGAGATCCTTGAAGTTAAAAGTTTTGAACCCATTTTAGTTGACTAATTCTTGGCCATTGAAACATGAGCCCCAGAAACTTCTTGCAATCCATATGAAAGAAACTAGATAACCCATTTAACTTCCCCAAAAACTGGACAACTAGGAAGGTATATGGTTTTAAAGATGGTTGCAAAAATCTTAAATAGTGTTTCATTTTGTCGTTAACATGTATTACTTGTATTTTTAATTTAAATTTCATTTTATTAGTATTTATCTGATTATTGACTAATTTCCTAGTTTTTATTTTGGAATTTCTAAAATTAAATTATAGTTAGGCAATAAGAAATGTGACCACTTTAGTAGCGTAGTAGTAATTTCTTCAAAAAGTTAAAACATTGAAAATATCATGTACACTCCATTTTACTCTAACATCGTGTTATTCAAATACCATCATTATCCATTTGATCCAAATAATATTTTATTTTTAATTGATTTTTCCCTCAGACATATCTTATTTTTACTATTTGCACCACTAAAAATCATGGGTTTGCAATGTTTAACATCAAGTTCCAGAAAGTTCAACAACTCGAGCCCATGCTTTATAACATCACACCTAAAAAGTCCAACAATAAAGCCAGACAACTAAAAAGGAACTACATTAGAGGTCGCACACTCAACATGTTGTTAGTCAAGTCATGGGCCATTCCCACCCAAGTGAGGTCTGCCTACCTCCCATTAATATATCCTTGACTGAGTTTTTATCATTGAAACATGATCATGGGATTCTTCTGACTATATATTGGGAAGCTACTAGATAACCTATTTAAATCCCCTAAAATTGCACAACTAGGGAAAGTGTATGGTGCTACAAATTCTGGCAACAATCTTAAACAAGGGTTCATTTTGTCATTAAAATACATTACTTGTATTTATAACATCGGATTTGTCTAAAATTATTTATTTGATAAGACTCATTTCCCTATTTCTTATCTTTCAAGATCTAGAAGTAAATCATAGTTAGGAAATAAGCAATAGTTGGGGACTGAATGTTCCCAACAACCTGTATGAAGCCATCAAGTGGGCTGAAGTTGTTTACAAAAATGACAAATACATGAAGAGCTACACCCTCCTTTATATAACTGGTCTCAGTTATTTTGTGTGGAAAGAGAGGAACAAGAGAATCCATGAGAAGAAGGAGACCAACCAACGTGCTTTCATTAATAACTTTGATAAAGAACTCAAGTGGCATATGAAGAATAGGAAGGATATTTTGTATAGGCTGAATGCTAACACTCGAACTTACTGGGGTTTTTGTATGTAATCCCCACGTATAGTTTATGTAGGACCCTGGTTTAGGGTGCCTCATTTTTGTACTATATAGTTTGTCCAAACTATCTTTTTTGTCTAATATATTTACCTTACTCCAAAAAAAAAGCAACATGACCACATTAGTAGAATAGTAGTAATTTGTTCGATAAATTAAAACATTTCAAAATAGCATGTCGCTCCATTTGACTATTTTCATGATATTTAAACACCATCATTATTGATTTGAATCAAATAAGATTTCATCATCACTTGATTTTGACCTCATACATATCTTATTCTTTACTTTTTCATCAATAGTCCCAACCCATAATTTTATTTTATCAAGTGTACTAATGATGGAAAGAACAAATTAGGTTTAAGAATCATGTTCCACAACATGGAGGATACATTGTAAATGAGTTTAGGATATTTATATACAAATGGCATGGAAACACGAAAGGAGGACCCTGGAAGATGTTATTGACTAGCAACAAGGTACTGATCCCTAACTTGTAAGAGGAATAGGAAGAAGTTGTTGTCTTTTAGTGGATTATTAGATGCAAAGACAACATTATGCCTCTTATGCTGATGATTTGCCATAGTTTGTCACACTAGTGGTGACCAAGATTTGCGTAAAAGTTTAAAGACAAGGGTGAGAAGTCAAGGTCGAAGGAGGAAAATAAAATAAACTTAGGAAGCAGAGGATACCAAATGTTAAGAGCTAATAGAAGCATCTATGTAGATTTTAAAGATGATAAAAAATTGTAACTACAAGATGTAAATGTTGGATATGTCTCTTTGTAATGGTTAGGATCAGAGTCTTTTGTAAGGTCTCTTTTTTATGTTTTCATCCTTATGTGGGTGCTTGATCATGTCATGCATGGTCATTGATATCATATATGGTGTTTGATCTTCCATGGTGCTGGTTTTACTCTTATTATTATGACCTTAGGTCTAATTTGGTGTCTTTCTCTTCTTGTATATGTCTCAGATGGGGGGGGATTTATATATTTCTAAGGGTTTGGTTCAATGAAAAGTATCACACATATGTGAAAAAAAAATTATCTTCCATACTCAACATTCCCTAACTAAGCTTTTTGTAGAGAACTTTACTCATTTTCATCTTGATATTACTATCCTTGATACAAATCCACCCTCAAATCACAGAATTTTATAAGAACATTAAATAACTAAACAAATTTATTTCATTTTTCTACTTATCTTCTATATTAGGCAAATTCTTTTAGAATTCATGACAATAAGTTCTTATGATTTGATCCTATTCTTATTGCAAAATATTTTTATATAAACTAAATAGTTTCAAATATAGAAATCATTTATTTATTTTCATAAACTAAGGAAAATATCTTAATGTCCAACATGAATATGTTTTATCTTATATTAGGGTATTTATGGGACTACAAGTCAAAACATTCTCTCATAACTCCATATCACATGATTATGACCTCCCATTTAACAATAATGAATTTTAACATGTATATGCATTTAAATAACATTATAGGATAATTTATGTAACATGTATTATGTATTTTAATTATAGAATCGACAATAGATTTAGGGATGATTTCTTAGATACATCCATTAAACCTTCTCATCTTATCCAAAATTTATGTCTCTTTAACTACTTGCTATTAGAACTTCTTTACTTTTATTAAACTTCTAGAAATAGTTATCTTTTCCTCTTTGGGAGTTTTATTGTTCCCTATTTAGAGTATCTTAGCATATCAATTTGCTACTAGTATTTCATCTTATGTTGATTATTCCTACTAACTTATCGATGTGTGATTTGTGAGTGAATACTTATATTCGTGTGAACTTTTCCATTATACATAAAATGGGGCCCATGAATGGTATATGACTTATTTTAATAAAAAATGACAATGCTAATACACCAGGGAATGCTACTATTACTTTATTAGTTTAAGTGATAGGGCTTTAACCTAGAACATTTTCCAAAATACAAGAATTCTAATATTATGTGTGATTAATGTAATTTGTATCACCATGAACATTACCATCAAACATCACTACCATTGACTAATATCTTATAAGAGTATATGACACATATAAACCCTTAGGTGTTCTATTTTGTATCCAATTTTTTCATTTTACGCAAATATCATTTAATTGGTTCATTTGAGTTAGTTTCCTCAATACATTTAAAAAAACTCATCCAAATGGGATGAAATTTTGCAAGGGGCCTATTACTATTATAACAATGAAGATCAATGTATTAGATTTTACAAAGATATATGATCTAGATAATCAAACACCATTGAGGTGTACAGTGCAATCTGTACACTCGAGTGTATTTTATCCTGACTCTCTCTCTCTCTCTCTCTCTCTCTCTCTCTCTCTCTATATATATATATATATATATATATATATATATATATATATATATATATATACACATACATACATACATACATATATGTATATATATGTATATATATCTATATGTTTGTGTATGTGTGTGTGTTTCTATATATATATATATATATATATATATATATATAAATATATATATATATATATATATATATATATATATATGACCATCCATTCACTACTCGTGCGGGTAACTAAGGTTAGTTACTCATCCATCTATTTTCTAATAGGAAGGAATATATATGTAATGAAATAACCATAATTGTAATGAGATGACCAATATTGTAATACAAAGACTCGTTTTGTATTATAGTGTAAATTGTTTACAATTTTGTCATAAATATCATTTTTACTATTTTCGAAGGGACAATAAAAAGTTCACATTGTATTTACAAAATGGGTCTTTCTATTATAGTTTTGGTTATCTCATTAAAATCATGTGCCTTCCTATTATAAAATAGATCCATGGGTAAGAAAAGTTAGTTAACCACACGGGAAATGAATATATACCATATATATATATATAAATATATATATATATATATATATATATGTGTGTGTGTGTGTGTGTGTGTGTGTGTATATAAGGAATTTCCCCTTCTCCCATAACCTATAGTGAAAGTCAGACGCCTAGGTGGGTGTTAGATCAAAAAATGCTTGTCTGGTGTCTGGAACGCGGGTCATTTCATTGTCTCATATATATATATATATATATATATATATATATATATATATATATATATATATATATATATATATATATATATATATATATATATATATATATATATATATATATATATATATATATATATATATATATATATATATATATATATATATATATATATGTGTGTGTGTGTGTGTGTGTGTGTGTGTGTATAGGGTATATATTCATTTCCTGCATGGGTAACTAACTTCTATTACCCATGGATCAGTTTTGTAATAGAAAGACATCTATTTGTAATGAGACAATTAAACAGTAATATAAAGACTCATTTTGAAAATACAATATGAAAATTTTATTATCCCTCTAAATACAATAAAAATGATATTTATAATAGCAGTTTACATAGTATTATAAAATAAGTCTCTGTATTACAAATTTGATCATCTCATTACAATGTTGTCTGTCTCATTACAAATATATGTCTTTCTATTACAAAATAGATGTACGGGTAACTAACCTTAGTTACCTGTGTGGGTAGTGAATGAATGGACATATATATATATATATATATATATATATATATATATATATATATATATATATATATATATATATATATATGTATGTATATGTGTGTGTCTACTTGTCTGTGTGTGTGTGTGTATATGTCTATGTGTGTGTGTGTATATATATATATATATATAGTGTGTGTGTGTGTGTATATGTATGCATATATTAATAAATATATATATATATATATATTTGTGTGTGTGCCTTTATTATGATTTAAGAAGTTGAAAATCACAGCTAATTATTTGGTTACTTGCAAGAAGTTTTCATTTAATAAAAAAAGGAAAATTTCTTACCGTATTTGGTATTTTAAAAGCCTTCAAAGAAAGCTTCATTTGGGAGAGATATAGCCATAGAGAAGAAAACTAGGCATGGTGTAAGAATAGAACATTAGATCATAATCATGTAATCATGAAAGAAGAAAAATGAAAGTCTAATGCATAATGGTTCATTTGGTTGGTTAGCTAAAAAGGTATTTTGGATAGTTTGATTAGATGGAAATTTATGGTGGTGATCATATTTTGATTACTAATATGTAGGAACTAGTGAGGACTTTAATTCAAGGTCATTTTGGTATGCATTTTTATAATTATAAATGGTGGGACAGAATTAAAGGACATTACCATATGCAACTTGAATAGAAAAATATTTTACATAATTAACATTGCTTGATATTGAGTTTTCTGTAATATTCATGTTGGGTAATCTAACACTAGAAGATGATTGAGTATAAAACCTTGGGTTGTTGAGACATCATATTTATAAACTACATGGAGACCCACCAACCAAGGAGAGTTGATGTAAGTGTGATAACATGACATCATTTATATATAATACTTTTATCCAACAAATGAGTTATTACTATGACCTCAATGTGTAAAATAACGTGAAAAAATACTACTTAATTTATGTTTATCTATCAATAAAAATTTAACATTACCAAATTAAATAAATATAATGTATATATTTACCGTAAGGTTTAGGAACATGAAAGTAGATATTGTGTTGTGGACATCATGTCATAAACATCGATGATGCTTTTTAAAAAAAATTAATTAATCATGACTTTTTATGGGCCTGAATATTCTAAAAGACTAATTATGGGTCGCTTTCTATGAAATTTGTTGGTTTTTGTTATGTTTTGTAGTTTTTATGCTTTTATGACATTACATATTTTGTTTTTTTTTCCCATATTTTTTAGGTTTGGTTCATCTAATCAATGAAATAAGTCAACTAGTTTGTGCCCTAGGTCTACCACGTACTATTCCTCCCATCACCAACCGACAGTCACCCCAAGACCCCATAAACCCTATGCTAGATCTAATGATGACCTAAGGGAGATACTCAACATTTCCTGCACACTACAATGATGACTTGAGTGTAGTTCATGACTGTAGCTTATTTCCAGCTTGCCATTAGTGTTGGATTTTCAAGGAGGTAGCATAATTCTAGCATTATAGGAGGCATGACAGATCATCTTCTGGCGATACCAAGAAAAAAAAAATCAAGGCTCCTTCAACTAGAGCATCCGTCATGGATAAAGTTTTGTCTCTTTCTATAATTTGAGGGGCAGCTCAACTTCCCCAACTATGTTCTTCGTCTATGATGTTCCCTTCCTTCTCCTTACTATTCCTCCTTCTGATTCCTTCTTAAATACTTCCTTTTCTCCCATATCGGTGCCATTTTTCACCCTTTGGTATCCCACCTTGACTCCTGTCAAGTGTCAGGAATTATTCCCCTCCATTGTCATTCTCAAATTACTATCCCCCTCCTGTCAATTTTATTAAACCCCTTCCATTACCATCATCAAATACTTCCCTATTTTAATTTCCTTCACTTCTCTTATTCCATTTCCTCCACTGCTACTTCTTTGGTTCCATGTTTCCTCCATTTGAATCCTCTATCCCCATTTGATGTTCCTCTTCTTATGATTTCTTCCTCCCCCTACAATATCCCATTTTATTTCTAATTTTGAATACCCCTACACTCACCCAGATCTTCTTCCAATGCATACCTCCCCTATTTCCCAACCTTCTTCCAATTGCTTGCCTCCTACTATAGCCCCAATATATACATAATTTTGATATTCACTTGATCTAATCAGATGTTTCCTCGCATCCCCCCTTTTTATAAAGGCCCCCTACCAAAATTTCTCCCCCTTCCTCAAACACTGATATCCTTCCTCATTTAGTGAATTCTCTACCTCTATCTTTCTATTTTCTTTTATTTGATATAGCTACAAATTATTGACAAATCATGTTATGTTGATTCTTTAGTATTTAAGGCATTGATATCATGTGTTTTCTATTGAGCTTAGAATGTACATTTCTCCCATAATAGCTACACATTTTTATATATATACATATAAATATATATATATAGAGTCAGGCTAGAATACACTCGAGTGTATCCGGAGCGGAATACGCTCAAGTAGTTTTTCATGATGCAATATTTTTTTTTGAAAATCTAATCCGTTGATCTTCTTAAACATCTCGTGAACAACTCATACGCAAAATTTGAGCACATTTGGATATGTATAGCTCATGTTATGAAGACCGCAAAAATTATATATTTCAAATTAGTTTTGCGCGTCGATTTTGTTGCCCTTGGATGAGTGACTTACACTCATCCAAATGGGCTCAAAATTTCTATGTAGCCTAGTTATAGTATGACGGTGAAGATCAATAGTTTACATTTTGCAAAAAATAGTCTTGATATGCAAACACACTTGAGTATATTCATGTGATCCGTACACTCGAGTGTATTCTAGCCCGACTCTATATATATATATATATATATATATATATATATATATATATATAGAGAGAGAGAGAGAGAGAGTCAGGCTAGAATACACTTGAGTGTACGGATCACATGAATACACTCAAGTGTGTTTGCATATCAAGACTATTTTTTGCAAAATGAAAACCGTTGATCTTCACCGTCATACTATAATTAGGCTACATACAAATTTTGAGCCCATTTGGATGAGTGTAAGTCACTCATCCAAGGGCAACAAAAGCGACGCGCGAAACTAATTTGAAATGCATAATTTTTGCGGTCTTCATAACATGAGCTATACATATCCAAATGTGCTCCAATTTTGCGTATGAGTTGTTCACGAGATGTTTAATAAGATCAATGGATTAGATTTTCAAAAAAAATATTGCATCATGAAAAACTACTTGAGTGTATTCCACTCCGGATACACTCGAGTGTATTCTAGCCTGACTCTCTCTCTCTCTCTCTCTCTCTCTATATATATATATATATATATATATATATGTATATATATATATATGTATATATGTGTGTGTGTGTGTGTGTGTGTGTGTGTATATATATACATATATATATGTGTGTGGGTGTGTGTGTATACATATATATACATATATATACATATATATATACATACATACACACATACATATATATATATATAAAAACATACATATACATGTATACATATTTATGTGTGAGATTGTCCATGTAATTGATATTTAACTTGTTTATTTCTGAATTGTTGACCAAACTTTGATGAAATTTTATCAATTATTTATTATTTTTCTAAATTCTAGTTTTGTTAGGCCAACTAAAACATTATTGAATCCATTATCTATGACTAAGGTTGACATTGGTATTTTCTCACAAAAATTAAAACCCTTATTTGGTCTTCAATATTATGCCTTGAATAGGGATAAAGTTTGGGTCACATTTCTTTCTCGAAGTCTTATGATAATATTTTAAACCATAGGAATCCATTATTTATTTGTAAAGGATATCAACCAAAATTTTTATTTATAATTCTTAATTTGTGTATAACTTAAGTTACAAAGGTATGATGGGAGCAAATGATGTAATGTTAAGTCAAAAGTTCTAAGGAGAAGGACGCAAGAGGGGATCCCCTCAACTCACTTTGAGGGATGTAATAGAAAACCATCAAATGCCAAACATAATACTAGTTTTTCATAAAGGATGATAACTAAAATTCAAGTATGTGTTATATCATTTACCAAAAGTATAGCAGCAGAAAATAAAATTCTAACTATTATAATTCTTATCATTTCTTTCTTAGTTCATGCCACCACCGAGGGTGTATACAAAAGGAACTAAAGGAAACTAAGCTATAACTAAGGGAAACCTTGCTACTACAATGTATATCCAAGAAGAACAACTACTCTTGAGAAGGATGAAACTCTAGGTCACCTATGACGGGACCTTCTCCACCTAAGGTGTTAGGAACACCCCCATAAGAGAACACAATTTGAAAATTATCAACAAAATCAGTATGTTCTTATAATAAAGATTGGGTAATTTATATGGAAAAAGTACATCAAAATAATAATAGAATGATTCCCAATGAAGAGGGAGGAAAAACATTCAAGTGGATATTAAAAGATTTCTTCATATAGTAAGGCAAACACATTATATGAGAAATAAAAGTACAATACAATTCTTTCCTAATATATCAAATTAGAGAACAACAACGAATAATAAGATTTATGCATGTAATCTAAATATTAGACTACAACCATTTCAAATTAGGGCCGAAACCCTTTCATATTTTGTGCATAGGAAGGAGGTGAGAGCACCTACAATCCTGTGTAATGGTATATATATTAGGCGATAGCACCTATGACTTAGGTTAGAGCACCAAAATCCCATATTAGAAAATTTGTGGGATGGTTTCGGAACCCATAATGTACCACTACTAATAGATAATTTTACTATCAAAAACCAAATATGAATATAATAGAGAGTCAAGAAAATTTTAGCCCAATCAAATAAATCAATTTAGGATTTCCATTATGAAATAGAACAATAAGATGTAAGAATGCAATAAGAGTTGGAAATTCAATATGTATCAACAAAATGAAATGAAAAAGAATCAATTTGCATTATGAACAATCTATAAGTCAATTTTATTGAATGGGACCCAATTGGGTCAAATATGTATAACCAAGTATCACATAAAGAAATATGCTAAAATCAATTCAAGGACATAGAAAATATGGACTATTGGACAATATGACTCATAAGGAGAAAAAAATGTACCTCAACTTTTGTATTTGAGGTCAAAGTCCAAACCTAGTTCCAAATCAAGGTCTGAAGGTACCTATTACATAATTAGATGAATCAGGGTTGAGGCTCTCACAATCAAAACCCTAGATACAATGCCATTTTATCATTAGTAATTTAGGTTATAGAAATCAAATAAATAAATATATTATACTTTCATGATTATCAACATATATTAAGTTATGAACTTCTAACTTCTAAATCATTACATATGAATTCTACAAAATTTTAGGTAGTTAGGAAAATCCATAAAAATCACATATTTTCCATATTAGAATCAGGTCAAAAAACCATACCAATAACAAGGTATTAAGTTCCTGATCCAAAAATATTTGTTATGTTTTTCTAATAAGTACATATTTAGTTATTTTGCAAGTTAAATCCATTTATTGAAATTTAAATTGAAAATGTAGAGAAAAAAGATGAATAAGCCCTACATCACATGCTAAGACTTTAGTCACATGACATGGTAGACTAGGAAAAATGTGCACTTAAGTCAACTAGCGAGATGATATCATAATCGAGATAAAGGGACATAAATGCCCATGTAACGTATGACAAAATCAAAATCCATGCTAAGGTGAAATAGTAAAATCATTGGACATCGTCTTCCTCACTCATTTTGTGGGGAAAACACAACAACATGACCAATACATACTTCAAGCTCGAGAACCCGACCTTGTGCACAAGTAGTGAAGGAAAACACCAGTGGAGACTACCAAGGGTTTTGGGGATCCCAGACGAATTTGACAAGTGGCATAATAGGTCCTCAAGGTGGCTCAGACCCCCATCAAGCTCTCTTCCATGACCAGCTTGAAGAAAGCATCCTAGACATGACCACACCACACCATCGAATGATTAAAGAACTTACTCATACTCATGCAATGTAATCGGAAACAAATGCGAGCGAGCCAGTTACAAAACACATGATTGTAGAGGAAGAACCTTGATTGTCTAATAATGAAAAAATAAAAGGAATAATTTGGGAAAACTGATAGATGTGGAGATGAGAATTGGAGGTGCAAAAACATCACACAAGAATGAGGAGCATAGCCTGACTATATCACATTGCTTCTGAAGATAGAAACCCCTCGGCTAGACCTGAATAGGGTTCACGACAATGAGAGGATTGGGTGACCATGTTGCGGGAGTAATGGGAAAAACCTAGTGCTACCTATCGACTTACCATGGTACGGTAGAGGTTCTACGACATTGTTTTATAGATATTGAGTCTGGAAGAGTAGAGAATCCCACCTGGATCGGGAAACAAAGGAACATAGAAGAAACTTGAGTGGAGGAGGACTACTTGCCGACTGAATCCATTGATTTTCAGACTCTCTGAGTTCGAGATTGAGAGGTGAAGATGAAGGAAAGATCAAAGGATAACAAGGAGGAGAGATAGAAGAGAGATTATAGGAGGAGGAAACAACCACTAGGAAAATTGTAGAATCTTGGGGGAGGAAGACATGAGGTTGGAGATAGATGAACCACCACCAAATTTTTAAATGAAAAAACTCCTATAGACTCCAAGTAGAGACAACAAATGTGTAATGGAGGAGACAACAGAACTTAGGGATAGATATAAAAATTTGAGAAATCAAACGAATGATAGATAAATGTGATTAAAATCCAAAAAAATATAGTTCAATGCATATTTGATATAATTTTCTTCTTTAAACAAATTGGAATAGAATACATTATCTAATTGGGTTCAAAATTGACATCTATCTAACTAGGACTTAAAAACTCTTATTTTGGGTTTAGATTTAGGTTTTGAGATTATTTAGTATAAGTTTTAGTACAATTAGGGTTTAAGTAAATTGTCTTGTTATCTTTTATTGTATATTACTATTATCCTCAATATTTAGGATCTAGAGTTCAATTATAATCAAATTTTTATTAATAGGATAATCCCACATTATCTCTCACAAAATCCAACATATACTATGTGCTTAACTCATATAGTACATAAATTTAGTATTAACCGAAATGAATGTCACATCAATTACCTTCCCTTTCATGAAATGTCTAATTATGGTGTCACTATAAAATTGGTCATATTAAGTCGAAATGGATCAATTACTCATATTTGTTCACTTCCTCTTATTGGTTATGCACAATTAACTCCACATTAACGATTCATGCATATTTATGTAAACCCAATTACTTATTAACCATATTTGAGTCATTAGAGATATATCAGTGAACAAAATGAAACATATTTCATAATGATAAATTGATTTCCATATCAAGCCATCATTATGTATTATGTATAAGTTATGTGTATCAATCAACGTTATTCAATTGTGACACCTATCACTATTTTATCATGAATGTAACGAAGGACACATATATTAAGATTGGATGCTTACAATTTATGTTTTAGGTCAACATGATCATTATACACTATATACACCTCATCAACATGTTTGATGTCAAAATTTGGTTTCATATATCTCACTAATCATCACCTTAGGGTTTATTGGTCCATGACATGATCAGGATAATATGTATACATAATTAGAGTTAATATGTGAGTTTCTCATATTGTGTCCATTAGGGTACAAACAAGCATGTCAGGGTATAAGTCTAACCTTGTTTGGTCAATTCTAATGATCTGAGCACACTATCATCCTATTCCAGGATTTAGGGTTTCTAGAATTAGTATAGCTATACCTCATTTTATTAATTAAGTGTGACATCTATTCATGACTAACATTTAATATAGAACCACTTTTTACTTACTTTAAATTTGAACCATCAAATATTTTAGTTTCCTACATATATCTATACATGTTGATAGCACCAAATTTGTTGTTCTCTATGTTGTCAGTTTTATTAGTAAGAACAATACTCAATTTGTAGAGCGAGTTAAAAAGAAAAGAGGGTGATTTGAGTTTCTTTAATGAATTCATAAATCATGCCAATGACAATAAGTAATCTTCTTATGACAGCATGATGATGTTAAAGGAGGATACAAATTTATGTGTAATGCTAGAAATACATGTATAATGAATAAACTAATACCACTTTTATCCCATAAACATGAGTGTTGTAATATATATATATATATATATATATATATATTCTTATAGTGTAATTTTTTTCATGGAAGTAAACAATCATACTATTAGAACAACATAGGGGATGCAACATTACAAAAATGAAATTTTGTTCAAAGTTAGAACAATTATATTTAACTTTTATTTATTTTGGTGAAAAATAAATTAATCAAAAACTAGGCCTATAATGTACTACATAGATTTGTGAGCTTAGAATCATAAGAAACTAAGATGTTTGAAGACACAATTAGTCACTAACCCAGTTAAGGATCAAACACTTGGAGAAGGTATTTAGAAGAATAACAAAATTATTAAAGGCTAATTTTCAGAGTGAAGTAGCAAGGGAGTGTAGATTAATACCAAGACACATCCGATACTTTTCTATGTAGAAACAAGATAAAATATGTTGCAATGAACATTTGATTTTTGTTTCATTATGTAAACCAAAGAATAAATGCTTAGAGCATAGTCCTACATAGTTATCGTACTTAGAACTAGGAATTATTCCCCTCCATTGTCATTCTCAAATTACTATCCCCCTCCTGTCATAGGCGATAGCACCTATGACTTAGGTTAGAGCACCAAAATCCCATATTAGAAAATTTGTGGGATGGTTTCGGAACCCATAATGTACCACTACTAATAGATAATTTTACTATCAAAAACCAAATATGAATATAATAGAGAGTCAAGAAAATTTTAGCCCAATCAAATAAATCAATTTAGGATTTCCATTATGAAATAGAACAATAAGATGTAAGAATGCAATAAGAGTTGGAAATTCAATATGTATCAACAAAATGAAATGAAAAAGAATCAATTTGCATTATGAACAATCTATAAGTCAATTTTATTGAATGGGACCCAATTGGGTCAAATATGTATAACCAAGTATCACATAAAGAAATATGCTAAAATCAATTCAAGGACAGAGAAAATATGGACTATTGGACAATATGACTCATAAGGAGAAAAAAATGTACCTCAACTTTTGTATTTGAGGTCAAAGTCCAAACCTAGTTCCAAATCAAGGTCTGAAGGTACCTATTACATAATTAGATGAATCAGGGTTGAGGCTCTCACAATCAAAACCCTAGATACAATGCCATTTTATCATTAGTAATTTAGGTTATAGAAATCAAATAAATAAATATATTATACTTTCATGATTATCAACATATATTAAGTTATGAACTTCTAACTTCTAAATCATTACATATGAATTCTACAAAATTTTAGGTAGTTAGGAAAATCCATAAAAATCACATATTTTCCATATTAGAATTAGGTCAAAAAACCATACCAATAACAAGGTATTAAGTTCCTGATCCAAAAATATTTGTTATGTTTTTCTAATAAGTACATATTTAGTTATTTTGCAAGTTAAATCCATTTATTGAAATTTAAATTGAAAATGTAGAGAAAAAAGGTGAATAAGCCCTACATCACATGCTAAGACTTTAGTCACATGACATGGTAGACTAGGAAAAATGTGCACTTAAGTCAACTAGCGAGATGATATCATAATCGAGATAAAGGGACATAAATGCCCATGTAACGTATGACAAAATCAAAATCCATGCTAAGGTGAAATAGTAAAATCATTGGACATCGTCTTCCTCACTCATTTTTTGGGGAAAACACAACAACATGACCAATACATACTTCAAGCTCGAGAACCCGACCTTGTGCACAAGTAGTGAAGGAAAACACCAGTGGAGACTACCAAGGGTTTTGGGGATCCCAGACGAATTTGACAAGTGGCATAATAGGTCCTCAAGGTGGCTCAGACCCCCATCAAGCTCTCTTCCATGACCAGCTTGAAGAAAGCATCCTAGACATGACCACACCACACCATCGAATGATTAAAGAACTTACTCATACTCATGCAATGTAATCGGAAACAAATGCGAGCGAGCCAGTTACAAAACACATGATTGTAGAGGAAGAACCTTGATTGTCTAATAATGAAAAAATAAAAGGAATAATTTGGGAAAACTGATAGATGTGGAGATGAGAATTGGAGGTGCAAAAACATCACACAAGAATGAGGAGCATAGCCTGACTATATCACATTGCTTCTGAAGATAGAAACCCCTCGGCTAGACCTGAATAGGGTTCACGACAATGAGAGGATTGGGTGACCATGTTGCGGGAGTAATGGGAAAAACCTAGTGCTACCTATCGACTTACCATGGTACGGTAGAGGTTCTACGACATTGTTTTATAGATATTGAGTCTGGAAGAGTAGAGAATCCCACCTGGATCGGGAAACAAAGGAACATAGAAGAAACTTGAGTGGAGGAGGACTACTTGCCGACTGAATCCATTGATTTTCAGACTCTCTGAGTTCGAGATTGAGAGGTGAAGATGAAGGAAAGATCAAAGGATAACAAGGAGGAGAGATAGAAGAGAGATTATAGGAGGAGGAAACAACCACTAGGAAAATTGTAGAATCTTGGGGGAGGAAGACATGAGGTTGGAGATAGATGAACCACCACCAAATTTTTAAATGAAAAAACTCCTATAGACTCCAAGTAGAGACAACAAATGTGTAATGGAGGAGACAACAGAACTTAGGGATAGATATAAAAATTTGAGAAATCAAACGAATGATAGATAAATGTGATTAAAATCCAAAAAAATATAGTTCAATGCATATTTGATATAATTTTCTTCTTTAAACAAATTGGAATAGAATACATTATCTAATTGGGTTCAAAATTGACATCTATCTAACTAGGACTTAAAAACTCTTATTTTGGGTTTAGATTTAGGTTTTGAGATTATTTAGTATAAGTTTTAGTACAATTAGGGTTTAAGTAAATTGTCTTGTTATCTTTTATTGTATATTACTATTATCCTCAATATTTAGGATCTAGAGTTCAATTATAATCAAATTTTTATTAATAGGATAATCCCACATTATCTCTCACAAAATCCAACATATACTATGTGCTTAACTCATATAGTACATAAATTTAGTATTAACCGAAATGAATGTCACATCAATTACCTTCCCTTTCATGAAATGTCTAATTATGGTGTCACTATAAAATTGGTCATATTAAGTCGAAATGGATCAATTACTCATATTTGTTCACTTCCTCTTACTGGTTATGCACAATTAACTCCACATTAACGATTCATGCATATTTATGTAAACCCAATTACTTATTAACCATATTTGAGTCATTAGAGATATATCAGTGAACAAAATGAAACATATTTCATAATGATAAATTGATTTCCATATCAAGCCATCATTATGTATTATGTATAAGTTATGTGTATCAATCAACGTTATTCAATTGTGACACCTATCACTATTTTATCATGAATGTAACGAAGGACACATATATTAAGATTGGATGCTTACAATTTATGTTTTAGGTCAACATGATCATTATACACTATATACACCTCATCAACATGTTTGATGTCAAAATTTGGTTTCATATATCTCACTAATCATCACCTTAGGGTTTATTGGTCCATGACATGATCAGGATAATATGTATACATAATTAGAGTTAATATGTGAGTTTCTCATATTGTGTCCATTAGGGTACAAACAAGCATGTCAGGGTATAAGTCTAACCTTGTTTGGTCAATTCTAATGATCTGAGCACACTATCATCCTATTCCAGGATTTAGGGTTTCTAGAATTAGTATAGCTATACCTCATTTTATTAATTAAGTGTGACATCTATTCATGACTAACATTTAATATAGAACCACTTTTTACTTACTTTAAATTTGAACCATCAAATATTTTAGTTGCCTACATATATCTATACATGTTGATAGCACCAAATTTGTTGTTCTCTATGTTGTCAGTTTTATTAGTAAGAACAATACTCAATTTGTAGAGCGAGTTAAAAAGAAAAGAGGGTGATTTGAGTTTCTTTAATGAATTCATAAATCATGCCAATGACAATAAGTAATCTTCTTATGACAGCATGATGATGTTAAAGGAGGATACAAATTTATGTGTAATGCTAGAAATACATGTATAATGAATAAACTAATACCACTTTTATCCCATAAACATGAGTGTTGTAATATATATATATATATATATATATATATATATATATATATATATATATATGCTTATAGTGTAATTTTTTTCATGGAAGTAAACAATCATACTATTAGAACAACATAGGGGATGCAACATTACAAAAATGAAATTTTGTTCAAAGTTAGAACAATTATATTTAACTTTTATTTATTTTGGTGAAAAATAAATTAATCAAAAACTAGGCCTATAATGTACTACATAGATTTGTGAGCTTAGAATCATCAGAAAGTAAGATGTTTGAAGACACAATTAGTCACTAACCCAGTTAAGGATCAAACACTTGGAGAAGGTATTTAGAAGAATAACAAAATTATTAAAGGCTAATTTTCAGAGTGAAGTAGCAAGGGAGTGTAGATTAATACCAAGAGACATCTGATACTTTTCTATGTAGAAACAAGATAAAATATGTTGCAATGAACATTTGATTTTTGTTTCATTATGTAAACCAAAGAATAAATGCTTAGAGCATAGTCCTACATAGTTATCGTACTTAGAACTAGGAACATACCATAAGTATATATGCATCTGGAACATAAAAGAGATGCTAATGAAATTGATATTAAGTAATAGAAGCCAACCAACATTTACTTCATGCCTAAAATAGAAAAACCATATTTAGAATAATTAATACTACTTGCACTTAAGGATTTACATTAAAAAAGTAAGAAATCTTGATTAAATATGATTGAGGTTAGTTATCCACCACATTCTAACTGCTAACCCCTTAATAGATTAGTATCTTCAAGATTCAATTCCAAGAAGACCATATTTAGTTGGAAGGTTGAGAGAGGTTCTAGATAAGTCAGTGGAGAACTTATATAGTACTTTGAGGGTAGTATCATTTAAAAATAAACAGTGGAGAATATAGGAAATTCACAAATGTCAATGAATTATCTCCTTGTCTCTATCAACCAATTTAGTTACTACCATTTGTTCTCGTCTCCTCTAGACCCTCAATCTAATATAGTAAGGAAATGTCGATCTCACTGGAGAGCACTCAAATGTCTCCAAAAAGCAAGGAATTATTACTATAGACACACTATCTTTCACTCATCAATCCTGATAGTGACCAAGAATAGGTCGCTAGAAAGACTTTAGTCACCATTTACCCTTCTAGCCAACACTTGATCATGACTTGATCCACATAAACACACAAATCTTTCAAAGTATCCTAGCTAGTCACGTGTGGCCAAGACCCAATTGCCAGAAACCATTATTTATCTCTACACACTAAAGAATCCTTGTGAGCTAAAGGTGCCTAGTGGGTACCTATCATTCTCCTACTAGAAATGATTTGCTAATGACCATCTATGGTTGCTTGCTTCCTTAACCCAGACCCAAAATACTTCTCTAACTTTTCATATTTAACCGAAACTTTGTGCACTACTATTCCAAAACACTTTTTATAGAAAAAATCATGTTCTTATTTTCTTATTACTGATTTTGTTAATATCAAACTGTAAATTGTCCCATCATCTCTTTCAAGAAAATCAAAGATTGTCGACATCTAATATTATTCATTTTTAGGAATGATTTACATCAACATAACACACTTAAACATTATTAGAGCTTTGTAATTTGGATAAGATGCTAAGAAAACTACATGGTCACCAAAACTATATAAATTAATGGCCACCCATAACATTATCGATGACTATAATAGGTTAACCAAAGATCCTAGTCACATTGTAGATTTTATTCTTATGATTTAAACATGTTCATACATCCTCTAGTAATAATAATTTGATTAATATATGATTTCTTATCTCTAGCTAGTTCATATGGAACCTTGGCCCTATTTAATTATCATCTAGAAACATTTATGTAGAACTTATCCATGGTAGGATAAATAGTTTTTCCATGCATATCCACAAAGCAAGGATTGGGCCTATCAATGGTGAGATTAATTAACATCAATTATTAACTATACCTAATGTGAAAATTAACTTTTTCTTGCTCATTGAAATTTATAGAAAAAATCATTAAATTTGACTGAGTAAAGTCTTAAACAATTTTCTATTTATTAAAATTTACTCAAAACATACTCTTTTTTGGCATTTAATTTGCAACATGTACAAGTAATGCAAAAATGCTCATACCCTTCCTCTCACATTCCCATCATCAAAGGAAGAATAAAATATTATTTACCATTTACTTATTCCTCATACAAATACCTATGAACCACATCCCTCCCTAATAATTGGATTCCAGATCATCATAATGATATCTACTTGTCTTTGAAAGAATATAGTAGTCGAGTGTGAGATATTGTCAGAATGTGTGGAGCTTATAAAACTAACCATGGTTATCCTTATATATATGATTGATTCAGTGAATTACAAAAAAGACCAATACAAATATGGCAATTGAAAACTCAATTAAAAAGGAGGAGACAGAAATAGTAACAACATGGAAGGTTGTTGAAGATAACTCCAAGTAATAAGTATCTAAGTGTAATTATTAATGTATACGTTTCAATATGCCCTGGACTGTCATGAAGTGCACTAGAACATGTCAAAATATCATAGATAGATACAATCTTTCTATACATGATGTTGAGTAGATTGGGACTCCAAGTCTATTAAAATAGCTCCCTGGCCTACAACAAGGCTCACAACATTTAGCCTGAATGGAAATATCAGTTGAAGTCCTCCTCTTTACTAGAGTTCATAGGAAAACAATCAAAGCACATGGCTCAAACTTCATACACCATTAGTTCCACAAGGACCAACTCAGTTGAGTAGTAACTTTTTGGAAATTGGGTACTACTAAAGTCTCTAACTATTCCTTAGTATCTGAATATAGTAAGGAGATTGTCCTCACTCGGCTTTATTCTCGATAGCCCATGGGTATGCATTTCCTACATTATCATGGACTGTGATAGTTAGTTAGAATGTATATTCCTCCATGGTGCAAAACTTTATTATGGATTATGTGACATTTAGGGCATCTAAAATCTAAATGGTCCTTTAATTTCTCTATCCAATCATGTACTATATGTTTCATTATATTCAACCTATAATTACATCATTTTGTCTCATGTATGTGGTCTTCCGTATAACTAGCTACTCAATACCATATTATAAATTGCTTGAATTGAATAATTGGATATTTATGATATTACTATAGTGACCAATGTGTAATAAATTTGAAATTACAGATAGATATAGACAAGTAGTTTAATAATATTTCTAGCATTTATTCTACCATTATAAAGTTGTGAAAACTTTGGTATTATAGTGCATCTATATCCAAAATTCTCAAGATACTGTAAACTTCAACTATAATCCTCTACAAGCTAAATACAACCATCATCTATTATTATTCAATCAAACAATCAACATTCCAAATCTAACTTTATGTATTCTATTAACTAATATAGGAAAAGTATGGAAATTTTAGTCCTTCACATTTATTTAGATTTATATGAAATCATAATTGATAAGAGATTTTTCACTCACTATCTTTGGATCCCACTGCTCATAATGAATCTAGACTAGAAAAACTCATATTTGGGAGAAGACACACAAATCTCACTTCTACAGACCTCTTGTAAGGCCTCCCATGTGTAGGTCACACCTACATGTGTAAGGAAATGAGCGGATAGAAGAGAAAATCATTAAATAAGCCTTCGCTACTAGTTTTTCCATGGATTTGGTAAAGAAAAGCAGAAGAATGATGGAAATGGTTTTCCTTGGTTGATTTTGTTCTTCCCTACCCTCAGGTTCCCCTTCTTTGTTTCTTCCTTTTCATGTCTCCCAAGTAATTAAAATTCACCACTTGTTAATTTTTGTTTTCTCATGTTTTGTTGGTTTCCTTGTGGGTTGGTAATTTTTCTTCCATAAATATATAAGAATTGACCTTCCCATCCTATTTTTTCTTCCTTTCCAAATCTCCGAAGAAAAATTCACAATATCGTTGTATTTTATTTTATCACTCTTTGTTGGTTTCTTTGTCAATATTTTTAGGTTATCTAGCTTTTATACATCTAATAGTTGCGGTCCTTATAAGTATTACATCTTATAGTGTTTGTTTAAACTTATTTTTAGGTAAGTTGTGTTGTTTCTTTACGTGGAACATGAAAGCATACTTCTTTCACTCGTTCATTTTCCACAACTAGATATAGCAATATCCGTACCATACTGAAAATTGGGCTTTTGTGCATTGAGGACCACCTAGTGCCCATACACCCAACTATAATTCTATAAAATATGTATGTTTTACAAAAAAGAACAACCTCTAACTCGTCACCATGATTCTACTCCTTTGCAATCATCAAATATTCGTGATTCCATTGATGTGCAACATGAGATGTTTGTTCTTTATTCTTAATATCTGAGAATATGAGAGAGAGATCTATCAAGCATGCAATTGGAAATATGAACCTCTAGCCATTGGTCCTAAACTAACTAAGGTAATAAGCTATAAATGTGACAACATCAAAAACATTCATGTGGTCCCATGTTCTATGTGTTCACTCAATGATTATGAATTAATTTGTAATATTTGTATTTAAACCACATATGACATGTTTTTCACTCTTCCATCATCCTTTTAAGAGAAAAAGGCATCCCTCAAACATGACAAGGAATCATTGGATAGCTTTGTGTAGTGGCATCCCTTCCACATCTACCAATAATAAGAAAAAACAAAATGAAGGGGAGGCTATATTGGGGAAGGGAACACATTAATCGACAGAGTTTGAATACTTGGTTAAGTGAGATAGAAAAGTTTGTTACATGTTCTTACAGTCAGATTCAAGTGTAGCATACATTTCATTGTTATTAGTACCGTGTGTTTAGTCGTACAAACTTTTCTAATAACAGCGGTGATTATAGTTGTTATTGATACAATTACTTATTTTATATAAATATTGAATCATATTAAAACCAAGATGATCGAAGGAGTGCTGGGAGAATATAAAGATACAAGTGTTTGATTGCACAAACGAAGTGTGATAGGTGTAGGAACACCTAAAGTCAAAGTTCAATTACCAAAATACCTTATATACATTAACAAAATGGAGGAGAAAGTCCTGATATAACCCCATCACTAGTATAATAAGGTTTAGTGAAGTATGCAGTTAGAGCTAGCTTTAGAGAAGAAGATCAGTTGTCTGAAGGTGTTGACATGGAAGCAATTGGGACAATGGTAAAAGTGTCAAGACTTGAAATAGATTATCTTTTACTTAGGATGACGATACAAGCTTGACCTATAATAATGAGGAGTTGTGTAGTTATTATCAAAGAGTTTTTTATTTCTTTCCTTCCAAACATGCCAGAGGGCTAAGAAGATGGATTTTTGGTTTAAGTCGATATTCGTAATATAAAATATGTCATACTTTGGGTGTTAAAACGTACCTCATTAATATAAATGACATATAAGAAAAATATAATGTTGAGATGATGGCATATGATTTTTGTGAACGGACAAATTTTTGAAGGTATGAATTGGGTTCTCTAGGATGTCCCAACAAAACATGTATGGAAGAGCTCCATGTATACTTCATTTTTGTAGGTTGTTTCCAATAAGAGTTTATTTGAGCATAGACCTTAGATGAAAAGAAAGATATTATGTTTAGTGTTGAGGAGGCAAAAATGTTTAGTAAAAGAATAGATGGAGCCACAAAATGTTAAATATTTGTAAATGTTATTTATAAGTTTATCCAAAGATATGCGGGTTATTTTGTGAGGCACATATAATATTTGAAATTTTGTACAAATTGAGAGGATTGCTAGGCCGATGAAATCTATTGGATGAGTTAGATCTGAGACTAAGGATAAGTCATACATCTTGTTTAATAGAAAGTTTTGGCTTTGGTATCGTGTTGGTGATAAAGACTGAGGCTAAAGTGGTTATTTCAAACCAAGTGTCGAACCAAAATGATTGATGTAACAATTTACTTATGTGGTAAAGGTTATGTGTTTGATGATATAGGCTTTTTTGGAGATATAGTATCATATTGGAGAGCATTTGTTTTGCTGGATATATTTATAGAAGGGTATGTTTTATAATGTTTTGAGATAATAATTTTACACCATGATGTCTAATTTATTGTAAAGGCTGAACAAGTTTTCAACAGCAAATTAAATGTCCATGGTCTTCAGCTTACCCAACAGCCTTCCGATTTAGGAAGGCATACTATGTCTCAAGAAATTAGATGGCAGTTTTTTAGTCCCAATAGCAATTCTTGTAAACATTCCTTCACGCATTCTTCATTTGGTAGTGTGGTCATTTGAATAGCATCCAATAATCATTTTTGTTGAATATACATGGTATGGTTATTAATGACTTGGGTTTTATTTGTGTATATTCGATTATATGACATGTGCATAGCTATTAGGAGTACACTAGCTATTTGTTGCCAAAAGTTCATCATGCATTTTTGTGGCATTAAAGTTCTATCACGCAATTCTATCTTATTACACTAATCTAACGTTGTTGGTACACCACTTTTTCTATTCAATTCCTTATATACTCTTTATACGGTAATAGAATCACACTGATATGTTACCACCAAAATTTACAGATTGAACTTCATAGATCGACATTGGAGAGGGGTGAAATCATCCATGAACAACGCCATAAAAAATTACGGTTCGTTTGTTCTCCTTCTCTGTGCGTGTGGAATATTGATTTACTTTATTTCCCAACTACGGTATATCTAATCTTCTTTATAACGGCAACTGTCACTGGTTACGATCAATCAACATGCTTCATACATCCGAAAAATAGCTGCTAGCGAAATTCCAGTTGATGTGAACAATCATGATGTTGCACTCGTGCGTGAGTTATCTAAAATGTAGAGTCTTTTGTCAATTGTTTCCTGTCTTACTCCAAATTTCTAACGTGTATCAAGGATGATAAAAACGCTGATGTCACTATGAGAATTTCCAATTGGACTGTCGAGTCCCCGCTTAGTATGCCAAGTGATATCTCCGACAGAAATGGCAAAACATCAAGACACTTGGTTGCTCTGACAAATCAATTATATTTTTCATCGTTGGTATATAATGATAAGATCCTATTCGATTGATTAAAGTGGCAAACACATTCAAGTTTCTTTCTAAGTTTGTGATTAATATAAAATAATGACAATGAAATTTTTTAAGCATAAGATAAAGTCGAAGTCATACGTACTGTAAGCACTGGTCTTGCTATTAGATTTAATGGCAACAGATTTAGCTTCACGTTGTTATTTATAAAGATACTTAATTGATACGCTAATTGTCATGACTCCCAAGTTTCGCCAATCTGATGGTAATTGAGAAAATTAAAGGGAAAACCCCGTGACAATAACATGGTGCACTATGACGCTCAAGATACGTGTGGATGCAGTACCAAGCAGCCTGCTCCGGCTCATTTCAGGAACTGCAAATCCGTACTCAACATATGCCAGCGGATTTGCTGTTCCGCTTTTTGTAAAGTGCAGGATGTTCCTAACTGCATATAATGCCATGTGTCAGCAAAGTTTTATCTTCACCTTTTGTTTGTAACTGCTCATACACGTGGATGTGGATGCAGTACGAAGCAGCGTGCTCTGGCTCATTCCAAGAACAGTAAATCCGTGCTCTCAACATATATGAGGCACATTTATTATAGCTTAAACATTGTAAATTACATTCTCATACTATACAAGAAGGCACACGGGAAGGATAAAATGAAATTTTTACGTGATTCTTTGGGATTGAAACTGATCTATGTGTATGCGCAACACATTTTTGCTTTTATTTCTTAAGTAATGAATTGACCTTGTGTGTTATAACAACGTTATATGTATAACGTTCTTAAGTCTGTACAATGAAGTGTTTCTTAGAGTGTTGTATATGTTTTTTTTTCGAATACAATACCCGAGAGGAGTAAAATATAACTTTTGTAGTCATTTTTGGAATACAAATTCGTCCTCGTGTGTCAATTATATTTTTATTTATTTTAGATTTTTGAATCGGTCTTGTGTGTTCTAATACGGCTATATGTACATCGTTCTTAAGTCCTTGCAACACACATACTATTAAAGTGGTTGTACACAATGCTTTCTTTTATTTTTTTTCACAACAAAATTTTGTGTGCATATGTTTATGATTTGTACAAATTGCTAAGAGAATTGAACACTTTGTAGACACATATACTAACTAGAATCTTACAACAAAAGGGCTACCGATACACTTGTTCTCATATGATCTCTTCAGTCGTGAGAACTTTAAAAGTAGAAATACAAAAAATTAGAGCTCATAAATATAAAAGGTGTTGGTATGTTTCAAACAAAGTATATATATAAAGGAGTTCTGCCACTTAAATTGTTTTTGCAAAAAGGATAAAATAAGATCGATGAAGAATCACTTTGACAAGAGAAAAACTTTCTATTTAAGTCGCACTAAGATTATTGTATCAGACAGTCTAACCAGTATAATCATAAATATCGGACCACCCACTTTCACTTAATTTTTTTATTATTTTCCAATTTCTTCAAGTGCTTCGGGAGCTTCTAGGCAAGAAAATGGAGGAAAAATGAAAAGCTCTTCAATAAATGCAATAATCCAATCCATAATAATGTAATGTAATATATTAGATCACTGAGTACGACATAGTCATATTACATAGAAAATATTTGCAAACAAAAGAAGTATACTCATATAAAATGTAGTTAACAAATTAAAATCATGATCACATTGTTGTACAGAAAACCACACAGCTCAAGGATTCCTAATAACCTTGATCATCAAAATATCTAGTCAAAATATCTAATTATAATTAATCATTATTAATACTCAATCAGCATTACTATTGGCACTTAGGTCCAACTACTAATTTTGGAGAACCTAGTAGGTTCATCCCAAGACCGAACCCTCTTTGATTTTTTTGAACTACTGTGAAATTCATAAATATGTTTAGGTTCAATTTGCATAGTTTTCTAATGATCAAAGTGTTTAATGAAAATTATATATTTTGTTTAAATCATATACTTATATTCAAATGAGAAAAGGCCCAATGTTGAGAAATATCATTTCTATTAGTTAATATCTGATTTTACTTGATATAAGGATTCTAAATAATCTTTGATTAAATTTTCACATTTAGATAGTACGTATTTCATTTCATGGGTCCTAGAAACAAGCAAATATTCTAAGTTAGAAGTTTTTGCTAGTTAAGTATCAAAATTACAATCTAGGGGTCCTATTATAAAATGGACCTTTCCTAGAGTGTGTTTTTATAGACCATAACTTGGAAAATTGAGACATTTTAATCCATCATTGATCTAATTAGATGAGGATTACCTAAGATGTTAGATTTGGACAATGATAACTTGAAAAACATCATCCTTGCCTTTAGTGTGCCCACCAATTTACCTAACCCACACCTAGTTGAAATGGTGGTGTATAAGTTCTATGTTACTTGTCATTTAAAGGTTTCATGTATAAGTTATTTCATTTATACATTTTGGATGCCATGATATGTCGATTCAAACCCAATGGTTAAAAGAAGGATTGAAGTGTAATAGCTCTCTCACAAGTCCACATCTAGATATTAGGCGTGCAATGGGTGACTAGGGCTCTGAGCGTACATCTAGATCAAGGGAGAGGGGTGGTCATTGGAGTGCACCTCCCAAACCCCTTGAGTGTGTTCCCTGCCCCTACTTTAGCCTCTAACGTATTGTTGGGGTCACAATTTTCTCTAGGTCTATTGAAAATATCCTCCCAGTAGATTGGGTTGGGACATGGTCTCTTGGGTTCAACTTTGGAGCATCATTGGGTTTTCAATCTCTAGATCTTCTCCACCTATTGGCCCTTATAATCGAGCCTATCATGGAGTCTAAGATGATGACTCCATGCATTTGCCTCTTGTATGAGTGCTCTAGTTCCCCACCCCTCTTCTCTATGTTCTTTTTTTGTTATCTATTAGTATATGTTCTTGTTATGTTGGCTGGTTTGTTTCACAATCTCAGTAGAGTCAGTTCTTCTTTAGTTTGTATTGTTTGATTTCTTGTAGTAAGGGTTGTGACCCCCTTGAAGTAGTATGACGGCATGTGGATTCCCTCATAGGCTTGTCTAAGATCAAGGTTTCCCCTATGTCCCCCTTTTTATTCCACTTACATGATGTGTTCATTTCCTCTGATTGTTCGATTCCTATATGAAAGTTGATGGCTCCTTTAGCAGTAATGTTCCCGATAGATCCAATGGTGATGGATTTGGTCTTCCATCAAATTGAGAGATTAAAATATTATGGAAGAATTCAATTGATATGTTGGTTCTTTCAACTGAGTGTGAAGGAACTCAAGTTGATGTGTCTGGTATATATTCCAATCATTCTTTTGTTGAGTCAGTAACCACGTGTACTATATTCCTCTTAGATGTAGGGTATGTTACCTTCATAGAAGATGTGTGGTTGTCATAATCAAATTACTATTTTTCTTCAAAAAAGGATCCAACTGTTAGATGTTAGGAAGGAAATACGACATCTTTAACCAAGAGATGATCTTCAACGCAAGTTTTAGGAAGAAAGATGACGTCTATTTTCCCTTGATTTCCCACCAAATCCAAGTAGTTTGTCTCTATGCCTTTGTCTTGATGTCACCTAACTCAATGGCGACTTTATGGAGATTAGAAGGAGCATAGATAGCTTCCCAACGAACTACCTTGACTAATTTAGTAGGACATCCTACATATATATGTACACCCTCTCACAACACCCTATGCATAAAAGAATCTCCCTATGAAACCAAAAAAGTGAGACCTATGTGTAAACTTGTGTCTCCACCTCTCCCTCTACAAAGCTTTCATTCATCTCTTGTGACCTCATTAGAAACCACCTCACAACCAACCACTCTCTCTCATTTGCACCTAATTTGCACATTCTTCACATGACCCAAACACTAGAGAGGTTGTAAAATCACTTTTCCTCTTAAGTACTGACCTCCATAGTGAAGTTTCCAAACCTCCTGGGAAATGTTTCAGATCACATTTAATATTTTGTGTAGACCACACACGACATGCTCTTTTCAACATGCTATGGCTTGTGTTTTAAAATGTTACATTAGTGTGCACCGTGGCATGTCAAACAAACAACACTATGGGTCAATGTTCAGTATGTGGTTCTATGAAGGGAGGAAACAAATTCTTGTGTTGAACCATTTTTTTCGAAATAAAATTCTATATCATAATTCTAAAATCATATTTCTCTTTGTCTTTTATTTGTTCTTGTGAAATTAATTTGGGGAAACACGTAACATTATAGGAAAAATATTAACCATGAATTGTTACAAGAAGTAAGATACATAATACCTAGTTTAAAAAGATTATTCTAATTACCAAATTGATTATCTATATGTTGGTTAATTTAAGGAATAGTTGATGCATTCCCTATTTTAGCTTAGTAATTTGTATCATTTGCTGCAAATGATGGAAAAAATCCCATTATACAATAGTACTTTTTTAGGTTTTCATTCTTATAGGAAAAACAAGTCGTTGATTCCATATGGTTTGTGTCTCATCATGTTATATTTTATGCCATTCTTATGTGCAAAATAATTCTAGAAAAATATATCATGAATTGAAAATTCACCAAAGTCGTATGTGCTTATAAGTGGACATATAATGAAACAGATAATTACTTGCACGATTTTTGACACTTTTACATAAATACATCATTTCTTTATGGAATATTTACCTTATATTTCCTTTAATGCATATGAATTTTAAAGGATTGAGAAATACCATATAAGATAGAGTAAAGATGACATGTCTAGAAAAGTGATTAGAGTGATAATTATAGTATAATAACTTTCAATCCAATCGAGTGGTGATATAGTTTTCCCACTTAGTTAGCTAGCCTAGATGATATCTATTTTTTTCATTGTGAATCCCAAATCATAAATCCTATTTTTTTATTGTACTTATGTTTGGTAACCATCTTATTTTCAATCATTTTGAATAAGAAGCAAATCATACCTCTCACCTAGTTCTAGGAAATATATTGCATGTGTTTATTTTTTTGAAGAATCTCTTATCTTTAAAGGTTGTACCACCTTGTGTATATGAAAAAAAATAGGATGTAATATACAAGTATAGACATCACACTTTTGATCACATTCCTAAGTTCGTGCTCAAATAATGTTGTAGAAAGTCCCAAATTCTCATTCCATATCATTAAAACATAGCTATTCATTAGAGCACCGTAAAACCATTAATAAATCACAAATTAATTATAAAATGTGACTTTCATCTTATATATACGGTTATGAGTACTACTCAAACATTCAAACCCATATTAAAATTATTATCCCTTCAAAACATCACTCGTATCCCAAAATGGTAGACTTCCGTAATAGGGTCAGATCTGGAGCATGCATATACAAATACACCCAAGATATTTGTACAACGACCTCAATAAACATGACTCAATCGCAACAAATCTCCAAAAAGCTCAAATACCAACCTAGGAGTGGATCTATTTCTTGGGTTTATATTCTACAAAGAAATGAGATAGTTTTATGAATTCTTAATATCTTTTCATGAGAATAATTGAACTTCAACAAATGTGCCTCATAGCCTAGATATGACCCCTATATATGAAGAACCCCCCATAATCTTAAACTAGAGTTTTGGAAATATATTATCCAGATGAATTTCATAGGAAAGAGTGCCCATAAACTTAGTGAGCCAACCCTTATTCGACAAGTCCAAGTGCTCCTCTTCTTTCTTTAACTATTATCCAACCTTCCAATTGGCGGAGAACATTGGAGACATGTCTAAAAGTAGAACCCTCACTATAAATACAATAAGGAATTTTGAAACACCAAAAATGTAGAGGGGAATAAATTCTTTCATGGGATCCTATGATGGTATATTGATATTAGCAGTTGAGGACCCTTTTTTAGTAGCACTCCTCTACATTATTATCGTTCCCATTCTTAATAATATCAAACTTTTATGACATATCATGCTTTTGACCACACACTTTGATCTCCTAAGCTCGTCTCTACCAATGATTGAAACTACCATAGTATTTGGTGCAAATAGGTTCTTCACACAATCCCATTGCACAACATGGTTCCTTACATAGAGACTCTAATCGAAGATCAACCTTGCCTTGATGGAACATCAAAGATCACTTTTGGTTTTTTAAGTTTCATAAGGTGATATATTCAACATCAACCACTTTATGCCAAAAATGGGAACCCCCCCAGCGTTTCGTCTCTTTTGAGAGCCTCACAACTAGTATGAGTTAGTGTAAAACATCTCAATTTATGTGAATTTTTCATACATACAAATTCAGTAAGGTATAGAAACCCAACATTTCACCTAAACTAGGTTTAAGATAAAATCACCCACTAGTGGAGGAGCCTTACCAAACTATATATTTAGGATCAAATCCCAAAAAGATAACATTTTAAGAACACTCTTGATTAATATACCTAATTCAAAGTAGTGTCTCAATCTAAATATTGAGTTTGATTATTAACCAAAGTGCAAGAATGAAATGATTGCTTTTGTCTAATATGAACACTAGGAATAATACACTTAATGTTTTTACCAACATTGATTCATTCTCACTATACTAACACAAATAGGAATAATATTGATGATAACACAATACAATTTCATCGATAGGTACAACCTCAAGCTTGCCATCACAATATCTGGAGGTCGTATTTGCATTCACCCACAGATTACTCATCCAAATATCACATTTGATGGTAAATGTAAATGACATTAATATTCTTAACCATGGTTTAAAGTGCTTTACTTACAAATTTGAAGCACCATGCAAACAAACTGATCAAATGAGATTTAAGAAATTAAGTGGTTCATTCACATTATAATCAATTCTTACAAAGGTAAAAAATGAAAATGAACTCATAATATTGGGTAAAGAAGCTAGTGCATGTACCCAAATATGGGAAATGTTTTGTCTTCATGTAGAGATTTAAAAAAATGAGGAGAGATATAGATAAAATCATTCTCACGCTAACAAGAGGTGCAACTTGATGCTTTTTATCTCACATTTTGTCATCCTAATTGCATGCATGTCATCTAGTTTTTGTCCTTTAGATATCAAATAGTGACAAATTATCACAAAAATTAATTTGATTTTTCTCATGTTTTTGAATGTAGAAATTGTTATCTTAACACATCTTCCACTTGAGGAAGCACAACATCTGATCTAGAAAATTTCATAAAAATCAAATGATGATTAAGCCAAAATAGAAGAAATACACTCCTTGCTTAGTTGTTACAAGGTATGAGCCTCTAAAGAAACTAGGAAAAGAACCTATAGAAAGTACATTGTGAACATGATTTACATAGGGTATCTCCATAAACGTCAAGTTATAGACAAAATTCAACATGAAAAACATTGAGATTACACATTGTGTAATTTGTTGTTAGACTATAGAGGTACTTATGATCTAGATATTGCACAATGCAGTATGAAGCTAAACGATGTGCATTTATTTACTAGTGATATTAGGATAAGTTCACTATTTTACAACATATCAAAGGACTAGGCCTCCACCCTAGTCAAGGATCTTCATCATACTATGTTACGAGAAATGATAGACATAAGAAGAAGAGTTAATGATGACTTGCACTATATTGGAGCATGTGAGAAGAATGAGAAATAGATCTTATCCACTGACAACATGTTTTATTTCTTTTTCCATAGGTTCATAACCTTCCA
Organism: Alisma plantago-aquatica; assembly: GCA_963693085.1. Taxonomy (NCBI): domain Eukaryota; kingdom Viridiplantae; phylum Streptophyta; class Magnoliopsida; order Alismatales; family Alismataceae; genus Alisma; species Alisma plantago-aquatica. The sequence continues at coordinate 374,087,381 of OY856410.1, read as the reverse complement.
CTCTATTCAGATGCTAGGAGAACTTGGAATTAAATCCATCAGATGTTCCCCACCAACAACTTGGGTTTCCTTGGAGTTTCCTAATCGCATCATTTTCCTCCTCGATATCTAGGATTCATTCTATCAATTATGTGATATATTCTTATAAGGTACTTATTTTAGCCTAAACACTATGCCATGAGTGGTTAGTGACCTTGTCTTTGTTATGAGGGAGTAGCCCTTATGTCATTTTATTTTGAAAATTTTCTATTTATAAATTATGTGGATGTTCTAATTCTTATTCAACAATCATTGTGTATTTGATTGCATGTGTTAGCAACAAGTCACTATCACTGCGTATTTTATGCTCTTGTATGTATGATGAATGGGTGCATGAGAGAGTAAGGAGATTTCATTACGATCTATTACCTTAATAAAAAAGAGTGGCTTGGTTGAGCGGGAGTAATTTCAAGATATTAATACAAACCTACTAATGAGAGTTCTAGGTATAGGTCTAGGATAATCTATATAGTAAGAAAAATGTGTTTGTTTACAATATGAATGTTTAAAATAATATGCATGGTTTGATGAATTTCTTAGCATAAGATACCTTCTTTTCATATCTTAAAATCATTTAATAAGTATTTTAGTTGTTCTTTTTACTAATTACTTTAACTTGTCTATAAGTTAATTCTAACTAAAATAGTCTGGTAAACCAGCCTAGATTGTTGAAATCCAAGAAATCCTACACCTAAACATCAGGCCCCTTCAAAATGACCTCTACTACATAGATATAGTATACTTTTAGGGAAAGCAAGTTGAGTCATGATTGTAAATATTAAAACTCATTAAAATATAGCAACAAGTTTCTAATTCATTGACACAAATCTAATAGTCTTGTTTGAGAAGGAATTCTAGCTAGTAAGCTAGATGAGGTTAATTTACACCATGATATCCATTAATTCATTTTAATCATCATTCCTTTCCTTTAACATTCAGCTTTCCTACAATTATTTATTTCTACACATTATGTTCCATGCCCAACACTTATCATATTTTTGTTTCTTTTTGTAGTAAATTAATTTCTTTAGAAGTATCACGAATATGGGAAACACAAGGCTATTAATAGAGATTGATGTAATGGCTTCTATAATCTGATTGGAGTCATGAAATATCCATTTATTGAGGTAAATAACTTCTCTATCATCCCACAAATATCATAGTGACATAATAAAACCATTATGGAGGAACTTCCATGGAGGATCAAAATCACCAAAAAGTAAAAAAAAAAATTACAGTTAATTTGCACATTTAAAGTCGAAGGGATACTTGGAGGAGTGATATTTGTTATGTTTCCATTAACTCCAAGGTATATAGCAAAGATGTGGCTCCTCTCATTTCAACAATTCTGAATACACATCAGATGACAAGTTGATGCATTTTTTTCTAGATCTTATCTACCTATAATGATAAATCAATTGAGGAGAAAACTAAAAAACTTCTTTTAGAAAGAAGGGGAGCAGGGAGTAGTTCAAAGACTTATAATATTAGTGTCATCATCATGGATTGCAACAAAGGTTTCACATGTGGAAATTTCACCATGGGATGTCTTATAGTATACATCAGATGGTCAACTCCAAAGTCGGTGGGTACATGAATAATGCAACACCAAAATAGGCTCATAAAATCATTGAAGACATGGAACTGAATAATATTCAATGGTATGTTGTGAGAGAGATCTATCTTCTTCACTACATTCTTACCAAAAAAATTGGAAAACTATTTAGAAATTGGGGTAACAGAAATGCAACATAAACAAAATTTAATGTCTGATTCCCTATCCAGTAGATCACATCAACAACGATGTATCTAGGAAAAGGGTATGAAAGAGATATACCTGGTCCTAGAGCAAGTCCAATGACTACCCTTGTAGAGGCGTGCTTCTTTCTCAAGAAGCACTTGGATAGATTTCAGCAGCGACCTGCTGGTGTAGCACCACAGATTGTGGTTGACAACGTCCTCCTAGATGGTGGCCATGGTCTTCATGCCTCTATTTAGTCCATGTGAACCACTAGGAACTCCACATTGTGCAATCAGAGCCAAAGGGAAGGAGTTGTCCCTTTCAATGTCAACTTGCTAGCGTTGATTCACTCTCCCATATTGTCTCTCCCTTTTATGGGCAAGACTTGCTTATGCTATCTAGTTACCACAACTAGAAAGGGCAACACTTGTCAAAGAGTGTCATTATAGTTGAAAGCCTTGACTGACCCTCTATTTATAGGAGGTTCATGGTAGGGGTTTACAAATCAACTGGGAGTTGAAAAGATGAATTCTCATGAATTTTTTAGAAGCTGCAAATCATAAAGAGATGGGTTCACAGTTGAATTGCTCGTCAAATGTGAAACGATCAGTTCAACACATGAACAAGTCAATTCACTTACTTTCCTATTTTCAATCACATTGGCTTTCAATATTTGATTAATGCACAACATGACTTTAGCATCAATCCTAGATACATTCATATTAATCATGGAACCGAGTGATCCAAATGTTGAACTAGTCATTTCAGACTTTGAAATGGTCATTTCATATTTTGAATTGTTTGACTTGTTTTCCAGTTCAAAAAATGTATAGCCAACAATGTTTAAATTGACCTGACATTTCAATCAATCAGTTATATAGTAGAACCTATCACTTCATAGTTCTGCCAATCAATTTTTAACAAATTTTATTTAAACTAAATACCTGAACACTTTAGTAACCAAGTTAAACCATATTCATGAGTAAACTCCTTTTCTAGGTGTATACTACGTGTGTGACCCTATAGGTCCCAAGTTACATTGGAAGTGAATGTCCATAACAAATTTATGACATCATAAGCAATTAACGGTATTTAGAAACACATCATTGCAACCCAAGTAATTGTAAAGTTGGAGAACAACTTCAACCTACAATCTGTGAAAAGTGTTAATGTGATTGTATAGTTGTTTTGTCTTTGATAACCAGATTGAACTTGAGGCATAGAATCATCATCCTCTCAACATTCACTACTTGTTCCTTGAACTAGAATAGACTATATGAGATGCATGTGAGCTCACATATCACATATTGAGTAACATGAGTATGTCCATATGTTTCTCAGTCTCGTTTATCAAGTGGCCAAGATATCAATCTCTTGTAGGAGGGAGAAGTCTCATATACATCACTCACACTCAATCCCATGTGTCACAATGTACTGAGCATCATCATTATGTCAACCCTTATTCAATGGCACGTTGTATGGTATCAAAATACATTGAATGACATGTGATAAGTGTAGTGACTTCAAGTTTATGAACCACAATCATGACTATGAGAGTTGATTCTGAATACCATTGCATGGTCTCAATATGTCACTCCCAAGGTTGGTCTATCTGATACACTTTTCTCTAAGAAGTACCTATGTGTTTGGTTTGATATCACATATAATGATTGATGAGATTCTATCATCAACCAGCACACACTCTAGTCTTATGTATTATTGTTGTTTTTCACAGTAATATCTGACTAGGGACATAACAAGAATGTATGTACTCTTATCATACACATAATATCATTGTTCAGATCCTCAACCTGAAGACATATGTCATCAAGTAATATTATTCTTTAGACATATATTATGTATGTGTCATCGTCTCATGATTGAGACAAACATAATACATGTGATTACTTTTGTCATTATCAAATCAGGTATCTAATGCCCCATTACAATTATCATATGATTGGCTCTCTAGGCATACATACCAATAAAAACATGTTGTGGAGTCAAAAGATAACATGTCCACATATGAAGATTGTGGAGATATCAATCACTCATTTTCATATTTCCAGCATGATATGTAGGATCCACTTGAAATTATTTTCATGAGTGATTTGTTCTAGTGTAAGTAGGAGACTATTTATTGTATTCCCTGAGAGCCATCATATGATGACTTTAATGGGGATATGTTGTAAATCATTTGGTTATTAACAAAAGGTAATTCCACTTATTATGTTTATTTCATTATAATGACATGAATAAATGTAATAGTGCCTAAGAATGTTTTTATGTATGCCATATGGTTTGTATTGAGGACCTAAACATGATATAATATGTATACTTATGAGTATTCACTATTGTTGTGTCCCTAGACAATTATTATTGTAAATATTATAGGACATCAATAGTACATAAGAATAGTGTGTATCTTGTATGATATCAATGTCTCTTTACTCATGATATTGGATATTAATTCAGGTACTTGGGTACTTTCTAGAGAACAAGTTGTATTGGACATACCCACTTTTTAGGATAACACATTGAAGACATTTCATGGCAATGGGAGTCATATCACAATGTGATCATGGTGACTTTAATCCCTAGACCCAAAGACGCAACCATGTACACATGTTCTTATGATTACTTTACACTACCCAACATGACTCTCAAGGGTTTCCATATAGGTAGTGATTGGGTAAACTATGACATTTTTGGATTAACGTAGGTGATATAGATATACTTTGTGCTTTCTATTGGAGTGATGTTTTGTCCACATGCTAAGAGAGACTAAGAGATACATGGGCATTCACATGTAAGTCAATATATGATATCTAGGCACATAAAAATATTAATGTACTCTAGTTAAAGAAATATAGATTGTAACATTAAGAGAATGGCCACTCCATGTCTAGGGTTCAATATGGATATATATGAAAAAAAGGATTGTATGGTCATGGTAACATTTGTTACTTATAGTTAATAGTTTCTCACAACTTATTCCATTTGAGTTAGTAGAAATGACATGTCGCTAGATACTACTCTTTGCTTATGAGGTCTTTGACATCTCTACAAATGTGATATGGAACCTACAGAGTAACACACATAAGGATTCTTAAGAGAAAATTAAGTTTTCAAAAAAGCATGCGATTAGAATTGATCTAAATAATGTAAGGCCGATTCATAAAGTAATCAATTGGCTGAGCAAGTCATTCAATTGACTAGACAACTTAGACCAATTGATCGACTCATTGTCATGACTATTCATTGATCAACTTTTTAGGAAAGTGGTTACATGTTCGACTAATGAAGTTAGTTAATTGACTAGAAAAAAATCAGGAAATGGTAAGAAAAGAGGAGAAATGTTCAATATGGAATCAACTAGTCAATTAGATTTAGATTAGAACTTTCCTAATATGTAGTCAAATGATTGAGATTCTCAGTCCATTGAATAAATCCATGTTTGATTTCTCCGATTTGATTCTATTTTGAGTTGCAATCAAGAATGGACTAGATTATTGGGAAATTTAAGCCTAGCACTCTCTTGTACAAAGGGGTAGATGTCCAAAGGGAGACATACACGTTGGGACACAAGTTTTCTAAAAGTTATATATATATATATATATATATATATATATATATATATATATATATATATATATATATATGTGTGTGTGTGTGTGTGTGTGTGTGTGTATATACATATATATATGTGTGTGGGTGTGTGTGTATACATATATATACATATATATACATATATATATATACATACATACATACATATATATATATATTTATTTATTTATTTATATACATACATATATATATATATATAAACATACATATACATGTATACATATTTATGTGTGAGATTGTCCATGTAATTGATATTTAACTTGTTTATTTCTGAATTGTTGACCAAACTTTGATGAAATTTTATCAATTATTTATTATTTTTCTAAATTCTAGTTTTGTTAGGCCAACTAAAACATTATTGAATCCATTATCTATGACTAAGGTTGACATTGGTATTTTCTCACAAAATTAAAACCCTTATTTGGTCTTCAATATTATGCCTTGAATAGGGATAAAGTTTGGGTCACATTTCTTTCTCGAAGTCTTATGATAATATTTTAAACCATAGGAATCCTTTATTTATTTGTAAAGGATATCAACCAAAATTTTTATTTATAATTCTTAATTTGTGTATAACTTAAGTTACAAAGGTATGATGGGAGCAAATGATGTAATGTTAAGTCAAAAGTTCTAAGGAGAAGGACGCAAGAGGGGATCCCCTCAACTCACTTTGAGGGATGTAATAGAAAACCATCAAATGCCAAACATAATACTAGTTTTTCATAAAGGATGATAACTAAAATTCAAGTATGTGTTATATCATTTACCAAAAGTATAACAGCAGAAAATAAAATTCTAACTATTATAATTCGTATCATTTCTTTCTTAGTTCATGCCACCACCGAGGGTGTATACAAAAGGAACTAAAGGAAACTAAGCTATAACTAAGGGAAACCTTGATACTACAATGTATATCCAAGAAGAACAACTACTCTTGAGAAGGATGAAACTCTAGGTCACCTATGACGGGACCTTCTCCACCTAAGGTGTTAGGAACACCCCCATAAGAGAACACAATTTGAAAATTATCAACAAAATCAGTATGTTCTTATAATAAAGATTGGGTAATTTATATGGACAAAGTACATCAAAATAATAATAGAATGATTCCCAATGAAGAGGGAGGAAAAACATTCAAGTGGATATTAAAAGATTTCTTCATATAGTAAGGCAAACACATTATATGAGAAATAAAAGTACAATACAGTTCTTTCCTAAAATATCAAATTAGAGAACAACAACGAATAATAAGATTTATGCATGTAATCTAAATATTAGACTACAACCATTTCAAATTAGGGCCGAAACCCTTCCATATTTTGTGTATAGGAAGGAGGTAAGAGCAACTACAATCCTGTGTAATGGTATATATATTAGGCGATAGCACCTATGACTTAGGTTAGAGCACCAAAATCCCATATTAGAAAATTTGTTGGATGGTTTCGGAACCCATAATGTCCAAAGGGAGACATACACATTGGGACACAAGTTTTCTAAAAGTTCTTATTAGAATGGGAAATTTAAGCATATCACTCTCTTTTACAAAGATGTTAGACGTCCAAAGGGAGACATACACATTGGGACACAAGTTGTCTAATAGTTCTTATTTGCATATTTATACATATATATACACATCCCTCTCTCTCTCTCTTTATATATATATATATATATATATATATATATATATATATATATATATATATAGAGAGAGAGAGAGAGAGAGAGAGAGAGAGTCAGGCTAGAATACACTCGAGTGTACAGATCACGCCGTACACCCGAATGGTGTTTGCCTATCTAGACCACGCTTTTTTAAAATCTAATCCATTGATCTTCATGGCTGCAATAATAATAGGTCACATACTAAATTTGAACTCATTTGGATGAGTGTAAGTCACTCATCCAAGGACAACAAAATCGACGCACAAAACTAATTTGAAATACATGATTTTTGCCTCCTTTATATGCACGGCCTATAAGTGTCCAAATAAGCTAAAATTTATTATATAGTATGTTCTTATGATAATTAAGAAGATCAACGGTTTACATTTTTCAAAAATTTACTGCATCTTCAAAAATGACTGAGGTGTACGGTGCCTCCGGTACACTCGACTCTACACTAGCCTGACTCTTTCTCTCTCTCTCTCTCAATCTCTCTCTTTCTCTCTCTCTCTCTCTCTCTCTCTATATATATATATATATATATATATATATATATATATATATATATATATGTGTGTGTGTGTGTGGGGGGGGGGGGTTATGTTGATGTGTCACCACATTTGGGATTACAAATAACCCTAGTCGAAGCACTTTGTACTAAACAAAACACAAGTGCATTGGCTAGGGATGCAACAAAAAAAGGTTGCAAGGAAGGTAGTGGAGGAGGAACTAGAGATAATGTGCTCAATTAGGTTTCTTGGAAAAGTATTATATTTTATAGGGTTTAACTTTGGGTTTTAAGTTACACTTAGTGTCATGCAAGAAACAAAGGAAGGGATGAAATCTGATTTAAATTAAAAATTAGGACTAACAAACTAAGCAATAGGAAAGTGAGAACTACACTAAGTAAGAAGAAAATACACTTAAATAATATACCAATGACAACATAGAGGAATTACCTTCAAAAACTAGTAATCACACTAACAAGCAAGAAATGAACTAAACTAGAAATGATATTTCTAATTGGAAACTAAGAGAAGAGATCATATAATAAGGAAAACTAACACACTTAAGAAATTAACCAACCAAGACTAGAAAATGGTATCACAAAAATAAGAATAAAGAATCTAGTAAAGACTAACTAGCATAAGAACGAAATTAGTTAAGCACATAAGATAGACAATCTAACACTAGAGCAAGTTATGGTTTAGACAAGTTAATTGGGTGAGAGGGCTTTGGTAGTATATTTAACCATCAACCATTTATATGGGTCATATTCATGGACATAATTTCAAAAATTAGGCTATCAAACCAAACAACAAGTAATGATGTAAATAGGGAGTTTTATATAATTAGTTGGCCACATGGTGGCATAGGGGAACTAGTCCCTATAACTTACCATCCAACATTATGGGATCATTTGACTAAGGGATTGGTAAACCCTAATCTAGATCATCTGAGTCTAGGTTTTTAGGAATGAATCTCCTAATACACTTAGTGGTAAGGGGTGATATGGAATGTAGGAGAAGGGTATTTCACCTCCTTTTACTTCTCATCCAACCACTAAACATGTTCCTTGCTAGATGCATATAGAGAAGTATGCCTAAGTAATTGGATCTCACACCTAGGGTTAGTAGAGTAGATGGATAGGTGAGAAGTGATGGCAAACTTAGGATTTTTCCCTCTCATATCCCCCTATTCATTCATTTCTCTATATCTTAGGGGTTTCTATACATCAATCCCCATACACTGAAGTAAGAAGAGAGAATAAGAAATGACATAGACATTCATAGTCAAATCAAAATATCATATTGTGACAACCCGCCATGCTAAACGAGATTACTCAAAACCAAAAAAAAAAAACGATTAGAAAAATAATCACATAGCTAGATAAGAGGATAATTAAACCAAATTAAAAATCTCAAAATTGTCTAGGAATATTTACATATAGGTCCAACATCCTGCACAAAATCATATACCATACTAGGTATCTGTACTACTATCGAGTGGCCTCATTCATAGCATGTATACAAGAGAATTGTCCACATATCTACATCGTATACAAACATCAACATTTTTCCAATAGCTTGAGTCGAGATACATGTCTATAAAACTTCCCTTCCAGGACCTAAGAGTACATGGACGACTCTAGGAAACACTAAACACTAGCCAACCTTATGCTCCTACTGATCTCCAAGGTGCTCCTCCTCACTACCCCACATCCCGTGACATTGTCGATGGTCACCTAAAAAGATGTGGTAACCCACGAGGTGGGACACATGTCCCAGCAAGAGATATAACTCTCAACAACATTATTGATTACATCAGATTAAGAAATTTTATAGATAAAGAAGATAATATCACAACATTGAATGATAAACATGATATCCAGAGGAACAAGTAAAGCTAACACCATTTAAATAGTTTATTTCTCTTACCTCATTATATACCAACTAGACATTACCAGAAACAAGAAAAGGGTTATCAACCATTGTGTATTGTCAGTTAACACTAATAGATATGCTAAACAAGTAGAAAAATTGAGGCACCGAAGGTAACCTCGGCCCCTCCCCAAGTTATGTACACAAGGTCCTACAATTTATTTTGCTAGTAAAAGGCTAAAAGTAAGCTATTTTTTGTAGCACATCCACATGAGTAGAGTCGTGTGTTTGCAATGAGGTACATGAGGGATAAATCATGTAAGGGTTTTCTAAAGTTATAGTTAATGACCCGATCTAAGTGGCATGGGATCCCATCAAATTCAATGGGGGCAATTTATTAATATACGCCATGACGTAAAAGGAGCAGAAATGAAGAAATTTCTACTATTCAGAGCAACAAAAATCAATAAGTTGCTCAAGCCTATATACTACAGTTGAGAGAACATTTCAGAACATGAAAGTTACTCATATGGATGGATTTTCTAATGAAAACTCAAGCTTATATCAAGAATTGTAGGCAACCAACATTCAAACAACAAAACAGTAAAGCATTTGCAGACCCTCAAATATAAAAAAAATATAAACAGATAAATAGGTCTTCAGAGATTGAGTAATATAGCTAGAACCCTTTGCATCAAAAACATATATTGATTAATTTATAATATAAAAAATGCTAAAGTCAAAAGGTAATACCTCGTCTGTGAGATCCTCAAGTTCCATAGTAGCCATGTCCCCCCTAGATTTCAAAACATGCAATATTTTCTTCATGTAGGTATTAGCTTTCTCGGCTGACTTTTCTGCACGTTCTGCTCTAGCTTGTGCTTCATTTGCTGCTTGTTTATATTTCTCCAAGTCTATGATGTGGCTAAGATTCATAGCGTGTGAACTTCCTCTCATTCGAATATGGCCAGATCTTTTAGGTCCAAATTCTTTACAACAAATTTCTTCACCATCCATGACAATTAATCCTTCTTCACGTTGGGAGACCAATGTTGTAATTTGTTCTTTCCCAATAATTTATTTCCTTTATTTATTTCATATCTCTAATACATAAGCCAAACAAAAAGATAGACCTACCATTTTCTCTTCAGCTACAACATCAACTAGTTTATTATCTTTTCTTGCCTGAGTCAATTCAAACATCCTTAGTTGACTTGGTATGACCCCATTATTCTTTACAGCCTACATGTTCTTAAACATGGTATCATAACATTCATAGATAAGCCCATAAATTTGAAAGAACTAAAGCAATGAATCAAAACTCTTGCATCTTCATGTTCTATAACACTAAAACGGGTCCTTCCAGTACAATGAGGCATTGATTGCTGTGCACGACTACTTTTGTTTCGTTGACTGGCAGCCTTGAGAAAAATTACATGCAAGATGTTAGAGAATAGTGAAGTAACAAGAATGAGTCAAATAATTCTACTATGACAAGTTTACCCTGAAAAAGTCACTTTTCTACTATTATTTTATTAAAAACACCCAATCTTCTTTAGAGACATTTAATGGATAATTTCTAATGGCTTCTTCATCATTAGCAAACTTCAAATAAAGTTTATATAGTTTTGTCTTAAATTTATGCCAAGACTTTCCAAAGAATCATATATCGAGCGAATTCAATGTTCCTTTTCCTCACAAATTAAATCATCTTGAACAATTATAAAATCATCCTGCAAGTATTCTAAAGAGGTAAGAAACATTACCTTTAGTATCTTAATAATATTAATCTTTCAAGGACAAATCAAACCTGAATCAAATCCAACATCATATCCTTTTTCTCAATTGGCATACGGTCCCACCTTGTATAGCTAAGAGGAGAAATAATAGATTTTTGCACTATTGTTCCCATTCGACTGGCCAGTAGTCGTGATTCAATGCGGTTTATTGTCTTACCTCAAGCATTAAATTTTAATTTTATTTTTCCTTCACTTATGAATCTCTTCAAGTTCTAATTGATAGATTTCCCGTGGACCCTTTTTTCTTTACTTGACCTACAACATAGAAATACAATTTTAATATCTTATAGTAAACACTAGAAATTCAAAAAAAAGTATTACCAACAATGTTATTCTCCTCTTCGACAATTGGAGATGGCTCATCAATCAAATGTGGATTGACACTAGGCACGTGTGAATCCTTGTTGATACTTTGTGACCTCAACACTCTCTTTCCTGTGTTTGTTCACCTAGTTGAAACATCTACAACATCTGATAGATTCATTGAGAACTTTATTACAATACATTCAAATAATAAATGTAGATGTGTATAAAATCTAAATCTAAAAAATATATGAGTGACCACATTATTAGTTGGTCCTACCTTTTGTAATGTACCTAGACTCTCATCTCTTGATGGATTGAAGTAGTCTCGACTGTAGTTACCTTCATTTCATGAATCAATACTATAAGATCAACAATTCAAATAGGTTATTTTGTATTAGTTACATAAGATGAAAATGCAATATAGGAATATGATACTTGTGGCGGTGAAGGCTTACCATTATTCTTTTCAACATGTATATTAGATGGGGGGATGTGTTGCTTTTCATGTACATGATTGACCCAACCATTAGCTCGCCCTCCCCCTTCTTGCAAAGCATCCAAAATGTTGTTACTGTGATTATCTACATTTCATGAAATTAAATATAGAATATTACACTAACATAGTATATTCATTACTTAAATTTTGTAAAATACAAATTCAAGACAACACCATGGTTCTTGGATTGATTTTCCTTGTTATCACTCATTCAATGCTTCAAAAAGTTTCCATACTGTTGGAAATAATGTAGAAATTTTTCATTATCCATCAAATCATCATTATCGAGAATTTGGTTGACCTTTCCTCCCTGATGTTGATACTCACTGACCCCTGTGTTCAAGTTTGATATGGGTGATATTAAAGTGCTATTTTTGTATGGGAATTTATTACCAAATATGTTGAAGTCTTACCATTATACTTTTCTCCATGTGTAATAGAAGGGTTGATGTGTTTCTTGTCACATACATTAGTGACCCCATCATTAGCTAGCCCGATTCCTTGTTGCAGAACACCCAAAATGTTATTGGAGTTTTTTGCATATCATGATATTAAAGATAAAGTATTATAACGAGCATATGATATTCATCACTTCAAATTTATAAAATATAGCTAAACAGAACACCATGATTGTTAGGTTGATTTTCCTGGTTGTCACTCAATTGATGCTTTGAAAAATTTCCATATTGTTGGCAATATTGTAGAAAATTTTCATTATCCATTAAATCATCCATATCAAGAGTTTGGTTGTGTTTCTTGTCACATACATTAGTGACCCCATCATTAGCTAGCCCGATTCCTTGTTGCAGAACACCCAAAATGTTATTGGATTTTTTTGCATATCATGATATTAAAGATAAAGTATTATAATGAGCATATGATATTCATCACTTCAAATTTATAAAATACAGCTAAACACAACACCATGATTGTTAGGTTGATTTTCCTGGTTGTCACTCAATTGATGCTTTGAAAATTTTCCATATTGCTGGCAATAGTGTAGAAAATTTTCATTATCCATTAAATCATTCATATCAAGAGTTTGGTTGAGATTTTCTTCCTAATGTTGACACTCACTCATCCCTTCTTAAGTTAGAAATGGAGGTTTTATTAGAATGAAGTTTCTATGTAGGGATAAAATAAACAATCTGCTAGATTTGATTAGATTGTAACCTCTATATCATGAATACCTGGATCCTGATTTGATTGTTGTTCCACTCCGATTACATTGCCATCAATGATTATTAATTTCATTAGCTTTAGCTCATGTACCAACACCTTCACAACCAAAAATATTAAGAGTCAACATTCTAGATATATGAAAACTAACAAGAATCAACAACGATGTAGATTACAAGGCATCTATATAAAATATGAATAATTTAATATGATGAATACTTGTTTGTTGTGAAGATCTATAGAGTTGTTTCCCACTTGTCATGGGTGGCTTTCCACTCAAAGACTTCTTTTTCTATAAACCTACATATAACAAAGTAATGGTATTAATTGGTATTCTGATCTTTTATACAAATTAATTATAGAAGTCTTATTACAACATGTACTACCTTCTCCAATGGTTTGAGTTTTTTCTACAAGATCTTTGTTCTGAACAGGCTCTCCTATGAAGCATCTATTTCCAGATTTATTATATAGTTCATCATACAAACAAAATTAACTTGAATAAAAAAATTATTGAATAAAAATTGCACTATGATCACACCATCCAAATTTTCATTTAGCTTCATATCGTAAATTTTTGTAGTATGGTTTAGCATGCCAGACTCAAGAGAAGTAGAATTCTCCCTTATCCCATCTGACAAACCTATAATTGGCATTCTTTAATTTTTCACATAAGAATTTAATATAAAAGCATGTGCATTATCGTGTACCGAAAATATATGATCAAATGGTCTAAGTACCATAGATGTCTTAATATCTCTTCTCACATAGTAATTGTCTTAATTGAATTGAAAAAAATCATGTTATTTTAGTACATTTTTGTGTGTAAGTCTGATTGCAAATGTACTACCTTCTCCAATGGTTTGAGTTTTTCCTGTTGGATCTTTTTTGTGGATAATTTTGGTCTGAACAAGCTCGCTTGAGAAGCATCTCTTTCCAAAATTTCCTATATAGTTCATAAAAACAAAATTAACTAAAAAAATAATTGGATAAAAAATACAATATGATCACACCATCCAAATTTTCATTTTACTTCATATTGTAAATCTTTGCAGTGTGGTTTAGCATGCCAGTCCCAAGAGAAGAAGAATTCTCCCTTATCCCATCTGAAAAACATATAAACAAAATTATTAAATTTTTAATAGAAGAATCTAATATAAAAGCATGTATATTGTCATGTACTAAAAATATAAGATCAAATTGTTCAAGTACCAAATTTCTTCATAAATCTTGTGTTTGACAATTCTGGACAGTTACACTCTTGCTTACTTTGGTCATTTCTACACTGGTCAGTCAAAGTTTTGTCCACATTACCTGTTCTTTTATTGGCTAGGTTGGACATGTTGATCGTATTTCCTACATGTTTCATTAGTTAGTCACTACAATGATATTCATTTTGATCAAGATATGTAAAGAAATCAAGATATATGTGCATATCCTAATAATGGTAGGATTTATCAAATTACACAATCCAATAGTATCTTGGAAAAAATATGATGAGTACTTGTTTGTTATGGAGAAGTATAGAGTTTTTGTCCACTTGTCATGGGTTCCTTTCCACTCAAAGACCTCTTTTTTGTAAACCTACATATAACATAGTAACAGTTTTATTTTGTTTGAAAAAATCATACTATTTTTATACAAATTAATTATGAAAATATGATTACAACATGTACTGCCTTCTCCAATGGTTTGAGTTTTTCGTACAGTATCTTTGTTCTGAACAACCTCTCCTACAAAGCACCTCTTTCCCAATTTTCCTATATATTTCATAAAAACAAAATTATCTTTAATAACAAAATAATTGAATAAAAATTTCACTATGATCACACCATCCAAATTTTCCTTTGACTTCATATTGTAAATCTTTGCAGTGTGCTTTAGCATGCCAGTCCCAGAAGAAGCAGAATTCTCCCTTATCCCATCGGACAAACCTATAAATAGCATTATTAAATTTTCAGCAGAAGAATCTAATATAAAATAATGTACATTATCATGTACTGAAAATATAAGATGAAATTGTTCAAGTACCAGATTTCTTCATAAATCTTGTGTTTGACAATTCTGGGTAGAACCATTGTTGCTTACTTTGGTTCTTACTACACTGGCGAAGAGTTCTCCAAATTACCTATTATTTTATTGGATAGGCTAGACATGTTGACCATATTTCCTACATGTTTCATTAGCTAATTACTACAATGATATTCATTTAGATCATACTATGCAAACAACTCAAGATATATGTGCATATTCTAACAACAGTAGAATTTATCAAATGACACAATCCAATATATTTTTGGAAAAAGAATATGAACGATTAGCTTAGATAATCAGGAAAGTTCATCCATTAAGATTTACAAATTCTTTTGAATGAATAGAAAAAAAAATTGAAATAATAAATCATAATGCATTTAGTTGATTGAATCCCATAAAATATTTCCATCTTTATCCATCCATCCTTTCTTCTTTGTAGTTTTCATAGATAATGATTTCACTACATCAAGTCTCTTCCAATTGCAAATATCAAATTCATCTGATGGAAGTGCCAAAAGTATCATAGGATTGAACTCTTGTTCTTGAAATGGACTTTGATTGTTAAGAACACCATCATCTCCTTCCTTTTTGCATGAAATGTATAAATCACGTGGTGGCGATTCAATCGCAACCATCTAGTTACTCTTGGAAATGTCTCGAATATAGAAGCATTGTTCTGGTTGATATGCCAAAATAAATGGTTCGTTAATTTTCAATTTACATTTAATATTGACACTAACAAAACCATATTTATCCTGCTGAAAACCTCTCCCTTCATTATGCATGTCCCACCACTCAATCTTGAAAATGTGAACTCTTCTCCCACCAGTATAACTCAACTCTAAAATATCATTCAGAACACCATAGTAGGAAAAGGTCCCATCAGTTGCCTCCACTTTAACAAGAACACCACTATTTTTTGTTGTCAACCTATTATCATGATCAATGGAATGAAATCGAAAACCATTAATGTCGAATCCAGTATAAGATAACACCTGCATATCAGGTCCACGAGCTAAACTTAGAAGCTCGTCATCGACAATACCCACTTTATGTAATTGTGCCACCTGAAAAATTAAAAATATCAAAATTGATAATAAACACCATCAACATTTTTAAGTTATGAAAATATATACAACCTAGTAAAATGTATACTCACCCGAGACTCCAACCACTTTGGGAATTTACATTTATGTACGACATCAATATCATCAACACTGGTTGCTTGAATAATATGTTTATGATAGCTACATAAAGATAGAATATTATAAATAATATTTTATGGTTGTGATTATATAAGAGTTCAAATGAACTAAATTACCTTGCAAATGGTGTAATTGTGTCAGAATTTTCTAACACATATTTGTGGACCTGTTGTCATTCAATGACACTTAAGTTCTTAGTGATACCCACTAATAGTTTCTTCCCAATTTTGTTAAAAGTAGGTAATTTTGATGATATTTGTGTCTCTTCAAGTTCATGGTATCATGATTGATGGTCGATACCAATGTCATTCTCCTTCATATATTTTGAGTAAAATGTTAAACATCATTTGTGATATACATCTCTGCTACGGAACCCTCAGGTCTGCTTTTGTTGCATACATAAGATTTCAAAGTACGAAGATACCTACATAATAGGAAAAAAATTACACCCACATTACATGATTAATTATAGAAAATATATAAGAGATATTAACATCTCGATTGGGTACATCCACCTATACTAGATTGGACCTCCAAGAATTGCTTGCTTTGCTAGGTGAATAGGAAAATGTAACATTACATCAAAGAATGATGGTACGAATATTTGCTCCAACTTACACAATGTTATGGCTATATGTTTCTCCAACCTTTACAAATCTTCTAGCCTTAGAATTTTAGAACACAGCTCCTTGAAATACACGCTAAGTTCAATTAATGCCTCTGATATAGGTTTTGGAAATAATCCATGAACTACAAGAGGTAGGACTTTCTGAAAGAACACATGTAAATCATGAGACTTCATGCCAGAAATTTTTCGATCTTTCACATTCACACATCTAGACATATTTGAACAAAATCCATCTGGAAACTTGATTTCCTTTAAGAATTCACAAAGAATACTTTTCTCCTCTTGAGATAATGTAAAGCATGAAATTGGAACCTCTAGCTTTCCATTAACAATTCTTGGAAAAAGTTCGTCTTATTTGCATATATTTCAAATCATTACGGGCATTTGAATTGTCTTTTATATTGTCATCAATGTCCATGATCGTGCCAAGTAAACTATCAGAGATATTCTTCTCAATGTGCATAAAGTCAAGATTGTTGCACAAAAGAAGTCCCTTCCAATAAGGAAGATCAAAGAAGATAGTCTTTTTCTTCCAAGCATGACGACGCTTCATTTTTAAAGTTTTTGTCTTTCGCTTGCCAAGGTTTGTCACAAACAACTCATTTACTTGTTTTAAAGCGTCTTCTCCAGAGTGCTCATGAGGAGGAGGGTGGAGTTCCTTTTTTCCATCAAATGCATGCTCATTTTGCCTTCTATGATGTCCCATGTAAGAAAACTTCCCGCCATGTCTCAAACGTAGCAACCATGTATCTTTGTGACAATAAGGGCATGCCAACTCACCTTGGATACACCATCCAGACAGGTAACCATAAGTTGGAAAATCATTTAATGTCCATAATAATGCAACATGCAATTGAAAATACTTCTTAGAAACAACATCATATGCTTCGACACCTACATCCCATAACTATTTTAACTCCTCTATTAATGGTTGCAAATACACATCAATCTTGTAAGTAGGAGATTTTTTTTCCAAGAATTAGCATAGATAAAATTAAATAATCTTGTTTCTTACACATCCATGGTTGTAAGTTGTACGGGATAAGGACAACAGGCCATATGCTATAAGAAAGATTCATGTTTCCAAATGGATTAAAACCATCAGAAGTCAAACCAAGTCTAACATTACGAGGGTCTCTAGAAAAAAAATGGATGCATCTCATCAAATCTTCTCCACTCTTCAGCATCAGCTAGGTGTCTCAACTTACCATCATTGTTACATTTTTCTTGGTGCCATCTCATCTCTACAGCTATTTTGTAGCACATGTACAATCGTTTCAGCCTTGGTATCAATGGAAAGTACCATAAAGTCTTTTAAGGAACCTTTTTCCCCAACTTAAACTTCTTTCTACTCTTTTTGATGGGCTTGTCTTTAGAAGTTTTTTCTATAGATGTTTATTTCCACCTAGATGTGCCACAAGATGAACACATATCATCATTCTTGCGATCCTTCCAAAATAACATGCAATGTTTGGAACATACATCTATCTTCACATAGTCTAGGCCAAGATCAGTTAGATATTTTCTAGCTTCATAAAAAGAACTAGGAATACGACAACCCTTGAATGCCTTAGATAATAATGTGATCAAGCTATCAAAGCACCTATTACTCATCCCATGAAAGCCCTTCATCTGCAACAATTTCATTGTAAATGATAACTTTGAGAATCCTATACTGCCATCATATAGTGGTTCCTTGGCATCTTTCATTAACTTATAAAAAAATAGAAACTTCATCATCCAGAATAGCCTCATGTGTCTCATCCATTTGAACATATTCAGGGACAAAACTATGAGGCATTCCTAGCCCATCCCTGATCATTACCCCTATGTCATCAACCTCATTTTCAAAATCATCTCCATCATCACAACTACTCAACTGAATAGATTCACCATGCATCAACCAACACTCATACCAATCAGTTATACCATGGACTATCAAATCAGTTTTGACTTCCTATGAAGTTTTGTGGCTTGTGTTAATGCATTTCACACAAGGACAAGGAATCATTCCATTATTCTCTACATTTTGAGTAGCAAATTGAATAAATTAATTAACACCATTGATGTATTCCTCAGATAATCTATTTTTGTTTTGCATCCAACTCTTATCTATTCCAGCCATTGAATCCTACAAGATGAAAGCCATTTTAGAAAATATACTAATGAAAAATTAGTTATCATAGTTTATTTACTTGATGATTTCTTATGAAATAATAACAAAAAATGTGAATAGAATAACCTTAAATAAGGAGTTACAAAAATGCAAACAACAATTTTACACAATGAACAATGTAGACAATAACTATTTAAGGAAAGCAAAGTTATGAAGTTGTCCAATTGCATGACTTTTATCAAATCAATCATATGTATACTGTGTAAAATGCAATGACATATTTTAAAGTACGCTCACTTAATAGTCCCGTTTGAAGAGAGCCCTTTTTGGTGTCAAGGAGCAGTGGATTCATAATTACTTATCTTATCACTAAAAAATAACATTTTTCAAATTCTAATGGAATTTCTAATAGATGTAATGATGTAAAACCAAGTAAAATATAGGAAAAACCATCGACAAGTAACAAATGCATAACTAGACAAGAAAAGGTAACAATGTTAGATGCTCTTTATTATCTTGTACCATACTATTTCAATTCTACCAATGTCTTGGGATAGTGTTTGGGATAACTCACCAAGGATCTCACCCCCTCTACCACCTCCTCTGCCACGCCTGCACAAACATTGAGGGAGACCTTAAGTGTTGGGAGATTTTAGGCTTCAGATTGGAACTATCCATTATCCAAGTGTTAATTACAAGAAATGAATATGGCTCTATGTGAATCAAATAGACAAATCCTGACTAGTTTAACCACCATACAATCACGACGTAGGAAGAATGTTGGGTTCTTCCATTTTCCACTTTTTCTACCCTCTCTGTAAGACTAGTAATGGGTTTGTATGATTTTTTTCCTATCATGGATTTTTCCATTGAGGTTAGCTGATTCATGCATGGTCCCCCAAGGATGGGGTTAGTGAAACTCACGCCTTATGTATGTATGTATGTATGTATGTATATGTATATATATACATACATATAAACATACATATAAACACACACACACACACATATATATATGTGTGTGTTTGCATGTATGTGTATATATATGTATATATAAATTGATTTTGCAAGGAATTGATTGTCTCTGTCTTTTATTTTGTATGAGAAATTTATATATCATCCTCATGGACATACATAAATTAAAAGTGGGTTCACCTCTTTACTTCCTCTAAATCACCAGTTGCAATTGATTAATTCTAGATCATTCCAGCAAAACCTTTTGGAGTAAGAAGGAAGGTTAGTGAACATCCCAACTTGTATTTGTCACTCCTTGCTAAGCCCACTTGCTGCTCCAATCCTTCCTCTACCTACTCTTATTCATACTTATCACCAATATGTATTGAAATACTTAATGAGGAGACTAAATTATTAATAGGAGTAACCAAAGGTTCATTCATTCGACCAGTTGATGATGCATCCTTTTTCTTCTTTCTGATTGGAATCATATTTCTAAGGAAAGTCTAAATATTGAGAAGGTGCCAAGTATAGGACTATATAACTAGTTGTATGATAATAGGTACAACATTTATGAAATAAAAAGGTGTAAACAGTATTTGGCAATGCCAAATGAAAATGAACACTAATAAAAATAGAGCAGCCAACTCGACAAATAACAAACAAAACAAATCTATTTTTCACCCCAAGTCAAACGTTTTCTTAATGAAATAAACAACTAGTCAACATGAATGAGTAATACATTATAAAATCAAAGAAGTTGATCAAAACACGTTATCGTCATGCTTACAAATCAAAGTGAGTCGTGGGAAGAATGAATTAAAAAACTGTAACCAATGGCTCTTTGATTAGTGTTGGATGTAAACCAGAATAAAAAATATACTGGATGAAGATTAGATGAAAACAAAAAACAAATAACATTTGATATCGTGAAGACAAGGTGATCTAGTATAAAATTTTACATCATTTGGCTTCAATCTGTGGTAGTATACACCTAAATGTTCTTTGACTGATATTTGCATTAGCCACCTCCTAGCTACTAGATCCATAAAGGCATCAGGACTAGGCCATTACACAAGCACCCGCACCCACACAGAAGCTTTGCCATTGCAATTCCAAATTATTTGTAAAGAAAATGTTTCTTATCACATATAAATTCTTCACATAACAAGTAATTCAAAGAAGTGCATGATAAAGATATGAAAGACCAACATATTATAATGGAATTACCTTTTATTCTAGCATTGGATAAATGTCTAAGTTTGTTGACCCTACCATCAGAGAAAGCTCCTTGGAGCGTAACTATGCCAAAACTTCTGGTACACACGCCCACTGGAAATGCAGCTACCCGATTTAACTTGTAGCTCCAAGGCCTTCCTTCGTCGATAGAAAAGGGGAAAATAGAGGTCGGAGCCAATGAAGCACGACTGGGAGTAAAAGAGATGTAGCTAGTATAAATTAGGTAGATAAGGGAGAGAGGAAGGGCACGCCAAAATCAATCTTGCACCATAGAATCTCCGCAGGTTGAGGGATCGGCCGGCGGCCAGTGTGTAGAGAAAGGGTGATGTAATTGGAATAATATAGGAGGTTTGTTTATTTAGGATTAGAACAAACAGAAAGTAAAAGAAGTCATAGCACGCGTGGGATTAGGAAAATAGTGGCGTGGGGACTTATCTATCTCTCTTTTTTTGGTGCTATTTGTGCTTTGGATATTTGGGGGGAACGATAATATCTTCTTTGTAGCACTGTTAATTAAAATGTCGGGCATCACTTCCGTAAATGAGTGGATTTGTAGTAGTGTCACTTCAGTTTAAAATGACTCTAGACAAAACCTATGAACCAATAGAGCTAGACCTGGTTCTTTTCATATGTAAGTATTTTTTATTGCTTCCTACTTAGAAAACCACTTCCATTTTCTATTATTGCATATTTTACTAATCTTTCTTACTATATTCCACATATACCTTTTTAGGAAAAAAGGCTCAAGGCTGGTAAATCTTTGGCTATCTAGGAAATTCAGACGCTTACACTAACAAATGTCTTCAAGTTTTTAAAACAATTACACTTAGTTTTAGTCATCTCTGATATTGTAAGGAAATGTCACAATTTAAGTTGTAAGAAATGGATAAAAAAATGAAAAGTCTGGTTGAATTTATTAATATATGTACAAACTGATCTTATCTCTCTTTTTCAATTTTGTGCCATTTCATATCATAATCTTGAAGATTTGTCTTACTTACCACTCAATACTGCAATATGAAATGTGTGCTCTATAACTGTTTCATAACTAGAGTTTAAGATAGCCTCAAGATATCAATCTCTGTTGAAAATTGTTATGTTTCAACAATGACAAAATACTTCTTGATGGTTTTAAGTATGTGTGTCCTTCCAAAAGTAATGTCTATTGAGCTACTTTTCAGCTATGGTCTGTTTGAACCTCAATGATCACATGTAATTAATGCACCTGGTATTACTACTAATTTTTCATTTTTCAATTCAATATTTGTTTACAAACTACAAAAAGATAATCTAAAGTGATGGATATATTCTTTTGCCCATGCAAAGCACAGGTTACTTCCTAGTACTCAAACATTCCAAGCATCTAAAGCAAACAACCAAGTCAAGAAAAACCAAGACCAGGCAGTCTAGCCCAAGGAACCAAGGGAGTCATAGATAGATCAGGAAAACCAACAATCCCCCTGCATTGAAAAATGTGGGTTCAACAACATCAAACAGACCCATGTCAGCAGAAGATCAAGGTACAAACTTTCATAGCATCAAAACAGGGTTGAAAGTGCTTTTAGGCCATAAACACAATGATCTTTTAGAACCAGACCCAAGAAGAAGCCATAAAATAAAAGGAGATCAACCATCATAAGGAAGACCACCACTGTCTCAAAGCATCTGACACAAACAACGGAGCCAATAAATTTCTTCCATGGGGGGATATCTACCCAACCATTCCTAACCTGCAATCTAAATTATAAGTGTAATCCTTCATCTTATTTGTAAGTGATTTTTCATTTGACCAACATGCTCCTCCTTTAAAACTATGACAATTCCATTTAATAACTATTCTACTTATATATTATAAAGGATATCTCTACGATATGAATATCGGTACGTATTGAGTGTCAATATTTGCTAGACACATTCACCAAGGTAAATTAGTAGGCATCACTTGAATAATTCATTTAGACTGAAACTTATATATGATCAAAGTGAGGTCTTGTGTCCCTACCAAACAATGACCTAAATTGTGCAATATCATAAGGAAACTAGATAATTGGAAGATCTTACTATCTCCCTTGACTGACAAAATCATAAAGAAGCTAGATAATTGGAAGATGAAGATGTTATCTTTTGGTGGGAAAATTGAGTTATTTAACTCAATTCTCTTTGCCCTACACTTATTTTGGTCATTCCCCTTGCCCTTTTCAATTATTGATGATATTAGTAAAACCAGTAGAACCTTTATTTGGGAGGTTCCAAATATAAATAGGAAGAAGATCCACTATGTAAAATGGTATATGATTTGTAGACCAAAGATGAAAGGAGGTCTAGTTATTAAAAGAATTGGTGATATTAAATAAGTATGTTTTATGATTAATGTTTGGAATGTGACATCTAGAAAGTCATTTTATTGGCCAAATAGTTGAATGAAAATACTTAAAGACATAGGTCCTATAAGATAAACATAATCATTTTGGTCCTAATAAGCTCAATCTAATGGCTCCAAGATGTGGAAGCATATCGTCATTATGAAGAACATTCTAATGTCTCTCATAAAAATCCAAATCTGAGATAGAGTAAGTATTCATATTTGGAAGGACCCCTGGATCCCTAGTAATCATTTCCTAGGGGACATTCTAATATCTAATGTACCATCTTCTATAGTAAAAAAAATGCTCAACATAGACTAAATAAATAGACTAGTTTACTGATACTTCGTCACATGTCGACCTCAAAATGAAACCATAAATCAGGTCTATATAGGCATACAATGATCATACTTATAGATGACTACATAGACATTTATATTTAGATCATACTTAAAGAAGAGAACTATGTATAACATATTGTAATACATTTTCCATGTAAAGAAATTTGACATTTGTCTATGAAACTAGTATCTTCTTGTGTAATAACTTATTATTCAAACAATATTCAAGATGAAAATACAAAAAAATTGATACTTTTACATGAGAATAAAATTTCTGATCATGGTATTTTATTTAAAATGTAACAAATTCTAAAGAAAACTCTTACATTAGTTACACAGAAAACGTTAATGAAGGATATACCTCTTTTCAGTAGCTTCAATACTATTTTGAGTGAACCTCCAACAAGGTAAGAAATGATAATCGGTCACGTTTGCTACTGCATTAGTGTATAAAAATAAAAGAAAACATGTTAATAACATGAAGAAAAATATTTATGAAGGGATAGGTAAACCTATATATGAGATAAAAAAAATAATCAATTGCTCTCTGATAAAGAATATCATATAAGAAATTGAATACCTACTTCATGTTAGGAATTTTTTTTACTTGTAAAATATATTTTTCCCAACCAACTTTATACTTTACTATTAATTAGTAGAGGGGAGTTCTCTATGTAGATACATCATGTTCTTTGGTATCGACAACTAAGGGTCCAATAAGTCTAATATTATTGCAACCCTATCGTTGCAACCTTTGTTCAACTATTTTTTGGGTGTAAGAACTTACCTGTATTTTTTTGAATTTTGTAAAACCTATCATATGTCATTGTAAATAAACATTTATGTCAATGGACAATATGAATTAGTATGATGTCAAAAAAAGAAAAATAAAAAACCAAGAAAAAGAGAAAATAGGGGGTTATCCACAAAAATCATAGAGAAAATTGCATGTTGTAGTCATCAGTTTGTCATCATGGTGGGTTATTTGCAAAGCCCAAAAATCAATTGCATATCATCTCTATATAGAATTATGTCTACAACTTTTAGGTTTTTAAAAGTACCAATTAGTAAGGTTTGTTATTTTATCATCACTGACAACATACGAAAATGCCATATATGTGAGTAACGACTTGCATCTTTGTATTTTCCTCCATACATGATTTAATCGTACTTTGTTTAGTTGGCATCTAAAATACATAGTAGATGGCACCCTAGTGAATATTATAAAAAATTGCATGACAACTTATGTGAGCACAAAATACACAGATATTTGAGCTATATAACACAATTTAGAGTTGGATCATGGGGATTAAAAATATGATTGTAGGTTGTTGACTTCCTAGGAATTATTTATATTATAAAGTAGGAATATATTCTAAATTTTATAGTAGGAAAAGTTATTACTGCCCTAGAACACCCCAACTGTAAAGAAATTATAGAACCATACAATATAACTTCCTGAGATTTTTGTTCATCCAGTCACTTATAACAAAGTCAAATAACCAATTAGCCATTAAAGTTCAAGGAATAACTAAAATAATGCAAGATTTATATTGCATCCAAGTAATGTCATAAAAGAACCAGTAAGGACTTGTAAGGATTTGACATATGGGGTCAAAATATATAACCAGGAATTCATGAAAAACAAATGAGTTGAATAAATTATGTCAGCTACTATTTATAAGTTGGTAAAGGTGTGGAATAATATCAAAAAAATTCCTCATTTTTTCATCGTATAAAAAATAAAACAATGTCTTTTTGGTCGGTCAAAAATATGTGTTGCTAGTATTACCAAAAACTTTGGGCACTAAGTACCCCATTACATCAGAACAAATTAAGCAAACATAATTAAGGATCATTACCCCATGCAGGGGGAACAAAAATCCCTATATGGAACAAAGAAACTAAGAAAACAAACGAACTGATCGGCTAGATCCTGACACTCCTACCAGAAGAAAGGCTATTACAAGCCATGATTTCATGCATTCAGCATACCCACAAAAAGTAACCACAATTTGACATAGTCTATCACCAGCCACCCTACTTGGGTCTAGCCTTT
Source organism: Alisma plantago-aquatica (assembly GCA_963693085.1). Classification (NCBI taxonomy): domain Eukaryota; kingdom Viridiplantae; phylum Streptophyta; class Magnoliopsida; order Alismatales; family Alismataceae; genus Alisma; species Alisma plantago-aquatica. The sequence continues at coordinate 374,061,212 of OY856410.1, read as the reverse complement.
GAGTATCCCACTTTCTTAGCTAGCTATCACAAGGATACAGAAGGAGCACAACCCAAACAGATCCTCCAAACCAGAAACATAAGCACAAACTAACTGTGTGACAAGTAAGAGTCGATGTAAATCTAACAGGGAGTTTGCACGAGTAGAAGCTCGAAGATAGACCTTCTTACTTAGTACAACACCAACTGACGGTTGCCGCACCCACAAAGTGTGGCATAGCACCAAGAATAAGGACTACCTTATCGCTTCTAACTCACCAAACATCCCTGACAGGCCTGCAGCGTCTCTTACTTGACCATCACCAGATCTTGGTTCAGGTGTCCAAGCAGTACCTGGAGCGACTGAATCAGCAAATCTTCGAACACCTTGAAGGTGTTCCTAAACGCATCAGCAGGAAGGCCCAAAGAGGAAAAGAAGATGACTTATGCCCACCCTTGAACCCACCCACACGAATCTAGGCTACTACTTGCACAGAGGCATCTCAGCGAACACCTTGAGGGAATTGGGAACCAGGCTGAAGCAGCCACCATCCTCATTTCCTCAAACACCTTGAAGGTGTACCTGCACGCATCAATAGAAGGCTTGAGGGAGATCCCACCTGCAGCTGTAGAGAAGCCACGCGAGAGCATCACCAACACCAGCCGCCAAGGTGATAAGCCAAGTGCATGCACTCCCATGTAGGACTCCTCATGAACCCAGGGTGCTACGGAGTGGACTCGGCGTCGAGGCAGCACTCTAACAAGGAGCCCAAAGGAAGTCCATAGTGTGCCAGCCCAAGCGACTCAACGCTTAGGAAAACAAAACAATGTCAACTAAAAGAATATAATGTGATGGTCGTTTGGAAGAATGTTACTTAGAATTTGTGAGAGTAATTGGGTTGTATACCTTTTGTTAACTACCAGTTATAACTTATAAGTTATTAACAACTGAAAAGAATGTCTCAGACAATTTTCCATTACTTTATATATCAAATACAAAAGCTACGTCAAAATATTTATTCACATACTTGTCATGGTGTAACATAGATGCACCTTGGATCCCCTAGTATGGATTTGTTTGGATGTATATTATTAATAACCTTTTTAAAATTATTCTCCACATGAGGTGACTAGTACGTCCTTGTCATTAAAGTATGATACACCTAAAGTTAGTTTTTAGGATTGCACTGGCCTGCACTTTGAGTATGGTTTCTATGTTCAAGGCCAAGTTATAACTGTTGTTGATTGTCTTCCATGCTAGATGAGTAATGTCCATGTTATTAGAGAAACAATAGGGTTATGTTCAAACTATTCGGGATTGTTTGTTAGTAGTTTAAGAGCCTAGAACTAAGACAATTCATGTTAGTTACCTAAAGCAACGAGTTCTTTATACTTATATCAAGTATAAAGGAACACGAAAGATGTAAATTTCCTACTTATACTTTATCAAGTATAAAGGAACACTAAATTTGCAAATTTCCTACTTTGTTTGCAATATACTACAAAATTTTTCATCAATAATTGTACCATGACTAGTGCCATGACTTCTCCAAATAGATATATTCAGAGAAAGAAATGGTAGAAAAATTAACATAATTGGAAAACAAATACCACTTTTAACAACGGCATAAGAAAGAACAAAAAAAGAAGCTGCACCCAGTTCTTGGCAATACTAAACGAATATGAGAACTTGATAGAAACAAAACAAATGAATTGAAGAATATCAAAGCAAATCAATTTCTCAGAGCAAGTAAAAATTATTTATATGAAATAAAAAACAAGTTATCACTGATGACTAATATCATATAAAATCAAAGCAATTGATCCAAACACATCACTATCACCATTTAAAATAAAATCGAGTCATGTGAGGAAAAAATATAAAAATGTAACTCGTGATTCTCTTGTATACTGTCAAAAATAAATGTAAATCAGAACCAAAAGTATAATGGATGAAGACTGATATGGTGAAGACGAGGCCATCTCGTGTGAAAATTGCACAATCCATTTACATAGACCGTTGTAGTCTGCTCGCTTTCATGGTAGTGTATACCTATATGTTCTTTGACATAAGGAAATAAGTTTATGAATGGACAACCAGTTTCAGCGGTAGTCTCCTTTTTCAAGACTGGATCAATGTCAAACTTCATTGATCCTCCCACCTGAGTAGACCATGAGAAAGTTACTTGGAGCGCAACTGTGCCAATGCTGCCGGTATGCATGCCCTCAGGAAACCTACGTGATTTAACTTGTGCACGCTCCAAAGCCTTCCCTTCCTCGATGGAAAAGGGGAACAGAAAGTCTGACTGAGAGGAAAAGGGGTTTAGTATATAACGTTCGCAGAGAAGGGAGAGAGGAAGGGCTTGCCAAAATTAATATCCCGCCATGGATCTTCGAAGGTTGAGGGATCACAGTCGAACCCGCGGAAGGCGGCCAGTTCGCGGAGAAAAGGGGGTCGTGAGTAAGCATGCCTAGAGGAAGGAAGACACGTTCATTGATCACATGACGAGGTGAAAGAAATTAGAATAAAATAGGAGGTTTGATTATCTTAGATTAGAGAAAATGGAAAGTAGTGGGGCGGGGGATTATCTATTAGCTGACACTTATTTTTTTTGGCTCTATCTGTGCTTTGGTTATTTAGTGGGAAAAATAATATATTATTTACAGCATTTTTAATTAGAATGACAGGCTTCACTGTCGTAAATGACTGTATTTACAAAGCATAACTAATCAGCCATAAGTCACACTAAATTTGGCCAACCTGACCTAACTTCCCTGATCATACCTATTTCAATTCTTAAATGTATAAAGATGATTGAATGTGACCAAACTTGGAGGTAGTTGATTCGTATTTGGAACTTAGGCATCTTAAATCAAGCTTGGAAGCTCTGGAAACCCACTATGGTCACCTAAGGGCTTGGGTGCATAGTTTCAGGACCCTGGTGCTTCGACGACCACCTTAGTGACTATGGTATTAGTAAACAATTACTCTACATAACCCTTTAAATTTATTTTTTGTTATGTTCGTAAAAATTTTAATGCATTAAAGTAAGCTTCAATTTTTTTTTAAAGAAGTGATTGTGTGCATTTTTCAAGTTTTATTATAAAAGGTGAGTTACAATTGATAATACCTATATAAATGTCTAATTTTGAAAATATATATATATAATATTTCAGACGTAGAGGAATCATATATGACATTTCATATAGATCATACAAAGTATTGGTGAAAATTATGATTCATCACAAATGTAAACAAATTTCAAATTGAAACATTTTTGGCAATGAAACGAGGATCTTTTCCCTTCATTATAAAGTTCAAGAATTTATAACAATATCATATAAATGCATATACAACACTTAAATTGGCAGTATTGCCTTCTATTTAACCTTAAGAATACTCTTCCATAAACCCAATACTTACAAAAACCTAGATATTTTACTTGCTTAGTAGCAAATGTACATCATATAAAATTATATGCAATGTTGAAATAGATATACAAAAACTAGAATACATGATTACCTACTTCATGATCTACGAAATATGCTTCTAAAAAGCAATCTATTAGAACCAATAAAAATTTGTCTCCCTCACTGCATATGGATGTGTATATGGGAGACATGAACAATATTTTATATAAAAAAATTTGATCAGATAACAATACTCACTAGAAGAAGAACTCTTACCTATTAATCATGCTCTACTGTTGATCAATGATTGGATACTCTGTCTGTTGGTATTTGGAGATGCAGTTAATCCAGTGATGATGTGAGAATTAGATATCATCCACCAGTATTAAGAGAAGAAATCAACAGTGTCGATGAGACAAACCTAGTGGAGTCGAATCCTTTTTCTTCCTTCAAATCAAGGCCATCGGGGAAGCAATAGACCAACGATGATTAGTTATAATACTATGTCGTTGGATATTACTGGATCTTGTAGTTTTGCAATGTTGGATATAAGAGTGAGAGCAAGTGAGAACCAAAAAAGATGGAGACGGCCTCACAGCCAACTGAGAACTAGGCAGAGACAGTCTCACGCCAACACTGAGAAAAAGGATGGATATGTGTGGCCTCGCGCCAGTGCTAGTGGACTTTGAGCGCACGTCATTTTGGGTACAAAGCAACCCCCACACGATTAGGGACGGAATTCACGCTGAGCGTGATTTAGGAAGAGAGAAGTCGTCGTGTGGGATTGGGGAAATTAGTTAGAGAGTCATCGAGCGGAGAAAGAGTTTCTTATAAACATTTTTTTATTTTAAAAGAATTAGAATATATCTTTCTTTGGCTTAGAAGTTGGCGGTAGATACCCTTTTGTAGCATTTTGCTAATGAAGCTATTTTACCTTTAGTTTTTAATGATTATTTGTGGCATGGGAACAAAAATTGCCAGAATGGTATGTCGGGTATAATGGAATTTGTTGTAGTGATGCATGAACACCAACCCCATTATCTTTTTATGTTCTAGTGTTCCATTTCACACAGTGTTAAAAATGGCTAGAAGGTGCATTCTCGAGGCTGGAGTGTGGTTATTCATGGAGCATGTGTGTTGCAAATAATTTCCCTTTCCTAAGGCCACATAGAATTCTAGAAATAGCACGTCCAGAGGACATACTCAAATGGTATAAAAAAGAGGTATAAAATTAATATGCATAAAACACATTCATAAGTTTAGTTGGATAACAACCCAAAATATTGCACTTACTTTTGCGGGAGCTTTTCATTACAATAGAAATAGACAATAGATAAATGTGTTTAAGACATACAAGTACAGACACATTTTCAAGTACAAAATCAACATACATCCATTGTTGTAGGTAAGGTATATTTCCTAGATAGTTACCAAGTGTAGTGTACACAGATAACGAACAATTTGTATTTTAAAAAAATAATGGAGAATATTGCATTTAACTCCCTTTATGGACTTTCTTATATAGTGTAGATGTGTCCTTTTGTATGATTTATAATTTAAATTAGTAAAGGAAAAAGTGTAGTGTATTGACACAGAGACCAAATAGTAATTTCAATAATGAAGAAAATCACATCCAACCCCTCCCTGGTCTTTTTTGTTATAGCATAGAAAGTCGTCTTATATAATATATCATTTCAAAAAATAAAGACAAAAGTGTAGTGTGCAAACACATGAAAAAATTTATGATTCCACAAAATAACTATAAAAATTGCATTCAACCCCTGTAGGCTTACTTATACATTTGAGATGGGTCCTCTTGTACAATATATAATTTAGAAAAGTAAAGAAAAATTGTAGTGTACACACATTGACTAATTTGTAGTTCCAAAAATATAATGGAAACAATTGCAATCACACCCTCCAAAATCTTTCTTATATAGTATAGATAAGTCTTCTTATACAACATAATTGAAACAAGTAAAAGAAAAAATGTAGTGAACACACATAAGGATAAATTTGTAATTCCAAAACCTAATGAAGCACATTACATTCAACCCCCTCCATGGGCTTTCTTATATAATATAGATGGGTTTTCTTATGCAATATATATTTTAAAAAGGTAAAGACAAATGTGATGTACACACACATGGAAAAATTTGTAATTCCAAAATATAAATGATAAAATTGCATTTAGACCCCTTGGTAGGCTTTCTTATATTGTAGGGATGAGTCATCTCATACAATTTATAATTTAAGAAAGTAAGGACAAAAGTGTAATGTACACACACATGAAAAAATTGTGATTCTAAACAATAATAGAGAAAATCACATTCAATCTCCTTTGTGAGCTTTCTTATATAGTATAGATGAGTCTTCTTATGAAATGCATAATTTGAAAATTAAACACAAATGTGTGATTCACACAAACACAGACCAATTGTAATTTTAAAACATAATGGAGAAAATTACATTCAGCCCCATCCACAGGCTTTTTTATACAATATAATTGAGTCTTCGAGTATGATATATAATTTAAAAAGTAAAAAGTGTGTACACAAAGGGATAAATTTGTAATTCTAAAAAATAATACAAAAAATTGGATGCAACTTCCTCTATGAGCTTTCTTATGTAACATTGATGAGTATTCTTATGTAATATAAAATTTAAAAAGGTAAAGACAAAAGTGTAGTAGACACACACATGGACCAATTTATAATTCCAAAAATAATAGAGAAAAATTTTATCCCCCCTCTGTCTACTTTCTTATATAATATACATGAGTCTTCCTATACATTATATAATTAAAAAATGTAAAGATAAAAGTGTAGTGCACACAAATAGGGACCAATTTGTAATTCTACAAACTAATGGAGAAAATTGTATTCAACCTCCTATACAGACTTTCTTACAAATTAAAAAAAGTAAAGACAAGAGTGTAATGTACAAACACATGGATTGTAATTCTAATAAATAATGGAGAAAATTACATTTATATCACTCTTTGGGCTTTCAAATATAGTATAGATGGGTCATCTAATAGAATATCTACCTTAAAAAATAATGACAAAAAATGTAATGTAGATACGCATGTACCAATTTGCAATTACAGAAAATAATGGAGAATTTTGCATTTAAGATCTTTATTTTGCATAAATTTAGATAAGTTTTATTGTATAATATTTATTTTAAATAAGTCAAGACAAAAGTGTAGTGTACACACATGGACCAATGTATAGATGCACAAAATAATTAGAGAAAATTGAACCTTGCCCCTCTGGTTGCATTCTTATATCGAATAGATGACTCTTCTTGTATAATATAAATTTGAAAAAAAGTAAAGATAATAGTGTACTTCACTCACACATGGACCAATTGATAATTCCAAAAATATTAAGAAAATTTACATTCAGCGCCCTCCACAAGTTTTTATATATAGTACATATGAGTCTTCTTATACAATATTAAATTTAAAATAGTAATGACAAAAGTATTGTGTACGCACACATGGATCTGTGCGTAATTTCAAAAAATAATAGAGAAAAATATATTCCACCCTCATTGGGATTTCTTATGTAGTATAGATGTGTCCTCTTATAAAATTTATAATTAAAAAAGTAAATATAAAAGTGTACACACATGGATTATTTTGTACTTCTAATAAATAATAGAGAAAAATACATTTAGCTCCCTCCACGGGGTTTCTTATATAGCACATACGTGTTTCTTATATAGCACATATGTGTCGTCTTATATAATATGCAATTTGAAAAGTAAACACATGTGCAGAGAACACACAAATGGACCGATTTGTAATTCTAAAAAATAATAGAAAAATTGCATCCATCCCCTTGACATACTTTCTTATATGGTACAAATGGGTCTTCTTATACGATATATAATATAAAAGGTAAAGACAAAAGTCTAGCGTACACACATGGATCAATTTGTAATTTTAACAAATAGTAGAGAAAATTGCATTCAACCCCCCTCTGCTGGCTTCATTTAAATTATAGACGAGTCTTCATTTACATAGGGATTGTTTTGTAATTTCAAATATAGTGGAAAAAATTAAAATCGGCACCTATACTCACTTTCTTATATAGTATAGATGATTGTTCCCATATACTATATGATTTAGGAAAGTAAACACAAAATTCTAGTCTACAACATAGGGATCAAATTTCATTTCTAAGGAATAATGGGGAAAAATTGTAGTTAGTCCCTTTACATACTTTTTTATATGGTATAGATGAATCTTCTTACATAATATATAATTTAAAAAATAAAGATAAGAGGACTAATTTATAATTTCAGAAAAATAGAGTTGCGCCCCCTCCACAGGTTTTCTTGCACAATATATATTGGTTACTGATCCGAAGACAAATATGTTTAAACGGGTGTATTAAAATTGGTATGTATCGTACTCATCTCTTGCCATGAACCAACTCCTTATACAATATAGATAGGGTACAGATCCCAAGATAAATATGTTTAACCGAGTGTATAAATATCGGTACGTAGCGGTACTCATCTCTTATCATGAACCATGAACCACCCCGCTAGATCCCAACTCATCCCTACTCGGCTTCTCATTGATCTGCGGGGACAATAACCAGTTACCACCTCCGCATGGGAATGGCATGCAACTGGAGCCTTCTCGATAAGACATCTTCCAATTACCCGAGGAGATTTCAACAACCCATAAACAACCGGACTCTTATATTAGGGTTTGCTTTCCAAAGGCAGAGGAAGGACAGAATAAAACTACAAAAAGCACCATTGAATAGTACATGTTACATAGAACAAAGCAGAGCAAAACATGGGAGTTCGCGCTTCAGCCCTAGCCACAACAGAGAAAATTTAGACGACGGCGAGGATGCTTGACTTAGAGGCTGGGGGCATCAAGAGTAGCAGCTCCGACGATCATATCATCGCGCAAGGAAGGAATCATCTCGTTGATATCATAAAAAACTCTGCAAGTCTGGTATTGGCGTCATCGAATAATAATCGTCCCCAATGGTCTTGTCTACCGAATGATTTGCTGGACAACGTCTCTTCCCGTCTCAACCTCCATGATTATCTTGTCTTTAGGAGAGTATGCCAAGCGTGGTGGAGAGCACCATCAGCTTCAGTATTTTCATCACAACACCGGCGCCCATATATCATCTTCTACGGTCGTCGTGAAGAGGAGACGTCAAACGGGTCTACTTCATCAACTGCCTCGCGGAGCTTTCTTTTCAACATAAACGACGTCTCTCGGTTTCTATCAATTGAGATCCCTGAACTCGATGGCAGTGTCTGCCTTACCTCACGAGGGGGGTGGCTTCTTGTACAACGGCAGATGCCTGGCGATAGCGACGGTAGTCTTTTCTTCTTGAACCCTTTCTTCCGGCCCTCAAATCTTCCAGGGGCAAGTGAGTATGGAAGGGTGATAAATCTTCCCAAACTCCCCGACATTATGCTAAACAGGAATATAGTGGCTGCTACATTTACTCCGAAATTCGACATCAAGGGCCGATTAATTCGTTGGGTAGTGTTCCTAGCTTTTATCGAGGACCCAGATTTCATCACGATATGCGTCCACGACTGTATCAGTCATTCACACAAGAGGGGTTGGATCTGTGTGATAAATCTGCCAGAGGCAAACGAGAATGAAAGGGTGATAAATCATCCTAAACTCCCTGCCGACGTGCAGAACAAGCATCTAACGGCTGCGGGGATCACCGTTAATTTTGGCATCACCGGTAGATTTTGATTTCATGGTATGTGTTTCAAGCTTATTCGAAGGATCCATGCAACATTCGGGAATATTCATGTTCAAGCAAAACCAACTAGGAGTGGAGATAGTTGGGTCCTTCAACCCTTCAGGCCAGTTAAACATCACTTGGATTCGAGAAAATTACGCTGGTTCAGAGTGTGTTGATGGGAATTATTATCCTGAAGTTTGCGTAGCAGCAAACTTAGCCGAAGTTTTACTAATGAGACATTGAATACATCTATAATTGCAGAAATAGTGCTGTGGACAAAGATAGGCTTCTCAGGTCGAGATACAGGAATCTTCCTAGGCGTCAACATTGTGAACCAATGGTATAGTGGCTTTGCACATTCCATTGCCAGAGTACATAATTATGATTGCGCTTCGACTCAACGATACTGTCGTATGGCGAATATACTGTTCCTATACACTCACCTAAAATTATATTAATGCTACATATCCCCCATTCCCACACTCAGGTGCCCACCCAGTCGTTGGGAGAGAAGAACTGCTGATGCAGCAGAAAATCCCACTTAAATAATATAAAAATTATAAAAGGAGAAAAAAGAAGAGATAATATTATTTTGTTCATAACATTCAATCTATAATCAATTTTTTGTCGAAATAAAAAAATAGATTCTTAATAAAAAATTATTTTTAACAAAATCAATTTTGACATACTTTGGACTAATAATAATATTGGACAAGAATGATATTTGTATTTAATGGTACAATACTCATACTTTGGGTTACAATACTTGAGTTTTAGGTACAATACACCAACAAATAAACATACACAATGTACCCCCAAAACGGGAGGAATGTACTCTAAAACTCAAATATTATACACCTGAGTACTATACCAATGTTTTGGGATACATTACTCCGATTTTGGGGTCACAATATCAATCTATTTACTTGCTATTTTGGAGTATAGATCTTGTGTTTTAGGGTACAATATCCGTGTTTGGGCTACAATACCCATATTTCGGGTACAATTTCTATGAAACAAACTTCCTAATAAAACCAATATTGACATACTTTGAAGAAATAACAATATCAGAGAAGTATAATATTTGTGTTTTAGGGTACATTACTTATATTTTGGGGTACAACACCCGTGTTTTAGATATAGTACATTAACAAGTAAAGATTCATACTATACCCAAAAATAAAAGTAAGGTAATCGAAAAGTCAGGTATTATACACTCGTGTATAGTGCCAATATTTTGGGGGTGCAGTACCAATGTATTTACTTGTACTTTGGGGTATAGATCTTGTATTTTAGGGTACAATACCCGTGTTTGTGGTAGAATACTTATATTTTTGGATACGTCACTCTCATTTTGGCGTACATCACTCTTGTGTTGAGGGGTACAATATCTATATTTTGGGGGTACAATACGCGTATTATGGGGTACATTACTCCCATTATTGTGATACAATACAAACGTTACTTGCTAATTGACTACACCCTAAAATACGGGTATGTACCCCAAAACATGGGTATTGTACCCCAAACATAGGTAGTATATTTTGGTTATATTATTTTTTCTCTAAAGTACGTCAAAATTAGTCTTATTGTAAAATATTTTTTGTCATAATTTAGTTCTTTTTATTTGTTACCATATTAGACATCATTTTTTTTTACATTTCAGTAGGTGACAGGCGGGAAACAAGTTGTGCCGCTAGTCCTTTTTGTATGGCAAAGCCAATCCTTTAAAATACTAAATTCATACACTTAGGGGACATAACATTATTATTCATTACTTTATGAACCCTCTTCAAAAGAGCAACAACGTCTGGTGCTAAGAAACCAAAAGTGTCAAACCCAAAAGGAACAAAGACATGCTGATTTTCAGTACATGCTTTGTCATGTTTGACAACTTTTGCTGAGGCAGCTTTAACAGCAGCATGCCCAACTGTAAAATTACCGCTCCGTAATGCCACAAGTGGAGAAACTCCAGTTAGATCTACACATGCATGTTATGAGTTATATAATTTTATGCTTCCCTCCTTTATTTTCTCCTACTCTCAGATTAGTTTTTCTTCAAATATGTCAACACTAGTCTTGTTTGAAAGTATTTTTTGTGAGGAATCTAATAATTTTTATTTCATCAAAAATTTCAATATGATTGAAAGTTATGAGCAAATTAATTTTCTCTTTTTTTCTCTCTTAATACTTATCTCCTCATTATTGCATAGTAGACAAGTGTACATCAACAACTATTTTCGTGTTGCTGGTGGATGGGCAGGTGTACTATACATTGTCAAGAGTTTTTCAAAAAATGTAGTGTGTAAAAAAAATTTCTAGTCATTAGTCGATTAATTGTTATCCACTTCAACCCCCTTTAATACAACTCAACAAACATGACTACCACAAAAAAGTTAGCAATTATAAAAATATATGTAATTTATTAACTGCTGATAATTATGCAGAATCAGTACTATTTACAGGTAAACCCTAATTTTTTGGACTAATATTACATGAGAATTCAAATAGTTCTATATTTTTGTTGTGGTATTCTTATACCAAAAATGTCTTTGAATCCAACTCGCATAACAGAAAACACAAACCCAACTGATGTAAGTCATTAGGTAAATTTAAACTATAAAAAATGTTCCCTAGGACTGGTATCCATTCTATAGAAAAATGAGCTATGATGGATCGGCCACCTTCCTTTTTATGGAACAAAGATTATGTTGGATAGTGTCATACCTACAAGGTGGTTTTATCTTTTGTTATTCCTTCCACTATGTAACAAGATTAATGAATCCCAATAGTAACAACATTCTTAAACCTAGACGTTCAACACAACCGCCCATCACCTCACCTACTCTCATCTCACTTCATTTAAATGACACACTACAATAAATGTTGCCACAATATCATCATAAGATATAGATAGATACAAATGTGATTCCATAATGTCAATTTTAGCTATTTTATTATCTAATTTATATGAAGGTACATCAAACTTTCATATCACCTATTATTCCCAAGCTTCTCACATATAAAAAGATATGATCCGCTAAAGTAGGCATAGAGAGCTAAGCCACTAGGATATTACAAGTATATTGGAATTTCAAATGATTAGGTTTCATATTTGACTTGGCTTTGGTCTAAAAAACAACATCCACCCCACACACAACTCTTTCGATGTGATGTTGTAAACATTTTCTTATATCCTTTGACATACATTTTATATTTTGGTTCATAATGTTTGTTTTCTCATATAAAATTCTAGTTAAGTGCAATAGCCTTTACAACAATTGTGATCCTTCGTAGCCACCCTTGACTTCCACTATTAACTATCATTCAGAATATTGATTGTGTTTTGATATATCTATGGTGTAATTGGGTACAAGGGCATATCCATAGAGGGTTGCCTAGACTTTAGTTCCCCATTTGCATCGTCATATTTATTATATTTAAGAATTACTATATTTGAATAAGTGTAATGTATGTGGTCATCAATTGTGACTCTACAAGTGTATAATTTACTCATAGTGTTAAAAATTCCCTCCTTCATCTTGGTGCATGCTACTTCAATGCAGTTGACTTGCACCCAATTCAAAATCAAGCAAAATAGAGTTAGTCATGGAAACTTCTAACCTCTCACTAATGACGAGGTCACCAATCTCACTTGGATGTCATTGTACATCGATCTAAGTCTTTTGATAAGACGAGCATCATGTGTGTATTATATTAATCCAATGGGTGTAGTTTCCTAGACTTCTACATAGAAAGCAAGATCAGGGCATGAAGATAAGTATGTGGAGGTGGGCACCCAATTAACACCCAAAAGAGTGTCCATCCCAGAAACCAACATAGGTATGGGTACTATCTAGAAGCAAATTCTCAAAGAAGAGAATGTTAATAAAAGTCTAGAATGGTTGTGAGATTCCTTTACACAACCCATATAGCCAGTAGAGATGAAGCAACATAATCCAGAAGTCATAGGCAGTCAAATCACAAATGAACACCATTATCCAGCCAAAGGTTTTACATAAGGGGAGGCCATTTCTTCATCTACCTAGAAGTTTTTCAACTAGTGTAGATACTTCTTCATCCCTAGATGTGGACAAAAATAAAGGAGTCATCTTCATCTTTGGAGTAGAGGAGACAAAACCTGTGGAGAGATAGATTCTGAGAAGGAATGTCTTTATATATGCCAACCATAATGATTGTATACATAAAATATCAATGTACGAGTTTCACTGTATTCACCTAACTTAAAAAAAATTAACCACTATGTATCAACTTTTATTCAGTCCCAAAAAATGAGATTTCCTAGATTCAATATGTGTTCAGTACATTATATCTCATTGGTTATGACAACTACACTATTAATTCAAACATGATTACAATTTGATGTTTATACTACATGCATAACAAGATTTTTTTATCATACCAGATTCACCAAATAAGAATTTATTTTTCATTAAGATATCATTATCTATTGTACTCGATCAAATGACCTTCTTTCCTGACTAGATATCTTTTATGACCATAATTTTATATCAACACCAATGCAACACACAATGTTTTCCTTACCCCACAACTAATCAATCAAACATCAATTACCAATAAAAGATGGAAGATGGTGACAAAAAAAGAAAGAAAAAGTTGATTTCATTGTAATTATTGAAATAATTTCCATAATATGTCATACATAGAACCTCGATTTGGTTTGTGAGAAACAATGAAACAAAATGTTCAATCATTATTATATAGTTTGCTTTATACCTTTATGTATCATCCAACTAAAAGCATGTCCCATGAATGAGAGTATACAAAAACTCTAATCTAATGTTATTCTTGATCACAACTTATATAGTATATAATATTATACCTAAAAAGAAATTGATGTTAGACTCAAAAGCCTCGTGAAAGGATGGAATTCCCCTCTTGTTATCAACATGTGTTAATAATGTTTTTTGTATTAATTATCACTATAATGGAATTGATCAAGGAACATATTTTTAGCAAAATAGCCTCACTATTCAACTTAAATGATGAAGAGTAATTGTTATTCATAATATTCAAGATAATCATGTCATCTAAACCTATTCAATTGAAAATGGAATTAGTTATATGAACAAACCATCAATCGATGCTTATTAATTTAAAAGGACTATCAATCAATTCACCTGAAAACTTACAAGATTAACACAGATCACAATTTTTGAACAAAGTATGAAAATGACACTACAGAAAAATATTAGAATACCATAAAGAACAATTATTAGTACTTCTACTTATCACATTATTTTACTTGATATCCAGGTTATATTTGTTTATATTGACTGTGTAATGACTAAATGGAACAACTAAAAGTATCCCATCCTAAAGTCTTCAGGTTTCTAGAATTCTAAGTCTGTCTCATGAAATTCTTGGTTTGTGTAAAAATGTTATGTCTAATCAGGTAAGGAATAATGCATTGTGACCAACAATATACTTACATGTCCAAAACTTTGGTACATAGGAAAGATCCTAACAACATAAGAATGAAAGAGTATGATAGACACAAACATATACATGTATCACTAAAAGTATTGGATTCAAATTTTTAACTTCAAGATATCTGAAGTTCCACAACTCAAGAGAATGATCTATATGATCACACCTCAAAAGTGAAACAACAAAGATGAACAACTAAAAGGATCTATATATTTCCCCATTGTATGAGGTTCCACAATCAATATTATATTAGTTAGTTCATGGCCCTTCCCCACCATAGTGAGCTTTAGAGATCCTTGAAGTTAAAAGTTTTGAACCCATTTTAGTTGACTAATTCTTGGCCATTGAAACATGAGCCCCAGAAACTTCTAGCAATCCATATGAAAGAAACTAGATAACCCATTTAACTTCCCCAAAAACTGGACAACTAGGGAGGTATATGGTTTTAAAGATGGTAGCAAAAATCTTAAATAGTGTTTCATTTTGTCGTTAACATGTATTACTTGTATTTCAAATTTAAATTTCATTTTATTAGTATTTATCTGATTATTGACTAATTTCCTAGTTTTTATTTTGGAATTTCTAAAATCAAATTATAGTTAGGCAATAAGAAATGTGACCACTTTAGTAGCGTAGTAGTAGTTTCTTCAAAAAGTTAAAACATTAAAAATATCATGTACACTCCATTTTACTCTTACATCGTGTTATTCAAATACCATCATTATCCATTTGATCCAAATAATATTTTATTTTTAATTGATTTTTCCCTCAGACATATCTTATTTTTACTATTTGCACCACTAAAAATCATGGGTTTGCAATTTTTAACATCAAGTTCCAGAAAGTTCAACAACTCAAGCCCATGCTTTATAACATCACACCTAAAAAGTCCAACAATAAAGCCAAACAACTAAAAAGGAACTACATTAGAGGTCCCACACTCAACATGTTGTTAGTCAAGTCATGGGCCATTCCCACCCAAGTGAGGTCTGCCTACCTCCCATTAATATATCCTTGACTGAGTTTTTATCATTGAAACATGATCATCGGATTCTTCTGACTATATATTGGGAAGCTACTAGATAACCTATTTAAATCCCCTAAAATTGCACAACTAGGGAAAGTGTATGGTGCTACAAATTCTGGCAATAATCTTTAATAGGGGTTCATTTTGTCATTAAAATACATTACTTGTATTTATAACATCGGATTTGTCTAAAATTATTTATTTGATAAGACTCATTTCCCTATTTATTATCTTTCAAGATCTAGAAGTAAATCATAGTTAGGAAATAAGCAACAGTTGGGGACTGAATGTTCCCAACAACCTGTATGAAGCCATCAAGTGGGCTGAAGTTGTTTATAAAAATGACAAATACATGAAGAGCTACACCCTCCTTTATATAACTGGTCTCAGTTATTTTGTGTGGAAAGAGAGGAACAAGAGAATCCATGAGAAGAAGGATACCAACCAACATGCTTTCATTAATAACTTTGATAAAGAACTCAAGTGGCATATGAAGAATAGGAAGGATATTTTGTATAGGCTGAATGCTAACACTCAAACTTACTGGGGTTTTTGTATGTAATCCCCATGTATAGTTTATGTAGGACCCTGGTTTAGGGTGCCTCATTTTTTTACTGTATAGTTTGTCCAAGCTATACCATCTTTTTGGTCTAATATATTTACCTTACTCCAAAAAAAAGCAACGTGACCACATTAGTAGAATAGTAGTAATTTGTTCGATAAATTAAAACATTTCAAAATAGCATGTCGCTCCATTTGACTATTTTCATGATATTTAAACACCATCATTATTGATTTGAATCAAATAAGATTTCATCATCACTTGATTTTGACCTCATACATATCTTATTCTTTACTTTTTCATCAATAGTCCCAACCCATAATTTTATTTTATCAAGTGTACTAATGATGGAAAGAACAAATTAGGTTTAAGAATCATGTTCCACAACATGGAGGATACATTATAAATGAGTTTAGGATATTTATATACAAATGGCATGGAAACACAGAAGGAGGACCCTGGAAGATGTTATTGACTAGCAACAAGGTACTGATCCCCAACTTGTAAGAGGAATAGGAAGAAGTTGTTGTCTTTTAGTGGATTATTAGATGCAAAGACAACATTATGCCTCTTATGCTGATGATTTTCCATAGTTTGTCACACTAGTGGTGACCAAGATTTGCATAAAAGTTTAAAGACAAGGGTGAGAAGTCAAGGTCGAAGGAGGAAAATAAAATAAACTTAGGAAGCAGAGGATACCAAATGTTAAGAGCTAATAGAAGAATATATGTAGATTTTAAAGATGATAAAAATTTGTAACTACAAGATGTAAATGTTGGATATGTCTCTTTGTAATGGTTAGGGTCAGAGTCTTTTGTAAGGTCTCTTTTTTATGTTTTCATCCTTATGTGGGTGCTTGATCATGTCATGCATGGTCATTGATATCATATATGGTGTTTGATCTTCCATGGTGCTGGTTTTACTCTTATTATTATGACCTTAGGTCTAATTTGGTTTCTTTCTCTTCTTGTATATGTCTCGGATGGGGGGGCAAATTTATATATTTCTAAGGGTTTGGTTCAATGAAAAGTCTCACACATATGTGAAAAAAAAATTATCTTCCATACTCAACATTCCCTAACTAAGCTTTTTGTAGAGAACTTTACTCATTTTCATCTTGATATTACTATCCTTGATACAAATCCACCCTCAAATCACATAATTTTATAAGAACATTAACTAACTTAGGCAAATTCTTTTAGAATTCATGACAATAAGTTCTTATGATTTGATCCTATTCTTATTACAAAATATTTTTATATAAACTAAATAGTTTCAAACCTAGAAATCATTTATTTATTTTCATAAACTAAGGAAAATATCTTAATGTCCAACATGAATATGTTTTATCTTATATTAGGGTATTTATGGGACTACAAGTCAAAACATTCTCTCATAACTCCATATCACATGATTATGACCTCCCATTTAACAATAATGAATTTTAATATGTATATGCATTTAAATAACATTATAGGATAATTTATGTAACATGTATTATGTATTGTAATTATAGAATCGACAATAGATTTAGGGATGATTTCTTAGATACATCCATTAAACCTTCTCATCTTATCCAGAATTTATGTCTCTTTAACTGCTTGCTATTAGAACTTCTTTACTTTTATTAAACTTCTAGAAATAGTTATCTTTTCCTCTTTGGGAGTTTTATTGTTCCCTATTTAGAGTATGTTAGCATATCAATTTGCTACTAGTATTTCATCTTATGTTGATTATTCCTATTAACTTATTGATGTGTGATTTGTGAGTGAATACTTATATTCGTGTGAACTTTTCCATTATACATAAA